>JAUPFT010000001.1:34446033-35046033 GCA_036936625.1 Parnassius smintheus behrii | reverse complement strand
AACTTCATACAAACGGACGAAGCGAGAGCTATGCCTACGCGCCTTGATCTCGGCATGCGCTCGGCATGCAGACAGTCGAGACTGTGCCGCAGTCATGATTTTGTGAAATATATTAAAAAAAATGGAGGAAATAAATAATAGAATAGAAATAAAGAAATAATAAATCTGAACTTCATTTAAAAACAAACATATAAATTTTAAAGTAGCTGCAGGTATCTATAACCAATTAAAATATATTCCTTTTCTCCACGTTGTCTATGTTTCCCAAAACAATTTTTAATTTATATTATTTTTAGCTTTATATTAGAAAGCGGATTTTTTATATTTAAAAATCTAATAATAAAGCATTTCCTAAGTCTCAGCCAAATGCAAATATTTTTCGGTCGCAAATTTATTTAACCGATTTGTTATTTAAACATAAACATGGCTTTTTAATTAAATCTACCAATCAAAAAACGACACGCATTTTTATTGAACACTTCCTATTCAATTAACAAAGTACCTATTTTATTTGTTTATATAAAAAGTATATTTACAATCATAAAACTAAATAGAAACACAAAGTAGGCAAATGTAAAAATGCTGGAGGCAGGCAGCCCTATCACATGTTTACGTGCCGCACGGTTGTAGGCATTTATTTGAAAGATACGGCCGAGTTACAATACTGTATAGATAATACGTAGACAGAGAAAACTATAGACTCATGATCGGCGTGGCCTCGAGTGAGAAAGGACGATAACGAAATTTTAGGTTATACAATAATCTTTATGACTTTTAAACACCTTTACATAAAAATTTTAATTGTTCTAAGAACTCAACTGAACAAGATTCACCAATCTTAAGCTCTCAAAATACTTTTTTCTCACTTAAACCAACTTGTAAACTCCTTAAATCACTACGCTGTTAAAGTTGTTTAGCAAACTGTAGAGTTTGCTAAACAAAAAAACCGGCACGAAGAAAGGGACAAACAATCACACCGCTCTATCTCATTTCTATGCAAAACGTATGCATAAATCTATCTTTTTCGTGTGCGGATGCGAAAGAAGGCGTCAATTTGTCTATAGGTTTCTCCGTCTACGAGATAATATTACCGTGACGCAGCAGACGCCATACAGTTATCACTGTTTATACATATGTTTTATGCCTAAAAACCACCGAAAAAAATGTTTCGCATACACATTATAATGTTTTATCCACATTTCACTTTCTCTCTCGCTCTTTGTGTTCTTAACGCACCAGTTCTGGGACGGCTATAGTTGTCCCTTTCTTTAAGCTTACGTAATCATGGCGTCATATTTGTTAGCAAATGCCTAAAGTGGCTAATTGAACACTTTCCAACGCTTCAATTTTGGCGTGCTACTTATTTATATATAAATATCATTGATGCCATAGCCTTAATTACTACGTAATATACGCATGTAATAAGTTCTGTGCAAATAATACCTTCCGTAAATTAAATAGGAAAATAAAATACACTAGTGTTAGGGTAACTTTTTTTTAACAAAATACATAAGTATTACAACGCAATTTATTTAACTCTTTGTGGAACTAGAAACTTAAAATTGAAAAAAATATCATTTTTAGCAGTAAAAAATAAACTTTAGTCTTTTTAAGTTACAAAACGGACTTTTAAGTACAAATTTGAATGGTTTAAAAAGTTAACCTATTTCATATCGACAATTAGATATTATTAGATTTTCTTAAAAACATAATAGGTACTAAGATTACTTCTTTTGCGAGATAATGTAGTAACATATATATACCTTAAATACGTCACAGCACATTCATATTATACCACTATTTTGATTAACAATTCTATTTTTAACACATCTTCATTCACTTGTGTAACGGCAGAAGCAGAAACTATGTACCTACACTCCATGTACAATAGCATTATACAGAAATTAAGGTTGTTTTTTATAAGGCACAATAAAAGTACAATAAACATGTTACAGTTTCAATTTATTATAATGTATTTAAATACCATTTCTTAAATTTAATTATAATAATTTTAGCTTTATCAACCTTTTTAGACCACTTTTCTTTTAAATAGTTTGAAAAGTCTTTGATATAAAATGTTTTGCACTCCTGATTCTACGAGCCTCTTTTTCCTAATGCTGTTATAAATTAAATATATAAATGCTTGTCATATGTAAAAATAAAGTACATATTATGTACGCATTACACTTTTATAATTCCGTACAATTTGTGAGTACCTCGGGTAAGTTTTAGAAATACGCACACATTTATTATCTGCTTAATCTACTTTATACTCAAAGGCTCTTTCCTAGACAGTGTAACAGTTAATATAAAATATTGAAGTATGGCTTTAAGGTACACGTCTGTCATAAATATTTTTAATATTTTCTAGTTGTACAACTTTGTTGAAACATTTCGGTTAGGTTAGCCTTTGGACATCTGCAATCATTCCCGGTAATTGAAAATCATAAAAGAAATAAAATGAATGATACCTGTAATAAATTAAATTATTGTCACCAATATGGATGTCATTCAAATTCTTTTTTAGTTTTATGTCTGTGGTAACGGTTGTACAAAGTCAACCAGGCCAACATCTCTAACAGCTGTTTCTCAAAAATATTTACAACGTTAATATGTCAGTCCACACCTTTAAGTATATTTTCGATGTGGCTTTTAAATTACCAAAAATTACAAGCCTTATGATGTTAAGTTTCTGTATGTCTACGCAAATATAGAATCACATTATTGGTTTGAAAAGAATGTAGTATATATCCTATACATATCGTTAGATGCAATGTTGCAAGTGTAAAATTTAGTTTAAAAAAAGATGAGCACCATAAGAACACTTTTTATAACTGATAAAACTAAATGAGTTAATAAAATCATCATTACGTCCCTTCAAGACAGCTATCATAATATAAGCCATTTTTTTCAGTTGCTGCTCTACCCACAGCTCTTACTTCACTACCAAAGGTGAGCTGGTGAACTTAATGCTATTTCGGCATTAAGTTCGCTTTTGTACAAAACTGTTTTGAGTGCAATAAAGATTTTCTATCTATCTATGTATTATTTACAAGGGGCTGTTTCTTTTTTCGCCCATAGGTTATGCATAGTCATTTAGCGAGGAATTGTAGAATTCTTAGCACTAGGGCGCGCGGAGTGGGACTGTTTGATAATTCTGGTTATAAGATTTTTATTTTAATAAATAAGATATTACATTATGATAAGTAAATATACAATATTAACGTATTTGAAATAACTTCGGCTTAACTATCATGATTATTGGTTCAATACTTATCCATCACATTATTACGAATGTGTAAGCTTGGCAAAGACAACGTTCCGCTCTTATAAACAGCTGCTGCCATAGGTAACTATTTTCTATCACGACTTAGAACGTTCTACCATAAAATATCTAGTATTCGAAATTATTTAATATAAGTATTAAGATTGGGCTTTTTCGTCGGCGTCTACGTATTTGATGTGTTGTGCGTAGGCGTTGCTAGCTAGCTCCCTCAGACTCTGCTCCGAAGCGGGGCTCAATTGCTTCACCATGCGGGTGAAGTAGCCGTCACTTTTCTGTAGCAACTCGTGTGGATGACCTATTTCCACAATCTGACCGGCTTCCATGACCTGAGAAAATAAATTGTTTACTCTTTTTTTATTTTGCGTAAAATTTAAGTTAGTTCGAAATTAATTAGCAGCAAGTACACGAGTTTCATAATTTGTTGGTACCATTCTATTACTCACTCAACTAGAAAAATATTTCTCCGATATATAGTGGAATATCTTTGAAATAATTAGATATTAATTGTTTAAAAAGTAAAAATCCACTGAAAGTCGACCTAGATAAGATATTTTATGTGGAATGTTCACGTCGTGCGTATGACACTTGTATAAAACTTACGACGACTCGATCGGAGTCGGCGACAGTGTGCAGTCGATGAGCCACCGTTATCACTGTGCACTCGGCGAAGTGTTTGCGTATTGACTTCTGGATTAAGGCGTCAGTACTGCAATCAAATTTAGAAATATTAGCAATTTTTATACGACTCGAGCAATATTGATGAAATTTTATGTGTGTGTTTAAGTAGGTCCATGAATGGTTTAGATTCACAATTGGATTGGTAGGTGGCGCTGTTGTTGAGATCCTAAATTAACCAGTGCGAAGCCAGGCGGATCGCTAGTTACTTATATAATTTTTAAGTCTTAAGAATAATGAATAAACATTTCTGTAACGAAACAGCATTTATTTTATAAGATTATTCGGTCGTTCGGACGTGTGAAAATTAAATTATTTTTTATTACATATATAAATAGGTGAAATAAATCAGAGAGAAAGAACCGACCCTAACGTTGACCGTTTAGTGTAGTGGTGGTACACAATGCGCGCACTGACATGGGGTCGACGTTGGCGGTGGCCTCGTCGAGCACGAGCAGGCGCGAGGCGACAGAGAGAGAGAGAGAGAGAGAGAGAGAGAGAATTTTTGCTAAGCTGTAACGGTAGAGGTAGCAGTATACAATGCTAGTACTGACTTGGGATCGATGTTGGCGGTGGCCTCTTCAAGCACGAGCAGGCGGGAGGCAACACAGAGACAGGGGGAGAGAGAGAAAGAGAGAGGGAGAGAGAGAGAGAGAGAGGGAGAGAGGGAGAGATAGAGAGGAAGAGAAAGAGAGAGAACTTTTGCTAAGCTGTAACGGGACAGGTAGCAGTATACAATGCTAGCACTGACTTTGGGTCGACGCTGGCGGTGGCCTCGTCAAGCACGAGGAGGCGCGATGCAATAAAGAGAGAGAGAGAGAGAGAGAGAGAGAACTTTTGTTAAGCTGTAAAGGTAGAGGTAGCAGTATATAATGCTAGCACTGACTTGGAATCGACGTTGGCGGTGGCCTCATCGATCACGAGAAGGCGTAAGGCAAAAAAGAGAAGGGGGGGGGGGTAGAGATAGAGAGAGGGAGAGCGAGAGAAATTTTGCTAAGCTGTAACGGTACAGGTAGCAATATACAATGCTAGCACTGACTTGGGTTCGACGTTGGCGGTGGCCTCGTCGAGCACGAGCAGGCGCGAGGCGACAGAGAGAGAGAGAGGGAAAGAGAACTTTTGCTAAGCTGTAATGGTAGAGGTAGCAGTATACAGTGCTAGCACTGACTTGGGGCGACTTTGGCGGTGGCCTCGTCGAGTACGAGCAGGCGGGAGGTGACAGAAAAAGAGAGAGAGAGAGAGAACTTTTGCTAAGCTGTAGCGGTAGAGGTAGCAGTATACAATGCTAGCACTGACTTGGGGCGACGTTGGCGGTGGCCTCATCGAGTACGAGCAGGCGGGAGGCGACAGAGAAAGAGAGAGAGAGATAACTTTTGCTAAGCTGTAACGGTAGAGGTAGCAGTATACAATACGCGCACTGACTTGGGGTCGACGTTGGCGGTGGCCTCGTCGAGCACGAGCAGGCGGTTGCGCGCGAGCGCGGCGCGCGCCAGGCACAGCAGCTGACGCTGGCCCGCGCTGAAGTTGGCGCCGCCCGCCGCCACCGGCGCCGACAGTGACGTAACGCTCTGCTTCATCTCCACCTGCACAACACACACCGTTTACACTGCTGGCAACGGTATGCTTGCTTTTGACTCCGGAATGTAGTTTTGGCTTGCTGCTCTTGTATTATTCTTTAATTATTTTGTGTATTACGTGTCAATTATTGGAAACAATAAAACGAACTTGGCAAGCAAACATCTCTTCTACTATATGTATCAATATATTGTGAAGAAGTTTTCAAACTTATTATTATAAAAATATTTCACATTACTAAATACTGGCTTGAGTACTATCGTACGAGTCCCTTACTAAAGAAAAATAAATCAGGATTGTTAGCGCCGCAAGATGAATCATTTTATTAAATCTTTCAATTTTATTGTATATTAAACGTAGAAAAGGATCAATAATATTAAATGCTAATTTCAGATTATAAAAGAATGAATGAATATTAACTTAAAATCAGGTGTTACATAGTAATCGGTTTTAACACGATATGAGTAGAGAATCAAAAACAATTATGGCTACTAAGCACTTTGTTTGTTCACGTTGTGATTTGATTAAAGATAAGACATCTAATCTATTAGACAAAGAGAGTTTAACGTTAGAATGAAATGGTATATAGGTATAGACAGGGACAAGTATGAGTGTTAGAGAGAGAGAGATGGCGAGAAACTTTTATATAGTGCCAAGCATTGATTTATATATTACACTAGATTAGTAATTACCGCGCCAAAGCGTTGCCACTGCATATATGACCACAGCCATAGAATAATAACACCTAGAACGATAGTTCCCTACAAAGCGGACGTTCTTAAGTGAGGCAAAAACAAAATCTATGTGTGCGTAAGCCACTTGTGTTTACGCTAGACGAAACGCACTCAAGTGAAAAAATAATTTTGCCAATACATTAAATTTTCCCCAAAAGTAGGGAAGTTGAAACTATATTGGACTAATAGTTACGACGTAACGTATGACTGATACAAATGTGAAAATAAGTGTTTTGAATTCTGTTATCGAAGTGTAGCCCGCCAAATTCAAAATATTCTTGAACAGCGTATTTGCCTGTCTAGCCAAGTGAGATTTTTATGAGCCATCGAAATGTGATTGCATCATATTTTTCTTTGTTACTGTATAGAGACGTTATAATTATATGACTAATACAAGTTCGATATACACACCCGCCCGATACCCGACACATGACTGTTCGACGAACGATTGATCGAATTCAGTATATATTATTCAGTTTGTTTTTAACTATTTTTTTAAATAATTGTTGAGTAATGGTGTACCGCACCTCACTGCATGCATGATGTAAGCTACATTGCGAAAAACACAAGATCATTTTAATTTTGGCAGGTTTCACACAGTAGATGCATTTCAGCTTAAAGTGATTGGGAAAAATTTATTAGAAAAACACAAATAAAAATTAAAATCATTTATTTCAGTAGCCTTGTAACTGCAACTGTTTCCTGATTAACTGACGCTTTGATGATACGAATCGTAAAGCATTTTCTTTTTCGGATTCATAGAACAGTCTATTTCTTAAGTAGCGCTCGACAATAAGTCTCATCAAATTCGTGTCATGGAAGTGGGAGTTAACGTGTGCTATAGAAAATTTACGAGTTCCTCCTATGAATCTTCTCATAATTAGAAGTGTGATTTCTTTTTCGGAAATATTGCCTGGATTTTCTTTTAGATAACGTCTCAGAACAGTTTCAGTAACACTACAAATAGAATAAACTTCTTTTGAGGCGTAAACCAATCCACCTTTATCCCTCATACATACTAATTTATGTAACCAAAGTTTCTCTTTTGCAAGCATGTTATCAATGCAATATTTACATTTTACTCGGGTTGTGAGATGTCTAGCTACATTTCCAGCTATATAGCCAACAATGTGGTTTCTGCAGTTAGGATCATCGCTACCCGATGAAATTTCGAATCCGACATCATTTGGAATCTGTGTTTTCAATAAGTGTTCAGTTAAGTAGTAGTTTCTTCATCATCAAATCTTTCGGAAAATGAAGTATTATTGATGCAAGTTAAAGCAGATGAACATGTTAAAATAGGTATGTTTTCGAGTGGCACGCAGTTACCAGTTTCACTTACTTGCAGTTCCATGCGGCAGAGCAGTTTTCTGTAGCTACCCTTAAATTGTAGAGCGTTTGTATTGTCATTATCTCCGCTTTGCATTCTTATCAATCCAAAAAGTAGCTCGATATGGTCCTGGCTCAACCTGTAGGTTGTAATATACTCTAGTTCTTTTGTATCTTCAACTAAGGTATTATATAAGTACTTAAGGCTCTCTATGCAAACTAACAATCCTTTAAAGCCAGGAGAGCACTTTACAGTAAGGGCCGATTGGAAGGTTTTGATTTTGAGATTTATTGAACTCTCTTTTTCATTGTATTTGCGCTTTCTAGTAGTTTTAATCTTTAAGTGAAGTATATATTTTTTGGTTTTCTCTAAAAAATCAAATATTTCCTTTTTATTAGAATTTGAAAAGGGATGGCAAAAACCATGTTGTGTTAACCTTCTCGTATTAAAAATGTCGAACAGGTCGTTGAAAATCATGATATTTTTTGTGCCCTTACTATTCTTGAAATCGTCCAATTTCAAGACTTCGCGGCAAAATTTCAGTGCCACTGCTACACTTCTGCTAAGTAGTTGAACTGCTAACTTTATTTTCATAATAGAGTTCCTAAACTCGAGATTTTTACGCGTTGGTTTATTAGCAATGTGTAAACCTTCTTTTTCTTGAAAGTCATTTAATTTTGTTAAAAATTCCCAGTCCACTTTACTTTCATCTTGGTCTAAGAATACTTTTTGTCTTCGAAATGATTCCGAACCAGTTTGATCATACGACTGGAATCTAAAAACACCGCTACCTCGTTATTAGCTGCTGGGTGTTTGAATGTAGTTTTCATATTCTCTACGTCCTTTAGTCGGCATAATAATAATTCCATGGCTGATATATTTGTCGAATGTGCATCAAATGTTAGAGCAACCACTTTTACGCCTACCTCTTCACATCTAGTCAGGCATATTTTTATCAGGTTAGATTTTTGCCCCCCGGTAAGACCATGCACCAAAAATTATCTTCCAGTGTTCATTCAAGCACACAAGAATAAAAGTATAAGCTTCCGTAGCCTTTGTTGTACAATCAGATGTACCTGTGCCAATGTCTACACGCCCGTGGCCTCCTTTTATATTTTGTTGTCGTATTGCCATTTCATCTGCCACTAAAGCACGTATTAATTTCTTCTGTGTACATTGTAATATTTTCGATTTCAAAATATGAAATGCTTCATCTGTAAAACTAGGGGAACCATTTATGGTTTTATACCAGTTGTAAATAGTTTTCGGATGTGAGAGGCAAGTATTAAATGTTTTACGAACATAGATGTAAGCTCGTGGTGAGTAAAAATGCAAGGTTAGACAGAATTTCCTAAATTCTGGAGTGTATTTTATCTTTACATATTTTTTTAGCTAAGCTACTCTATAAATCTGCTGCAAATACATTTTCCGACAAAATATTGGATATGTCATTATTAATATATCTTTTCTTCCGTAAGTCTACTAAAATATTTTTAAGAGTGGCATTTCTTTTCCTTAAGCGTCGATTTTTTTAGACTAAGTAAGTTAATTTGTTACCTCTGATTTTAAATATTTGGAAATTATATAAAAAATACGTTTTAACTTTCATAAAAAATAATTAATTATACCTATTTTATATTCATAATTTCATATTATTAATAATAAAAAATACTTTAAAATATGTTTTATTTCTTCAGTTACGGTTATTTCTATTCATCTGATAAGAAAATATACTTTTTTTAAATAAAAAAAGTATATTTAGTAAAAAAAATACTCCTTTTTATTGCGTATTTTGTATTTTTGTGTGTCTATCTTTATCTAATCTTCGCGACGGTATTGTTTTCGCCACGTGTGTGAGACAGATATGTTTATTTAAAATGTTTAGTAATTTTAAAGCTACGTTGTCGCGGTTGGATAGTGGTGACACTTTTTTCGACGCACGGTAATGTGGTTTTTTCCTGTAGTTATGTATAACTCAATGGTGCCAAGGGTCCCGCAGAACTCGATGTAGCGACTTGCAAGGGTGATTAACATCGTCGCAGGTCAATGGTGAAATGTTTTATAAGAATGTTGAAAATATTCATTTATTGAAATTTTTCGTTTTTTGGAATTTTCTAAATTAAATGTAATAAAGAAAGGAAGGAACGAAGGAAGGAACGTATGGAGCAATATTTAAAATAAAACTTCTATTAACACAAGCACAAACACGTAACAAATAATCATTTAACTTCGTAACTACTTAAAACGAATTTTGTTAGCTAAATATTTATTGATCACTATCAGCACCTGCGTTCAAGACGAGAAAATTGAGCAATGCTCCCGAAGTCAATTGAACTTTGAAACGTAAGTGTAAACTTAAAAGGTTGTTTGTTACATTACTTGTGTCAGATACAGCGATTACGACTTGTTTTTGAAACGATTCTAGAAATTGAAAACAAGAAGATAATTTCTACTTAGCTTTGAGTATATTTTTAATATTTGCTTAATATGAACTGATACAAGTGTCAGCGGGCAACAAAATAGAAGATTCGCAGCAGCGTCTGCCTAATGACTACTAATGAATCGGATCCACATTTTATCATCTTATCGTATCATGTTTTAGTAACGAGGTACTTTGATTGCAAAAATTATACGCAATCATGTGATGATACGCCGATTCCGTATTTGATATTAGGCCTCTACGTCTTACGATAATACGTCTCACCTCATATCGCGTGCACGTGGCTCGTCGCGATTCGATGCGGTATCTGATTGATCAAGATACATCTAATCCATTTTTTTCAGGTATTTCCAAGGGCGATACTAGACGCCGCTATACGATCTTAACAAGATTGGCTGCTAAAGGCATTTGAATCCTGTTTTAATACGATGGTTTCGTTGTCTTAACATTTCAGTTTCTACTAACGCCGTCTCTGTTTGATTTGTATTCCTTTTGATAAAATTTTTATTCCTCCACACATTCTTACCGGATTCATTAGAGAAATTACTTATTAATCCCAGATGGAACAAAATACCTAACAGCTAAGCAAATCCTGTGACTAATTGAACCTACATTTTCCAAATTTTTGTTTAGCGGCAAACTATAAGTAGCCAAAGAAGCAATCGCAATAAATCAAACTGATCGTAGTGATGATGTCTTGTAAAAACTGAACAGATGCTCTACCACACTAAAATATATTATTTAACTAACAAAGATTAAGCAGACACAAGTCACCGCTAAAATCGGAAGAATAACAAATGATGACATGACTGAACTGAAGAAGAGACATTTGACCTTGAAGATGCGCGCCGTGAATTAAATCCTAACCGAACAAGTGTTTGCATGGCCTACAAATAATTGTTTCGTCATTTATTTACTTTTTCACGCTAAGTTTTAGCCGAGTACTACTTGCTACAGCCAAATGTGATTGGTTCAAGCTCTAGCGTCCGGGTAGTGACAAAAAATCCATCGAGATTTTCAGCTTCGGATTTTAAACTCACCAGCCCATCGTGACGATTATGGAGGAAACGGTCAAGAAATATGAAAATATTCAATAAACGACAATATTTACAGTACAAATTAAAAAAATATATAAAAACCAGTGTAAAATATAACTGAATTTATATTTACTAAAGAGTAATTAATATTGCTATTAATTAATAATGCCGTGTAGTGGCGGTTGAGAATATCCACTACCCCATATCTTCCCGTGGGTGTCGTAAGAGGCGGCAGAGGGAGACAGGCAGGGGATGCGCAGCAGCATCTTCCTAATAACAACAATAATATAATAAAAACTGCGGTTGCCAACCCGCTCACCAAGCGTGGCAACTATGGCAAATATCCCCCCATGAGTAAAGACGCAAACAAACGGCCCCCAGTCCCCAGCGGCCCCGCTATTCCTGGCTACGGTGGCGACCGTGGTGACGGCGGGGCAGGGGGTGCTAAGAATCTCCGGTGGAGGTTCGGTTACCACTTACGACGACTCGACCTGGCAACTTATAATGCACGCAGCCTGAGGACTGACGATTATTGGATCATCCGAGGTCCGAAGAGAGGGGGAGGACACGGTAATCCTCGAGTTCGGCAACTTGTTCTATCACCGGGAGGGCGACCATCTGTCCCAAGGAGGTGTCGGATTTATCGTCCACAAGTCTCTCGTTAACAACGTTTTAAAGATTGGGAGTGTATCAACGTGAGTCGCGTACTTGATACTCAGAATCACCAAACGATATTCGCAGCAGGCCATACAGGTTTAAGCACCAACCTCGGCACATCCCGATGAGGAGGTGGAGGAAATGTATGATGATATTTCTAGAGCCATGCATTCGTCCAAAACCCACTACACGGTGTTGATGGGAGACTTCAACGCAAAACTAGGCACGAGAGAAAGCGGTGAACTGAAGTTAGGGAAATTTCGAGTAGGGCAACGTAGCCGTAGGGGCCAGCAGCTGGCCGACTTTATGGAGAAAGAGGGACTCTTTATGATGAACTCTTTCTTCCAGAAGCAGCCCCACAGGAAGTGGACCTGGTCGAGCCCCGACGGTTCGACAAAAAATGAGATTGACTATATTATGACGACCAGACGCCAACTGTTCAGTGATGTCTCAGCGATCGCAAGGGTGAAAACTGGCAGCGATCACCGATTGGTTAGAGGCACACTGAACCTAAACGTTAAGTTGGAGAGGTCTCGTCTCATGAAGTCAACGCTTCGTCCCCCTCGTGCTCTAATCCAGAATCCCGAAACCTTTCGGCTCGAGTTACGTAACTGCTTTCAGTGCCTAGAAGATTGCAATGCAGTGGACGATATGAATGACAAGCTCGTGGAAACTGTCCATGCGGTCGGAGCTAAGTTCTGCAAGACCGGCCGCAGAAGAACACATAAACTCTCTGATCACACTCTTAACCTCATGGCTGTTAGACAGGAGATGAGGCTGCAATCGTCAACAGATTTGACAGCATACAGGTAACTGAACAGACAGATCTCCAAATGCATACGGCGAGACTTACGCAAGTTTAATACTGCTAGTATTGAAGAAGCAATTGAGCTGAACTAGGGCTCCAAAGTCTTTGTGGACTATGAGAAAGCCTTTGATTCCGTCGAAATTTGGGCGGTGCTACAGTCTCTTCAGTGGTGCCAAGTTGACTGTCGGTATATCGAAGTGCTGAAGTGTTTGTACAGTAGGGCTACAATGGCTATCCGAGTACAGAACCAGAGTACAAAGCGTATCCAACTGCAGAGAGATGTAAGACAGGGTGACGTTATTTCCCCGAAACTCTTTACCGCTGCATTGGAAGACGTTTTCAAGCTACTGGACTGGAAAGGATACGGTATTAACATCAATGGCGAGTACATCACTCACCTTCGATTTGCCGACGATATAGTCCTTATGGCAGGATCGCTGGAGGACTTAAGCACTATGCTCAATGACCTCAATAGTGCCTCCCAACGTATAGGTTTTAAGATGAACATGGACATAACAAAGATCATGTTTAATGCCCATGTCACACCTATGACGGTAATTGTTGGGAGCACTAAGCTCGAAGTTGTTAACGAGTACGTTTACCTGGGACAAATGTCCGACTAGGTAAGTCCAACTTCGACCGAGAGGTCAATCGACGGATTTAACTCGGCTGGGCAGCGTTCGGGAAATTACGACACATCTTCTCGTCAGGTATACCCCAAAACCTGTAAACTAAGTTGTACAACCAGTGCGGGTTGCCAGTGATGACCTACGGAACCGAGACGTGGTCCTTCACTGCTGGCCGTATGAGGACGCTCAAAGTCGCTCAGCGAGTTATGGAGAGGGCTATGCTCGGAGTTTCTCTGCGTGATAAACTTAGAAATGAGGATATCCGCGGTAGAACCAGAGTGACCGACATAGCCCAACGGATTGGTATTATTAGTAAGCTGAAGTGGCAATGGGCCGGGCAATATAGCTCGGAGAACCGATAACCGTTGGGGAAAAAAGGTTCTCGAGTGGCAGCCTCGTACCGGTAGGCGAGGTGTAGGGCGACCCCCCACTATATGTAGTGACGACCTGGTAAGACATGCAGGAAGTCAGGTGGCTCAGGACCGTGCTTTGTGGCATACCTTGGGGGAGGCCTATGTTCAGCAGTGGACTTGTGAAGGGCTGTAATGATGATGATGATGATGAATTAATATTTAAGGGAGTTAAATACACATCATTATCACCGTCACTATAGTCCAAACAAGTCCACAACGGATCAAGGGCCTCCCCATGGAATGCCACAAGTGAGGTCCTAAGCCATCTGCTTTCATAACTGCGTATTTCATCAGGTCGTCGGTTGTAACTCTATCGAGTGGAGGGTCGCACAACAAGAAGTTTGCCAATACAAGGATGTCACTCGAGAACCATTATTTTTCCAACAGTTGTCAGTTGTCCAAATTATATACCCAGCCCGGCCAGAGGGTTAAATAAGTATATGCATACTATTTAAATTTAATAAAAAATACATTTATTACTCAAAATGAGTATGTGCATACATAATTAAATAACCACAATTTATTCAGCACATTGCTCAAAAGATTCTATTGTTTTTTTTCTATAGATAAAGAGTGACAAACGAGCACACAGTTCACCCGATGGTAAGTGAATGCTGAGACCCTTAGACATCATTTATTTTCTATGTTAAGAATCAAAACGCTGCAACTATATTATGGTTGTACCATGTATCGGTCGGCTCGACCGGGGAAGGAACACGCTCTCACAGAATAGCAACGTAAAATAAAATCTTAATGCTGATGTGTTTCGCATAATGTTCTGCAGACCGAATTTCGGTCACGGTGGTCTGCCTCAACTGAGACTTGACATCGGCGCAGAACAGGATTATAGTGGCCAAATGTACACGCAAGCACAGGTGCACTCTCTATACCCTCACCCTCATAATCCGATGGGACGCTAAACCTACACGACTGGAGAGAGATCAGACGCAGGACCAACGGCTTTACGTGATTTACAAGGCACAGGGGTGAGACACCGCCAACTTCGTGACTCCGGGCAGCTACTGAGAATTTCTTGACGGAAAAACTCAATAATCGATTTTTCGGGCCGACCCGGGATTCGATCCAAGACCTCATAATCAGCAGTCGCACTACTACAACCACTAGACCAACGAGGCAGTCGGTGTGTGCAGAGAACCAGAAAACCTATTCAGTAGATACGAGGCATTCCATCTTAGTCCTTAAGGGTGATAGCGCACCCGCATTTTGATTCTTATACGAGGGTAGATGTAGATGCCTGTAGCCTACAGCATCTATTTACCATCTGGTGGATGTGTGCTGGCTTGTCACCCTTATTCTATAACAAAAAAGTACAAGCACTTGGTGTGGGCACGATGAACACTCTTTCATATTTCTGGTCCGTTTGTTAATCTTCGTCATTCACTGGATATTTACGTATCATTCGCCTGCAGTATATTGGCTGGACGTACATGCGCAAATACTGTCAGTAGGTGTTAGCGACTCGCGCCGAACATTAGATATTTCCCAGAATGGTGACGCAGCAATGGAAAACCTTCTCCACTATGGGAGAAACCTAGTTCAACCCGAACTTTAGTTCAGCAGTGTGCTGTTAGAGGCTAATAAAGAAGAAAAAATAAATTAAATTTTATTTTGCTAGTTAAATATTGCGATGGCGATAATACTTTTCACTCTTATAGTTTCGTATATTTATGTACATAACTAGAGGCGTAGTACCTACCTGTTCTAACGCCTGCCATATGTCGGCATCAGTATACTTGTCAAATGGATCCATGTTGTAGCGCAAGCTGGCGGAGAACAACACCGGCTCCTGAGGAATGATGGCGATCTTGGATCTAAGCTCCTGCAATCGTTATACGAAATAAATCAGTAAAATAGAAAGTAATATTCTGAAATCACTTTGTGTTTCATATTTGCATTGCCTTATTGATACCCTATTTGACTTACAAAAATTAATTGTTGTTTTTTTGCTTAGATTCTCAAATATAAAAAATAACTTTAGCTATCTGTGTAGTGTCTATGCCTAACAATTCAGAGAGTAAGGGCTGATAATTTTACCCTCACCAGATGTCGCTAGTTGGGACTAATGCGAACATATTTACTTTGATGTTTTCAGCAAAAAAAAACCCTAAATACGAAATATAATTAAAAAGTGGTACTGCCGCTGATCAAGTGCTGATTTTCAAAGATTGCAACACTAGGTGGTGCAGTACCAGGTGGTAGGACTCGTTTTCTGTGCGGGAGTACGTCTGGGTAGACTATCCTCTTACCTGTTCCTGCACCACATAGCGTTGCGTGCACTGATGTGTTCCGGGTACAGGGAGCCAGTACAGTAACGGGCTGTGAGGCGTTCCATTTCAGTAATCAAAGGTGACAGCGCGATCAATTGTCGCCTTCTTTGTTTGTAGTTGGTTACAGTACTGTAGCCATTTACAATCAGGTGGATGCCGAGTTCGTTTGTCAATTCAATTGTATAAAGAAAAAATGAACATTCACAATTCACCTTGAGAGCAATTTCGCCGGTGTCGACATCGTCGATGTACACGTGGCCGTCAATGGGTGCCAGGCGAAACAAAGCTGATATGAGCGATGATTTACCCGCGCCCGTACGTCCCACGACACCGACCTGCAATGAATTCAAATTGGTAGTCTCACCTCATTGCCTTATAGTAGATTATTTTCACTTACGCCCAACCATCAACAATTTTTCTTATGACTTGATCTACACATATTGAGATTTCAAACTAAAAACTTATTTTCATAAGAATAAAATTGTTCAATAGTTTCAGATTGGAGCAAGGTGCTGTGGAGTGTGGCACAGCGCCGTGATAAAAAAGACGTTTCGCTAAAGTGTGAGTGCATAAATACTCGTATTTATTACGTAATAAGGTTTTAAACCTGAATGTGTGTGACTTCGCGGACATGTACGACGCCGAAATGTTCTGTGTGGACATGATTAGTAAGCCTGGATAAACAATGTAAATTAAATTACCTTAACAATGAAATGTTATTTTTCAATGATATAATATATTAACAAGTACAACTTCAAAACCAGATACAGGTTCTATGTTAAATGTAATTATGAAAAATGATTATTTAAACTTACGCATGTCGTTTCATAAACAATAAATATATAAATCTTTTAAGAAATCATGTGGACAATCGTTTACTGGTAACATTTTACCCATTCTGTACAAGAACAAATTACTATTTGTTTATAAAATGAAACAATAAGTTGTATCATTTGTTCTAGCGAATTGCAAGTGCCAAAACTTATAGGCTTGGAAGGCTGTATATGTTAGGACACGAATCGTATCCCGTGTCAAAGCTATTAATATATGTATAGGTAACGCCACGAGTCATGGAAGTGCGCACAACCGAAAAATAGGTGTCGGCACGATGAGGTGTAAGGTACGGGGAAGCGAAACCATAGCAACGGGTGACGCGCTACTCCCAAGTAGTTTCTTCCTGCGTCCTGTCGCCCGCGCACCTTCTTGTGTCGTCTTGTGTACTATCGATATCGAAAGTGTTAGCGACTACCTGTTATAAAATTTTAAAATTCTTGCGATTATTTTTGTACTTTTGAAAATATTGTTCTATAATATTTTCAAATAGTGTGCAAATATTTATTACTTTATAAATTATTTTGGGACTATTTAAAAAAGCGTAGTTCGTAGTATAGTTGTAAATATTTTGTTATTTTCTACAAGATGATTTTTTTGCAAACTATTGCATGTAAAATATCCTTATAATCGAAGGTTATCGCATAGTATAGTTTAAACAGCAATTACAAATACAAAAATACAAATACAAAATATTTTATTTATTTAACTAAGTGTACATAAAATGCAGAATATTATTTAGAAGCAGTTAAAACCTAATGATGATATATAAATACATCGTTCAGTTTTCGTGGAGACTTTGATGTGTAGTTATAATGTTAACCTTTGACTTTTTACTTAAAATGCCATTATAAAATTTTAATTTTTCTGCTTGACTGTACATGCGCAGTGGACTCTATTTAATTTCAGATCTTACGTGGCACGACCTATACATAAATATACTGATCTCTTCGAGGGACTGGGTAAGTTACCTGGGGAGTATTTTACTGTCGTGAATAAAAATTTACAGGCAATGACTATAGTAGCAAACGAGAAAAGTGAAATCCGTGAGTGTTTGTAGTGTATAAAGTAAATTGTTCTCTAGAAGTATTTTTGCACAGTTAAAACAGTATCTGGAACATTTGGAGAATATCAAATATTTGATAGATGACGTAATAGTTTGGGGGAATACTAAAGAATAAAACGACTTCAATTTAAAATGTTTTTGAAATGGGCTAGAGGAATTGGTATAAAATTGAATAAGGAGAAGTGTAAGTTTGGAGTTGGTGAAATAGAACCAGACAAGTCGTAAAGTTAAAAGTCGTAAAACTAAAGCTATTACGGATATCCCGTATCCTGCAAGATCGTTATGCATTGCAGAGGTTTATGGGTATGGTGAATTATCTTTCCAAATTTATTCAAAATTATTCTGATAATGTGTCTGTGCTTCGATGTTAACTAAAAAATAATTCAGAATAGCTGTGGGGGCCATTTCGCTCAAATGCTATTCGATCTTAAAAATAAAATTTCATCTGTACCAGTGTTAGAGCTTTACTCGATGGAGCTACCGGTGGTGTAGTTGGTGCACGCGAGTGCCAGTGCGCTAGGTGCAGTGCTGCTGATCGATAATCAGGCCCAGTATGCACAAGTCAAAAAAGATATGCTGACAATAGTGTTTGCGGCAGAAAGTTTTAGACAGTACATTCATGGCAGGTCAGATATCATGATACAAAGTGATCTGTTCCGAAACGATTACAACGTACAATGATGAGGATCTCACGCATAGTGCCGATACGTTACCTAGAACTCCTCTGCCGGAGCAGGTGGAGCTGCTCGGTTGGAGTGGTGAGGACAAAGCCGATCTACTGAGCTCCCTCTTTGCGTCCAACTCGACTCTTCGAGGGGGGAACACACCGCCGACCATCCCACAGTGTGAGTGCTCCATGCAGGATGTGCTGTTTACCCAACGCTCGGTGCACAGAGCAGTCCTTTCCCTGGGTATCAACAAGTCGAATGGACCTGATGGCGTCCTTTCTATTGTGCTGAAGACGTGTGCGCCAGAATTGGCACCGGTCTTAACGCATCTTTTCCGGTAATGCCGAAACAGACCGACTCTTCGACCACGTCCAAATGCCTACAGATTCGTTGCTACAGCAGATCCCTTCCGCAGAGATCCTCGGCGATTTTAACGCCCACCACGCTGAATGGCTTCGCGGTCAACCGATCATGCGGGGAGATCTGTTCATGATTTTGCATATGGTCCTTGGCATATGGTCGGACACAACTGGTTACTTCGCCACGCGAATTCCAGATGTGGAGGATCATGCATCTTCCCTGTTGGACCTTCTGCTAACCTCTCATCCGGACGGATATCAGATTTCCGCCGACGCCCCTCAAGGCTCCTTGAACCATTGTCTGGTCCGGAGTGTGGTGCCACTCACGCTGAAATCGCGTTTGCATTCTGCAGGCTGCCGCCGTGTTTAAGCACTATAGGTCAGCTGATTGGGATAGGATGCGGTCTTTGCATTTGCATTTGCCCTTGGGGGCGGATTTGCTTCTCGCCGAACGATCCCAACGTTGTTGCTGATTCCGTCGCTAATGTTGTACTTCAGGGTTAGAACTTTTTATTCTTTCCTCTGTGGTGCCCATCGGAGGCAAATCTCAGCCATGGTTTGGTCGCTCCTGTAAAATAGCTTCAGGCTATAAGCAGGAGTGCTACCAAGGCTGGGCTGACGCATCAACGTCCCCGGATGTAAACACCAGCACTCTAAAAAAGAAGTATAATTTCAATTCCAGGTCCTTCAAAAGTCACTGCCAAGGCAAAGTTAGAGCATATAGGCAGAATTGGCGAGAAACTAGTTCGCCTTCCTTCTGGATCCCGTGCATTCCGGTCTCTAGCCAAGGCCATCCAGGGGAATTTCTGTCAGCCATCTCTTCCAACTCTGCACAGGGAGAACGACTCACTGGCCCATGCCGCAAAGGAGAAAGCCGATTTGCTAGGCTCCTTCTTTGCGTCCAACTCTACTCTCGATGACAGGGGGAGTACGCCACCGACCATCCCGCGATGTGAGTGCTCCATGTCGGAGGTGCGGTTCACACAGCACTCGGTTCGCAAAGTGCTCCCCTCCCTGGACATCCACAAGTCGAGTGGGCCTGATGGTATCCCCCAAATCGTGCTGAGGACGTGTGCTCCAGAGTTGGCACCGGTCTTAACGCGTCTTTTCCGGTACTCCTACTCCCTAGGCTTAGACCCAAAATCATGGAAGATGGCTTTCGTCCACCCGATCCCGAAAAAAGGCGACCACTCAGACCCGTCCAACTACAGGCCCATCGCCATCACCTCCTTGTTCTCAAAAACAATCCAGTCTATTATAAACTGTCAGCTCATGAGGTACCTTGAGGATCACCAGCTGATTAGTGATCGCCAAAATGGTTTCCGGCGTGGTTGATCAGCTGGTGATCTTCTGGTTTAGCTTACTCATAGAGGGTGGCGGCAGTAGAGTCCAAGGGGGAGGCATTGGCCGTTAGTTTGGACATTGCAAAGGCCTTCGATCGGGTTTGGCACAAAGCGATTCTTTCGAAGCTCCCTTCTTACGGGCTTCTCGAGAAATTTCATTCAGATCGGAGCATCAAGGTAGTTGTAGACGGTGCAAGCTCCGACTACAAGCCTATTAATGCTGGTGTTCCACAAGGCTGCATGCTTTCACCAACGTTGTTTCTTCTTCATATTGTGTCGGCCCAATATTATTATTAATAATTAAATTCAAAGGGGCATCAAAAAATAGCCTTAATATATATATATATATATATATATATATATATATATATATATATATATATATATATATATATATATATATATATATATTAAGCAATAAAATTACATTAATAAACATAAAGTTAATATAGATATATATCAGACATTAGACCAATAACATAGTAAATTAAAGGCAAAATATTGTCTTTCATAATAAATAAATTTATTTAAAAACTTGAGAAAATATTTAAAATTAGATAATTAATAGAAATACAAGTCAAAAATATTATAAAAATAAAGATAAATAACATTTTTAAGATAATTAGAAAATTTGTTAAAAATTGTCTAAGTCTTGGAAGGAGTTCATGTATAAAAGAAAATTTTCCTAATTTGTGGAAGGAGTTCATGTATAAAAGAAAATTTTCCTAAATTATGGAAGGTGTTCATGTATAGATTTCTTGTATAGAGGAGCTGCCGGAGATACATACCTGCAGTTGTACATATATATGGGGTGGTCGGGAGCCCGACTGCCTGAAGTACTGTAGCACAATGACTAGTCCTATATTAGGGACTTATAATATTAAACTCAATGATACAAAAGCAATACTATGGAAGGTCTCTATGATGAATATGCATTACAATAGTAGGGTCGTGGGTTCGAACTCTATATATTAATGACTTATGAAAGTAAGGTCTATGATACAAAAGCATTATTATTGAAGGTCTCCTTGATGCATAAGCATTGTATAGGGTGGTCGGGTGACCGACTGCTCCTAGTACTGTAGCAAAATGACTAGTCCTTATTAGGGACTTGAAAATGAATATTGTGGTGGCGTGTATGCTGCTTTACGAGCAATTGGTCCGAGATAAACTTGGACTCGCTAACCGATGTGTCCTAGACATATCATCTAAGTGCTGGTGGTAAGCGGGTTTGTTGTAGCAATACGGCTTTCCCGTGGACATCGCACACCCATACCGTTTGTGGGCGACGTCGTAGCGCATAGCGATTCGTCGTCTATCTTTCGGATTGGGATGATGAGTGTGTTTGGTAGCACTTTTAAGTGTAACAGGCATACTCAATTTCATGTCTTAGTGCATTAGCGCTATGATACGTGGACTTTTGTTCATTGGCCTCTTAGTAGCGTGCTACTATGATACGTAGGTGATATTTTTTATATAACATCAATAAAAACTTTGTTCCCAAAATCGATAGGGGTCATGTGGGTGTGTTGTGAGGGGGCGCCATCCGGATGATAGTTGCATTGATGCTTACTGCTACTTGCGGTATTGCGTCTTGTGATGGATCTGCGGGTGTGCTGCCCCTGATTCGACGCATTCTTGTGGTTCTGGTCGATGGAGGTAAACAAATAACATTGTGGCCGTGTTAGAAAAAGAGGAGTTCTCCCGCCGGGCAAGGTGTTCTGCCCGGGGAGCGGCCAACACTCCGTGAATAGTTCGGAGATGTTCTATATATACTGTTTATGATTCGGAATGTTGATAGCGCGATTTAGGCTTCGGTGTGTTTTCGCTTGTGGCGCGACGACAGCGCCACTACATCACCCCCCTGCTCAGACCGGAGGTCGATAGTGCAGTCTCGTTGTCGACGAATGTGCAAGTGCCAGGAGATTGCCTTGTAGTCTGCGGTGAGTCGAGAAGAAGGCAAGTAATCTGCGAGAGTGCCGTGAAGCAGAGGCGAGCAGTAAGGCTCAGAGCCGTGCCGAACACTGTATAGCGCAGAGAGTAGCTTGAAGGAACAGGAAGCATTTTTATTCCAGTGCTGCGATGAACCTTGTGAAGCTAGATGGCTTGCAGGATATGTAGACTGCAGACGATATCTGCTCGAGAGCGAATAGGTGGGGTATTCTATGACGATCATGAAGCTTGAAATTTCCGAAGGTTGTTAGGTTGCGTGTTCAGATCACGTCGGATAGTCACCAATGTGGCCGTGGAAAAAAAGGGGGAGATCTCCCGCCGGGCAAGGTGTTCTGCCCGGGGAGCGGCCAACACTCCGTGTAATAGTTCGGAGATATTCTATATATACTGTTTATGATTCGGAATGTTGATAGCGCGATTTAGGCTTCGGTGTGTTTTCGCTTGTGGCGCGACGACAGCGCCGCTACAACATCTTAGTGCCGGTGGTAAGCGGGTTTTTTGTAGCAATACGGCTTTCCCGTGGACATCGCACACCCATACCGTTTGTGGGTGGCGTAGTAGCGCATAGCGATACGTCGTCTATATTTCGGATTGGGATGATGAGTGTGTTTGGTAGCACTTTTAAGTGTAACAGGCATACTCAACTTCATGTCTTAGTGCATTAGCGCTATGATACGTGAAGTTTTGATCATTGGCGTCTTAGTAGCGTGCTACTATGATACGTTTGTGATATTTTTTAGTTCTACTATGATACGTTTGTGATATTTTTTAGTTAACAACAATACAAACTTTGTTACCAAAGTCGATAGGGATCATGTGGGTGTGTTGTGAGGGGGCGCCATCCGTACGATAGTTGCATTGATGCTTACTGCTACTTGCGGTATTGCGTCTTGTGATGGATCTGCGGGTGTGCTGCGCCTGATTCGACGCACTCTTGTGGTTCTGGTCGATGGAGGTATGCGGGTGGTGATGTCTGCTGGGATGTATGGGGGACCTTGGGATGGTGTAAGCCCGACGATAGTCGTATTGACGCTTGTTGCGTTCTGCAGCATTGCGTCTCTGCGATGGTTGTTTGGTGGGACGCTATTCTCAATGGCGCTCTCTGCGTCTTGGTTTGACTCACGCCGGAGTAGCTTTGCCCAAGTCGGGTCCCTTCATTATGGGGCTGCAGACTGTCTGCCCTCCACGATGTTTTATATAACAACATAATAATATATTTCTGTAACTTTCCCACCTTTGAATGATTGAAGGCAACTTGTCGTGGGCTGATCATGCAATTGGTGGTGATGCCATACACTTATATTACGTCTGCAGGAGCGGCGGTCTGGCAGGTGGTGGCGCTCACGGAGGGTTTACAGCCAGTGTGCCTAAACCGTGTGACGTACATTCACTGTGGCTGGATTTGTTCGTATTCTGTATGGCGTTTACACGCATTGACATGCGCGACTTCGGTCGATGTTTGTGCTTACGCACTAACACTGGGCCAAGCATCTTTTACTGGTTCTCCAGTTATTGAAAAGGGTTAAATTAATTATATCTAATATATTTATTAGAATGTGAGGGGGAAGCGTTACAATATAAATGATATGTTGCAAACCGTCAATATTCATAGCTACGCAGATGACAGCACTGGTGGTGCTCTGTATACCGGCCGTGCCGATATTTATCGGGAAAACGTCTCCGAGTATCGGGACAAACTTGTGTCTGAAGTCGTGTTTTTATTGAACGGAGTCTCGGATTGGGGGCGACTAAATCTAGTTCAATTTAACCGTCAGAAGACACAAGTTTGCGCGTTAACCGCTAAAAAGAAACCCCTTGTCGTATCTCCTCATTTTCCAGGCACTCCCCTTGTTGCCTCAGCCAGTATAGGCATTCTCAGCGTCGACACATCGAGTGACGTGCAGTTTCGTGGTCACTTGGAATAGAAGGTCAAATTGGCCTCTAAAAAGCTTGGCGTGCTCAGCAGAGCGGGACAGTATTTCATGCCGGCACACCGCCTGCAACTTTGCAAGGCGCAGGTTCGCTCGCACATGTTCCCATCTCTGGGCTGGGGCTCTCCAGTACCAGCTCCTTCTATTTGACCGCATTCAGCGCAGAGCGGCTCGAATCGTCAACAACCTAGTGCTTTCCGATCGGCTCGATTCACTGGTATTGCGAAGAGATGTAGCATCTCTTTGCGTATTTTATCGCATCTATCACGGGGAGTACTCTGAGGAATTGTTCGGATTAATCACAGCCGCCAAATTTCATGAACGCACTATGCAGCAAACCTCCCAATACCATCCACACCATCTATCACTGTACGTTTCACTAGGAGTTTTCTTCCGCGTACGACCTCTCTGTGGAATTGTTTACCACCCGCGATTTTTCTGGACCGATACGACCTGGGGACTTTCAAGAAAAGAGTTTACTCCTTTGTGAAGGGTCGGCAACGCACCTGCAATTCCCCAGGTTGTTCATGGGCGGCGGTAGTCACTTAACATCAGGTGAACCGTATGCTCGTTTGCCCTCTCTTCTATAAAAAAAAAAACATAGGTAAATGGGCGCTTGTTTTATTTCGTTTAACCCGCAGTAGTTTTCTGTTTAACTAATTCCGCAATTCGTAATATTTATATGAATTTATATAAATAGTGCATTCTTGCATTAATACTAATTTTGATTTGGTTAGCGTACGCTACAAATAACGCCTTCTAAATTATTTCGAAGTCGTAGAATATTGATCGCATACAGGATATTTTTGAAATGCTCCCGAAAACGAAGACAGACGATAGTATTAAAGATACATTTGATTATGAGAACAAATAAAATGGAACTCAAAAACATCATTTTTTACAACGTTTAATTAGCTTTATTCACGCTCTATGATGTTAAATGGTAAGGGTGACTAGTTTGCTCTTCATATCCGAAGAGAAGAAACCACAAATGGTTGGGTCATAGGGTCCCTGGTACGATTCCGGGAATAATGACTTTTGAGATTTGTGTGCGAGATTAAGATAGGTGGACTGTATGTGCGTAGCTAGTTATAACCAAAACAAGATGACGGACGTGGCACGTGTGCAGCACCATGGAGAAAGGAATTAAAGAGCTTCTGAAGGACTTCAAGTACCAGTTTTCCACCGGATTTCAGAAGCTCCGCTGTAATTCCGTTCTCGCTCTAGGACTTGCCGTTTTTAAGGCGCTGGAGAGCCTGGAATTAGGTACATCTATCCTTCACCCAGTTATAGACTGGATTCTACGGCTCAAATTTAGATAGGAAAAAGTTAGTGTACGAAACTATCGATTGGTAATTTTCTTTAAAATAAGTCGGATTTTAAAAATATCAAAAAGTTTATGAAACAGCGATTATATAATAAGGTCGTCTCGACCGGGGAAGGACCACACTCTCACGGATTGCTAGCGTAAAACAGCAGCTTAATGCTGCAGTGTTTCGTATGGTAATAACGGTATGGTAATAACGTATGGCAAATAAACAAATGATTAGACACTATAAAAGAAAAAATATTAGCGAAAAGTGCGTTAGTGTAATATCCTTAAATAAAATTAAATATACAAACAAATTTTACACATATTAATTATTTAATGGAAGCGCCATCTAAAAAAAAAGGTTTGAAACTATTAACATGTCATTGATTGTTGTAGTTTCATAATCGGCGTACAATTTACATAAACATAATATAAGAAATTATTATAAATAAGAAAGACAGGAGATAGCGCTTATGTTGGTTGTATTCAAACTCCCCCAAAGAAAGAGTTTACGACGTCTCAGAAAAACGTTATAATTGTTGGCCACAAAAGGAAATGGAAAGGTCAGAATGCGTTTATAAAATACTGAAGACAAATACTTACCAGTGATACTCTAACCCTAGTCACCTAAACAAAACGTACCTACTCACTATAATATCAAAACTGTTTACGAGGTCTGGACATCACACTACATTTTAATTATCAATATTTTTTTAAAGTCAGTTTTATGATATGAGCATGTACTTAGTCAAGTATTTACATACATACGCATTTAAAACGCCAACTCACAAATTCTAAAAAAACCACGTTTCGTTAGCAAAATAGCTAAAATAAGAGAAAAAGAAGAATTTCAAATAAAACCATTAGAAAATTCAAATTTATTTTACTGTTTTGTATTACCTTACCTCCGGACTTGATGGTACGACCTGAAAGTGTACTTCCGTAATCGCTATTGGAACTGGTCGCCGAGTACTCCTAGGCGTGCCGAGTTTGGGCTCGTTTTGTTAGGTATGATGAGTCCTTACCTCCGAACTTGACGGAGTGACTTAACTACGCCGAGTACTACGTGTTCCTTAGTCTACTCAATAGAGTAAAAAGAAAAGCCGACTTTAATTTACTAAAATAATAAAATAGTTTATACACATTAGCTTCCGATGCCAGGACTAGATCGGATATTAATTCTTATATACACTTTGTCTTAGCACCAACCTCATAAACGGCATAAGCTATTATGCGGAAATTATTTTATTCTTTTAGTTTCAATACTATCAAGATGATTCGTGTTAGATACCAATGCGCTCGCCCCACCTCGAGCAATCACGCACACAGAGAACATCGTAGTGTGCGTCAATATTAATATTTTGACTAGCGAATATTTGAATATACACTCTTAACATATATGCGCCATTGATTTATATATTACACTAGATCGGTAATAACCGCGCCAAAGCGTTGCCACTGCACATATGGCCACAGCCATATGCCTAGCTAACGTCAGTTCAGTGTTCAATGTGACGCCGACAGAGTTGAGCCGCGACAAAAAGTGGGTAAATAGGTAGTGAAAGACTGCTATTCAAGGTCACAAAAACGAAATAAATCAAGCTGAATCACTTTCAAGAAATAATGTTTAGTTCTTGTTTTCATATAAACGTAAAACCTCAAATAATTAATAAAATTATCGAATATTGCCATTTAGGTTATATGTTGCCACTTTTCCGCATTTGTGATTATCCTACATTGATGGGAGACTATATAATTAATGGAGTAAGGTAATTTGTTACCTCTGATTTTAAATATTTTGGAACTTATAATAAAAACTACGTTTTAGCTTTCATACAAAATAATTAATTATTCTTATTTTAAAATACTTATAAAAATATGTTTTATTTCATCATTATGTTTACTTCTATTCATCTGATAAGCTTTGTATCCTTTTTATCTAAGGGGACGCAATAAAGATTTTAAAATAAAATATACTTTTTAATATAAAAACAATTAACTACACAATTAACTACAGCTTTAAGAAAACTCATTTTTATTGCGTATTTTAGGTAAAATTTCATATAGTAAGCCACACCAACCCGCCATTCCATGTTTGTGTGTCTGTCTATCTTTATCTAATCTTACGACGACGATATTGTTTTCGCAACTGGTGTAAGTGAGATAGATATATATTTACTTTAAATTGTTATTAGTTTCAAAGCTACGTCGTGAGTTTGGATAGTGGTTACACTTCGCGCGGTAATGTGTTTTGCTCTTCTAGTGTTGTATAACTCAATGATATGCGCATCGTTTTGTTGCTATTTTAGGTAAGATACTGTTAGTGAATATTAATGAATACTTTGAGCTTAAGATATCTAAAAGTGTCACTCATATTTATATGTATAATCCATAGTACGTCTGTTAGCGATCTTATAACTTCACATAATACATTTGTTTCGTCGAGATGATGGTCCATAGCTATGCTAGCATCCGATAGGTGGCGCTGTGGTCAAGTTCAGTTATTAAAAAATTCTGTATTCACGGACCAAAATTACTCATATTTACAATGGGTATATGTTGGCTTCATCATCTACAGCCGTTCACAAGTCCACTGCTGAGCATAAACCTTCCCCTAAGGAATGCCACAAAGCACGGTTCTGAGCCACCTGCATCCATCGACTGCATAACTTAGCAGTCCGTCACACCATCTAGTGGGGATCACACTGTAAAACGACGAGTGAAACCTATCGAGATATCTACAGGAAAATACAAACAAAGTCCACGGGTAGTGGTATTATAATAAAATGTAGAAAGAACGTTAAAAAAAAATATGTTTATATTGTTTGTTGATATTTTGGAACCACAATATTTAAAAAACCATGTGTTCCTTACCTTCCAACCGCTCTCGATGACAATGTTTAGATTCTTCAGTACCGGTTCGGCTTCAATGTCGTAACGCAGGTAAAGGTCCTTGAAGACGAGCCGGGCGCGCTGCGGCCAGCCGGGCGGTGGTGCCGGGCCGGCCGTCTGCTCCTGCGGCAGCGACGTGAACTGCATCACGCGCTCCACACTTGTCATCTGAGATACCACCTCCGTCGCCTGCTTGACGCCGTATTGCACCATGTTCACAAGAATCAAGCCTTGAGACAGTGCCAACCCAACGTTACCGGACTTCGTTGTATCTACAATTTTAATATCACAATAGAATACATATTATGTCTATATATTTAATACGAAAGCTGCACGTCACTTAAGTTTAAATATAAGCACTCGAATGAATGTAATTATTTTAACGTGCAAAGGAATTTCAAACATACACGAATTACTCCTATATTATGTGATTCATGGTTAATTCCATTATCTCTCGGTGGAAATTAAGGGTGTAAAGGGTCATGTCGCCCCTGGCGAATTGTCTAAATTCATATTTAAAATTTTTCATTGCCGACTTTTAGGACTGGTCAATAAACTCAATGGTATATTCAAACGAATGGCTCAAAATAAATATGAACAATACGGAAATTGTCTCACGTTCATTTTTTTATAGAAGTGGGAGCAAACGAGCATGCGGCTAACCCGATGTTAAGTGACTACCGCCGCCCATGATCAACCGCAACACCGGGGGAATTGCAGGTGCGTTGCCGGCCCTTTAGAAAGGAGTAAGCTCTTTTCTTGAAGGTTCCCAGGTCGTATCAGTCCGGAAAAATCACCGGTGGTAAACTGTTCCACAGAGAGGTTGTACGCGGCAAAAAACTCCTTTTGAAACGTACAGTGGTGGACCGCCAAGCATCCAGATGGTGTGGATGGTATTGGGAGGTTTGCCGCATAGTGCGTTCATGACATTTGGCGGCTGTGATTAATCCGAACAATTCCTCAGAGTACTCCCCGTGATAGATGCGATAAAATACGCAAAGAGATGCTACATCTCTTCGCAATACCAGTGAATCGAGCCGATCGGAAAGCACTAGGTCGTCGACGATTCGAGCCGCTCTGCGCTGGATGCGGTCAAGTGGAAGGAGCTGGTACTGGGGAGCCCCAGCCCAGAGATGGGAACAGTATTCCATGTGCGGCCGAACCTGCGCCTTGTAAAGTTGCAGGCGGTGTGCCGGCATGAATTACTGTCCCGCTCTGCTGAGCACACCAAGCATTTTAGAGGCCAATGTGGCCTTCTCTTCCAAGTGACCACGAAACGAATCATTGATATGCAGAAGAAACAGCGTTGGTGATAGCACGCAGCCCTGTGGAACACCAGCATTAATAGGCTTGTAATCGGAGCTTGCACCGTCTAAAACGACCTTGATGCTCCGATCTGCAAGAAAGCTGGTGATCCAATCGCACCATTTCTCGGGAAGCCCATGGGTAGGGAGCTTCGAAAGAAGCGCTTTGTGCCAAACCCGATCGAAGGCCCTCGCAATGTCCAAACTAACGGCCAATGCCTCCCCCTCGGATTCTACTGCCTGCGCCTATCTGTGAGTTAGGTAGACCAGAATATCACCAGCTGATTGACCACGCCGAAAACCGTATTGGCGATCACTAATCAGCTGGTGATCCTCAAGGTACCTCATGAGCTGGCAGTTAACAATAGACTCCATAGTTTTAGAGAACAAGAAGGTGATGGTGATAGGCCGGTAGTTGGACGGGTCTGAGCGGTCGCTTTTTTTAGGGATCGGATGGACGAAAGCCGTCTTCCATGATTTTGGGACTACGCCTAGGGAGTAGGAGTACTGGAAAAGACGCGTTAAAATCGGCGCCAACTCCGGAGCATAAGCCCTCAGCAGAATTGGGGGGATTCCGTCAGGCCCACTTGACTTGTGGATGTCCAGGGAGAGAAGTGCTTTGCGAACCGAGCGCTGTGTTGACTGCACTTCCGACATGGAGCACTCACACCGCGGGATGGTCGGCGGCATACTCCCCTCGTCATCGAGAGTCGAGTTGGACGCGAAGAAAGAACCTAACAGATCGGCTTTCTCCTTTGCGGTATGGGCCAGTGAGTCGTCCTCCCTGTGCAGAGATGGAAGAGATGGCTGACAGAAATTTCCCTGGACAGCCTTGGCGAGAGACCAGAATGCACGGGTTCCAGAAGGAAGGCGAACTAGTTTCTCGCCAATTCTGCCTATGTGCTCTGACTTTGCTTTGTCAATGACTCTTTTGAAGGACCTGGAGGCGGAATTATATTTATTTTTTAGAGCGCTGGTGTTTAAACCTGGGAAGTCAGCCCAGGCTTGGTAGCACTCCTGCTTATATCATGATGCTATTTTACAGGAGCAACCAACCATGAGACATATAACAACGCTAGGAGCACTTTACACGAAGTTGTCAAATAATATTTCTTTACCTTGACAAAATGTACGATTAGGTAAGTTCAACTTTGACCAAGAGATCAGCTGACGAATCCAGCATGGCCGGTGTCAGTTACCTTTTAAAGAATTTTTATGTGATTCCATGCTTTTCTAAATCTTTCTCAGTTCTCATCACTGAGCGAGCGTTTATGTTTACTCTTTTAGGCAGTCCCTACGTGCCACAAGGAAATGTCCTCATTTCTAAGTTTATTATGCAAAGAAACTCCGATTATAGCTCTCTCTCCATAGCTTGCTAAGCGACCTTAAGCCTCCTTATACGGCCAGCAGTGGATGGCTACGTCTAATATCCATAAGCCATCACTGGCAACACGCACTGGTTGTACAATTTTGTTTTTAAGACTGGCGAGAAGATGTGTCAAAATCTCCGAAACGCTGCCCAGCCGAGTCAAATCCATCGATATACCTTTCGGTCGAAGTTGGACTTACTTAGTTTCTCTTATTTATACGTCTAAAGACTGCCTTTTTTTCTTTCAATATCATCATTCGTACCGCCAGAATTACCAGCCTTGGTTGCCAATAAATCTATAAATTACAGACATGCTCTCCTCTTTGTATAAAGAGTTGTAAAAATTCATTTTTATTTAATTTTTTATTTCTAATAAACTTTATTAATTATAGCTATTTTTCTGTATGCTAAGGTACTAATTGAAAGAGTTATGAAAGAAACTGATGAAAAAATTTGGGATGTGCAAGCGGGATTTAGAAAGGGAATGGGGTGTACAGATCAAGTCTTTTCCATGCGCATGATCGCGGAGAAGTTTTTGGCGAAAAACCAAAGAGTTTTTTGTGCGTTCATGGACTTGGAAAAGGCTTATGACAGAGTGGACAGGGATGTGTTATGGCAAACGCTGAACGCATTTAGGTTGAGCGCTGGTTTGATACAGGCATTAAAGTCTCTGTATAGGGACTCGAGTGCTTGTGTTAGAATCAACGGGGTCTACTCGGGCTGGTTTGGCATCCATAAAGGTGTCAGACAGGGCTGTGTAGCTTCCCCGTGGCTGTTCAACCTATTTATGGACAGCTGTTTGGAAAATTTGAAAGTTGAAGAATGCGGGGTAAGAATGGGTGAGTTAACCATCAAATGCCTTTTGTACGCCGATGATCAAGTCATACTTGCGTCGTCGGCGGCCGAGTTGCAAATGATGGTTACATTAATGAACAGGTCATTAAAAGAAAGGGGAATGAAAGTGAACGCAAGTAAGACGAAAGTGATGGTTTTTGAAAGAGATGAAAGCAAAACGGTATGTGAAATAAGAATAGAAGGAGAGTTAATTGAGCAAGTGGATGAGTTCGTATATTTGGGATGTGTATTCAGCAGGGATGGGAGATATGATAAGGACATTGAACGACGAGTGAATGCAGGAAATAAAGTAAATGGGGCTCTACACTCTATTGTGAAAAGTCAGAATGTGTCAAAAAAGGCACGTATGGCAATTCACAGTGCTGTATTAGTCCCTACTTTAACGTATGGTACTGAAAGTTGGGTGTGGCAGAAGAAGCACGAGAGTAGAATAAATGCGGTAGAAATGCGGTCGCTAAGGAGTATGTTAGGGCTGAATCTGAGTGACAGGGTGAGAAACTGTATGATAAAAGAAGAGTGTGGTTTGCAAGATGATGCGGTGACCAGGATTAAGAAAGGAATGCTTCGGTGGTTTGGTCATGTAGAAAGAATGAATGCGGAAAGACTGACAAAGCAAATATATGTTGCAGAAGTGAATGGAAGAGTCGGAAAGGGACGTCCTAGGCGGAAGTTTGTCGACCAAATTGGCGATATACTAAAAATGGGCCAAATTAAGAGTACCCTTAACCGACGAGCATGTATGCGTAGGTATATGAATGTGGAAGAGGCGAGAAAGGTATGTCAGGATCGTGCCAAATGGAAGTCTGTAGTCTCTGCCTACCCCTCTGGGTGACAGGCGTGAGTGTTTATGTATGTATGTATTTTTCTCTATTCCCTTTATTCTTTGGTTCGATTACTAATAATGTGATAATATATGATAATGTATATTAATGTTTTACGTACGGTGTGATTACCAATATCTAATAATATATAAAATCTTACCGTCATCTAACAAAAGGAACGAATAGGCCACAATGATGACATAGACGGCCGACATAAGACTTAACCATATCGAGAAAGCAGTGTTTGATGTTAGTGTCAAGTACCTGAAATAAAGGTTTTTCTTTTAGATATACATAATTTAGAGCAGGTATATTAGAGAAGTTGAAAAACATATATGTACTACAAGTGTACTATCAAAGTCCCGAAGTAATGGAACAGTTCCGAACTATGGCACGAAGCATTTGTAGCTCCCAGGGCTTACACCTTGCCCAGCGATAGATCTCCCCTTTTCCTTTCATGGCCATGGTGCGTGGTAGTTGATAGTATCTAAAAAGACGCTTGTAGCGATATCTCAAAAACTTATTTTGAACATTTTCCGAAAGAATATAACTGCTTTTATACGGCTAGTATCCGGTGTACCAGAGCACTGAATATTAAGCGTTTAAGCTATCGTTATTCGTTATGAAACTCTAGCATTTCTGAGAACGAATCCCCAACGTTAGTATGATTCATTTGCGTGGTAGAACCTTGTTGCAGCTATATTATGAGTAGCACGAATGGATCAGTTCGACAGGAGAAGGACCACGCTCTTACAGAATACCAGCGTAAAATAGCAACTCAATGCTGCTGTGTTTCTTATGGTGAGTGTAGAGAACTGGAGACCCTTTTTACTGGATACGACGCTTTGCATCTAAGTACTTAGAGGTAGTAACTCATCTGCATTTTGATTCTTAATCGAGGAAAGATGTAGATATTTTTGGGACACAGCATCCACTTACCATCAGATGGACTGTGTGCTCGTTTATCACCCATCTTATATGTAAAAAATTAAAAGATCACGTTTCCAAGATGTGCATAATATCGGAATACATCGTGAGGAAACCTCACGATGTATTCCTTCACCGCCAAGGACGTGATAAATTAACACTTAAAATTGCAATTAACAATCTTATTGGTACCGGCGGGGAAGAAACCCGGGTTACTCGCATCCTGTGAAATGTACAGCGAGCGCTTAGCTCCTGAGCTACTGCGCCTCGTTATGGCTTATTATGTGACATTAGTTCGACTGCGGATTTCCCTGTCCTCATAATATAGTTTATTTCTCAGATATACAGATTTGCTCACAATCTCAGGGCATGTAATAAGTTCAATTCTTGTGTATTGCATGCAGTTTACAATTTCAATGTAGTTGGCGGAAATAACATTTTTTCAATAGGACATTTCAGAAGTAGCTTGTAAAGGGATATTATGATGATGACTTTTTTTTAAATATAACGGCAATTTTCTTGAAAATATAGGCTTGGAGAGAAGTTGTCAGTATCATCATCATCACCATTACAGACCTTCACAAGGCTACTGCTTCCCCCAAGGAATGCCACAAAGCACGGTCCTGAGCCATCTGCATCCATCGACTTCCTGCATGTCTTACCAGGTCTTCACTCCATCTAGTGGGGAGTCGCCCTACACTACGCCTACCGGTACGAGGTTGTATACTTGTCAGTATACCCAATAACTATATAATGATATATTACTATCACGCGCGCATAGTACTCGTAGTTGTGGATATTAAATAGAAATAGGGTGGTCTTGAGGGATAGCAAAAATTGCATCTTATTTATTTATTCAAAATCTTAATTGCATTCTCATATAAAAAAGGACGCACCCTGCATTGGGATAACATCGACAGATTTTTTTTGAGACATGACGGGGTTATTTATTTGTACATTTGGATAAATTACTAATAGTAAGTTTAAGTTGGCAATCAAACTCATTTGAATAAAGGGCATTGTTTTTTTGTGTTAAGATGTCCCGGATAACATGTTTAGTTTTCTTTTTATTATGGATTTTCAAACTTGACTGTTATTCTTCTTACTGATATAGGTACTGCGAAATATCCCGTGGTAATTCCGATTGGTTTCAAAAGGGTGTTTTATTACAACTAAGTCTAAAGCTTAAATTAAATTTTGGTATTAAAATTCGGAGTTATCCCCTACTTATCCCTACTATTACTTCAAAAATATTGGTTAGAACAAATATATTCAGCTTCGGAACAACCACACAAAGAAAACCTGGTTCTCACCATTTGCTAACGTAACGTAGCTGCAATGTTTTCATTTAATAATATAAAATATAACAGTAAAAATACTTATACAGAAAAGAAGTTTATATTCCAAAAAATCATATCAATTACTAGTTATAAGTGACATTACACTTGTATTTGCTTTTAAAGGAGATAATAAGATTTCTCTGTTGCAGTAATATCAGATAGTTTTAATGTTTTACAAAAGAATGCAAAAGCTTCAATCAAAGAAATTCTTATAAAGAGTGAGAGCAAAATCACTAATATCAACTGTCGTTACTCATCTTAATATCTACTACCTAACAAAACAGATTTTGCGTTGCTAAATATTTTATAAAAAAAATGTATAATGGAGAACGCAATCACACTGGTCAATTCGGGGATCGAAGTAGTCACACTTGGCGTTACCAGCCCAATGGGTCAATTATAATATAATACAAATGGATGGTGGGGGGGGGGGGGGCGACTATCATAAATAAAATAATAATAGTATTATTATTATTGAATCTTTTTGTTTGTATTTATCGGGGTTATAGTGTTATAAACTCTGATCATCTATTTACACATTAATCGAAACAATCAATTCTCTTAATGTCGTATTATTAATATAGAATAAACATAAATTTTCTTTCGTCACAGATTGATAATCACTGAATTTTACTATAAATGTATTTCTCGGTATTTTTAATGAATAATTCCTAACTTCGCGTTAAGACGCGACTAGGTATTATTAATTACTGTTTAGGCCAAATCGTGGCAACTTGAAACTTGTGGAGCGGGGCAACGCATGTGGTTCTGCTGACCGATTACATCGGTGACGTCAGGTTACATTACACACCCTCCTACACCAATCACACCTAACATTTACTTGCCCCTGACGGTACCTTGTGGTCGACCCTACCTCCGGAACTCGGTAAGTTTGTGTTTGCTTGTCCAGCCATTACATAATAATTATCCATAGGCCATTTGAGCCCTAACCCTCTGTTGCCCGTCGAGTTGGGTTACTGATGGGCCCTAGCCCAGTCGACTTCTGTCGGGGCAACTGAGAGCCGTAACAATTACCCTAATATTTGAACAGAAACTATTACCTATGTCAAATATAAGTTCTTTTTCATTTAACTTACCACGTTGCTCAGAAAAATATTTGGGGTTAATTCAAACGACACAAATTTTACGTAAAAGCTCTCTTCTCAGAAAACTTGACATTAATTATGGCAGACCATCAACTGGGGGAGATGATGGGTGATTATTAAGGTGAGCTCCTAATCATATGTTGCTAATAAATATATGTCGCTGCATTCGTTAGAAATTAAAATAAATTGGAATATATTTGTCAGTATACCCAATAACTAGATTTTCCAATACCTACCATGCCGCCGTGTGCACGTCTTGTTTGTCGTCGAATTGTATACGGAGCATCTCTTCAGCATTGCTCGCGCGGATTGTGGTCAGACCCGCCATGCTGGCCGACACGTGTGAGAATACGGGACTCCGAGTCACCCCTTCCACTCTATAAAAAACAGTTATTTCAAATATTATCAAAAATATGTAAGTAATATTATTTAACATTAATTCTATATAAATAATTTATAGTATATATAATACATTTTCAAAACTACCTTAAAATTAGATCTTAGCATTTAAAAATATATACTCGTATAAGCTGCATTAATCAACAACTTTACGTCTGCATGTATGTGTATTTATATTAGCATAAAACTTCATTTACTATTATTAAATACAGTTGCAGGCCTCTGTCACTCTCGCTTTTTGCGTGGTAATAATATATGCGTAGATACACTATTCTCTTTCTCTTTATTATAGTTGTAGCACGAATGGGTCGGCTTGACCGGGGCGGGGCCACGCTCTCATAGAATAGCAGCGTAATGCTGCTGTGTTTCGTACGGTGTGTGTAAGGAATCATTACATCACACCAGACACTGGAGGTGTAGGTGATAATCGGCCTCACTATTCTGCTGTACAGCCATAGGATCATATTGGGGCGCAAGACCCAGTGTTTTCCAACCATAAGAGTGCACGTACCTAAAACAATTTTAGCCGTATGACATACCTACGTTGCTGAGAGTTCTACGTTAGTTTAATGGTCGATTGTTACGCCCAAATACTTAACTTTTGCCATAATTAAAAGAATCAGGCGTTACTTTGCGGAAATTCATTATATTGAAGTTGTAAGAATTTAATTTAATTTTCCGCGTAAAAAAATACAATGATGTGTCTTGCCCAGTCTGAAGACGTCGTCACCACTATTCCCATCACCACCACTCCCAGCACTCCTTCCGCTCTCCACACGCTGCTATTTATACAACTCGTTGATGAGCGAGTATTATAATAGCAACTGTTTCGGCTTGCCGCTCACTTAGCGTTCAGCCACCGCAGACCACTTCACCTGTGGATGCCTCGTGTAGAGGCGAAACACGTATCGTATTATCGAGAATGGTGTGTCGTTTCCAGTGTCGTAGTGTTGGGTGTGGTGGTACTGGGAGTAGTGGCTACGGGAATAGTGCATGCAGTTGAGGGGTATTAGCAGGTGCTCTTCGGACAGAGTAGGACACATCATTTTATATTATGACGCGAATATGAGCAAATTAAGTTCAAATAACTTCAACCACATGGATTGAAAAATGCCCGAGAATATTGAGTAAAATTTTTTGAACACTTTTAATTTTCCTGCCACGTTCGCATCATTATGTACGGAGTCTTTTCATCTGCTCTAATAACAGATAGATCCAATTTTTACGCCAGCGTGATCACAGAGAAATAAAATATTATTTGTGTACGAAGCTGTAGGTGAGACACCAACTGATCCTAAAGAATTGTTTAAAATGAAAGTTTTTTACCCTGTGACTGATACAATTAAAAGTGCACTTGTTACTTGACTTAAACTATCAAAATTCTATGCTTATTGCTCCAAGTCCTAAGTCAAAAGGGAAAACGGCAAATTGGTTGTTTAACATCAGCTGAAAGGGGGTCTTTAATAACTTGCGTGATATGCATGAGCGCTGGAGGTTCATTTGTACCACCCATGTTTATATTCCCCAGGAAAAGAAGTCACCCGCTTTTAATGAAAGGTGCACCTCCTGGAGCCATACATGAATGCCACCCTTCTGGTTGGATTCAAACCAACTTATTTACAAAGTGGTTTCAACATTTTATTCAGCACGTGAAACCCTCAGAAGAATCGCCAGTATTGCTTATTTTAGATGGCCATACTAGTCACATCAGAAACCTTGAATTGATAGATCTCACAAGAAAAAATCATGTGCACTTACTATCAATTCCTCCACATTCCAGTCACAAAATACAACCTTTAGATAAATCATTCATGGGTCCGCTAAAAAATATGTTTCTGATGAAATAAGGTCATGGGTGAGAACAATTCACGCCCTCTACACGCAATATGACATGATGGAAGTATTTGGACGTGCGTATCTACGTACTCAAAGCGGTGTGATAGCTGTCAGTGTTTTTCGTGCAACAGGTCTATATCCGATAGACAGAAATGTTTTAAAAGATCATGATTTTATAGATATGAATGACCAAGAATGTAGAATCTCCAATCAAGAAAATATCATACCAGATCCAACTACATCGTCTGATTGAAATAATACTAGTTTTTACGTAATTTATCGCGTATATTTAACTTTTTAAATACCCGACGTTTCGAACGCTTTACAGCACTCATGGACACGGGAAGAACTGAGATATTCAGACTGTGAACACGTATAGAACATATAGCTGATGTGAAGAATCGACGCTCCGGGAAGTCTGCAGTCTGTGAACACGTACAGGATCGCCCCCGTCACATCAGATTTGATAGACCACAAATCCTCGCTAAAGAACACCGATTTCTTCCAAGGATGATTCGCGAGGCTATTGAAATCAAAAAAATCCTAATTTCAATAGAGAAGATGGCTGAGTGCTACTATCACTCTGATTTATTTTTTTGGTACCATCAGCTTGGGATCCTATAATAAATAAAATTAAATCCCAACCCAGGCATATATATAGTAAGCAACTGCAAGACTTCAGGATACCATAAGTTCATACTGTATAGATCGGAACAAAAGTTAAAATGTTTATCTACGGTAACCGCGGTTAACTATGACATCTGGACGTTGAACATCTCAGTCCCGCCCGTGACCATGAGTGCTGTAAAGCGTTGGAAACGTCGGGTATTTAAAAAGTTAGATATACGCGATAAATTCCGTAAAAACTATTATTATTTCAATGTGTAGTGTTCGCGTAAATATAAGAAATCATTATACATCGTCTAATCCCGCAATAGAAAATGTATCTTTTCACGTAACACCTTCCATAAATGAACCTGATGTGAGTAATGCGACAGATAATGATGCTTCCTCGGCTTTAAGAAACCAGAACAAAACTCCACGTGGAAGTTTGGAAAACTTGTAGTTCCAGTTGCGACGTCACCACTGCCATCAACTTCAAGAGACAATAACTTTATAACGCCATTAAAATTATCTCCGATACCAGAAATAGTACCTAAGAAAGCTACTAACCGAGGCAGAAGGTCTGCAAATTCGACATTGCTTACTTCATCACCATACAAAAATGCAATGCTAGACTCATTAAAAAAGAAACAAGAACAAATCGAAAAGACTATGAATAAAGTCAAAAAAGGAAAAGGCAAGAGTAAAAAGACAAAGTCAAAATCTAAGGAGGTACAAATCTCCAGCTCGGAGGAAGAAAATGAACCTTTGTACGACGACAGTTCTGACGAAAGTCCTGATAGGAGCAATGTTTCTGATGCAAAGTGTCTGTATTGCGAAGGTCTTTATTCTATGGATTTATTCATAAGCGAAACATGGGTTCAATGCCTTTGTTGTAAATTATGGGCTCACGAATAATGCTCAGGTGTGGAAACGGATGTTTTCTTCTGCGAATTTTGTTCCGCAATGTAATTCAAAGTTTATTTCGTTTGGTTTTTGATTTTATTTGTTATGGTAGACAATACGGCTCACTTCAATTGTGGCCAATATGGCTCTAGGCCATATTGACCTACCATGTTTGAATTTTAATGATTCTTTAAGTTACAAAAAAACGTTTATTAAAATTATGTTTCGATGTTACTAATCTTAAAATTATAATTTTTGATTACTGTTAAGTTCAAAGAACTATTTTAACCAATAAACACTATTTGATCTCATAAATCTCGTAATTTATTTCCAAAAAAGCTTATGATGTGTCATATTACCCGAAGTTACTCTATGTAGAAACTCGTCAACACTATAATAACATTTTTCCAGTAGGAACTTTTTTTAAAGTATTTTTTGAAGCTACTCTTCTACAAATATATTAAATATATATTGTATAATCTATTAAATAGAAGTACTGACTGATAATGAGAACAGTGTCTAGTCATGACCATACGAGGGATGATTTTATTATGAAAGTCTTTTCTCCTGGTGTTTTCTCTTATGGTTTTTTGTCTATAGTCTCATATTTGCCAATAACTTTTGCAAATTGTGTAAGACCAGTATATACAGGCATGGAACACTCAAGATTCCAAGTCTTTTGAAATGTATGCGACATTATTCTTGTTGTTTTATCCGGACCATGGTTCCGATTGATCTTTGTGTACATTATATTTAAAGCTCCCTCCCCAGAATAAAATAGTGTAACGTAGTCTTGACTCTACCAATGCGTAATAAACCAGTTTTAAATGTTTAAGATCTGCTTCATTCCGTAAGTTTCTTAGTATGTAACCAGCTGAACTTATTTTACTTTCAATCTCGTCTAATTCATGTTTCCACTTTAAATTACTGTCTATCCTCACTCCTAAGAATTTAGCCACACTACAGATTGTACTGTTTTATCACATAGTGTGACATGCAGAGGTGTGTTTTTACTGACCTTATTGCGGAATGACATCACAGTTTGTTTTATTGGTGTTGATCGACAAGCAGTTGACAGTAAACCATATTCTCAGGGATTCCAATATTTGGTAAATGGTTGATGGTATCGAACGCGGAGCTCAGATCGAGAAAGAGTGCAGCAACCTTAAATTTGTTATTTAATTGGTCAATGACATCATTGAGCAGTGTGTTTATTGCATCCTGTGTGCCGATGTTGTTTTGATAACCAAATTGTCCTCTATCAATAACCTTGTTTAAGACAAGATGGGCCACCAATCTAGACTTAATTACACGTTCGTATATTTTTGAAATTGTGGGTAATAAAAATATAAGCCTGTACATCTTGGCATTCGGTATCGAGCCCTTCTTGAGAACAGGTACTACTTCGGCAATTTTCAGTTGATCTGGGAAAATCCTCTAAAGATCTATCCTTTATTGTAGTAATAGGAATATCGTCAAAACCGCAAGATTTCTTGGCTTCCATTTTTTGTGTGATCTTTCGTACTTCTTCTACAGATGTTGGTCTTAGTGTCATATCGTTTTCGACTCGATTTTTATTACTATTAGGGGTGCGATAACAATAGCAAATACAAATATTAGTTTCCAAGTCCTTTACACAACATACTTCAAAGCTGTCAATTTTATATACAGATTTCGCTATAGTCAGATCTATTATATCCCTATCTTTGCTACATAGTATGAGTGTTCCACCCCTTTTTTAATGACTCTTGTACATTGAGACACTACTTTGTAATCAGTTAACACTAATAACTCCACTAATTTTTCATTCAGAAAATGTTCACTGATACATAGATAATGATACCTTTCTGTAAGGGAGTTTATATATAATTCTAACTCCAGTTTCTTGTTATTCTTATACCACACAAACTTTGTTAAAATATGTTAAGTTCAATATTATCTACATTGTTGTTTCGCAATTCTAAATTACATTGATTATCATCCGTTTATGTACTGACAGAGCATTTTTGGTGCTGCTGCGGGGAATTTATGCCAGTCTCGTCATGATTAGTAGCAGAATGGACCTTACGTAATTTTAACTTAGTTATGCAGGGTAATTTAGTCACGAATTTAATATATTTTATTTATTAAATTATTTATAAGAAATTCTTAATATTTCTCTCAACAGAAGCTTAGAAATTTTGGTAAAATTTCCTACTTGCCTATAACTAGTATCATTAAAAAATAAGCTAAATGGTACATATTACGTGTTTTTAAAGTGGTTACAAATTGAGTTAACTAGATAATTTAACTAAAATTCATTAAAGTAGTTGTTTTTTTTATTTCACCAATCAAAACATTTGTGTGCTTCAATTTATGTAATTGGTAATATAAAAACGATTGTAATTTTAATAAATTGCTATCATTAGAGCCGGCTGAGATCACCAAATAGTCCGAATCAGTAAAAATTTTACAAAGCTGGTGACAAGAGCATAATATTTGGTCAATATGCGCGTTAGGTTTTAAGTACGAGGTGACGAAATACTCATTTCCTAAAAGTTCTTGCAATTTCTTCCTTAACACCTGGACAGATTGATCCGCAATAATTACTACTCGATTCTTTTGTCTCGACATTTTGCAGCAGACAGACGACTTCTTCACCGGAGAGAAGATCACTATCGCCATCTATAATTGGTGTGCAGCAATTCCTGCATCCCTTGCTAGGTGTACCGTTACAGTCCATGATGATTGCTAATTCATCAAGATGCTCTTTCTTCGTCATAGTGGATTTGAGGGAACTGTTTTCGAAGTTCTTAAATTTTATAGTAGTGTTTAGAGGTCAGATAGTGGTCAAGATGTAAATTTTCTACTTCTTTTCTAATATTTAATTCCGTATTTAATCTTTCTATTGTACATTTCAGATCGGATAGTTATAAGCTTTCTGTATATCCAAAATTAGGCAGACTTTGATACGAATTATCAAGAAACGATTCATCATTTGATACACTCGTTTCAGTTCTAATTCTAAGCTTTTTCCTACGTGTAATGTTGTTATAGTTTCCATCCATTATACACTAAAAAATATGTTTAATAAGTAAAATTTTATTAGTTAGCGCGCTCTAGCGTCATAAGAGTAGATATGCTCGAAAAGTTAGAGGTTCGGTAGACACCAAATTCAATCAATATTATGTTGCATACTTACTTCCTATTCTTCTTAAGTTCAGACATGCAACACTAGATGTCGTTGGTCGTCGTACTGTGATTATGATTGTTTACTTCACCCAGCTGATCAGGGTCCAAAGTTTAAATAAATGATTTTGCATGTTATCGTAGTATCCATTATGTTCATTTAAAAAGTGAGCACTATTTACTGCAGTGGGTGGGTCGTGTTTACACTAATAAATTTATAAAAGAGTTTTTGCGCTGTTCTTAGACTGCCGGTTTGTTTTATAATAGAAAACTTCACTTGGATATGGGAAGTATTATCGTATCTATTTTCCAATCTATTTGTACATTATACTTGAAGAATTGTGTCACAAACACTGTCACTTGTGCATAATGTTAAATAGGTTCAGTTTTACATACTTCTATAATTGTTAACAATTTTTTTTATTACGGAGCGCTTGTTTATCTAACGGCGCCATCTATCGAGAATAGATAGAGTACAGGAGAGTTATATACATATTGAATTAATTAATTTTTAACTATGAACATTTTTTTAATTTATCAAAATGTACGTAATAAATAATAAGTATTTGGATCGCAAGCTTTTTTTTACTCACAACTCTTAATTTAATAACTAGCTTGTCCCTTTTTGCTATGAGTTTTGGAGGCGTGCTATTTTCGAGTTTTCCATTACATTGTTTATTTGAACGATATGTAATATAAGATACAAAAACCTTACCTCTTAATGGCTTGCGCTGTGCTGAGGTAGACCACCGTCCACATGTACATGAACACGCCGCAGACAGCGGTCGTAAGCAACATGTACGGGTTCACTATAGCCACCATTACTAAAATTCCCAGCATAACCATAAACACCTAAAAAACAATATCACTAAACTAACATTATCCATTGAAATTTTAACGGTTTCCTTAAAGTAGTTTTCTTTGGTGACTACCTCGTTGGTCAAATGGTAATAAGCGCAGCTGCTGATCATGTTCCCGATACTGTCCCGAGTATGAATCCGGGTCGGGCTAAAATCAGTTATTGGGGTTTTCTGTCACGAAAATCGTAGTATCAGCCCGGGATGAAGACGTTAGCGATGTATCTTAGTAGCACCCCGTGCCTCGGAGTGTAGGTAAAGTTGGTTCTGCACCTGATCTCTTTCCGACCGTGTCGGATGTCTTCGCATCCGTATATCAGGGTTAGGGAATACAGAATGCACCTTTGCTTGCACACACACTGTGATTGTGTTCAGCGCAGATGGCTTATTTCCGTTGAGAACGAAATTCGATCTGGAGGACATCGTTATTTCTCGTCTACTCAAAAATGTTAAGTCTGACTATAAATATCACAGTGATTCACTTCTTTTTAGGCTTATTTCAGCGTCTATGGAGCAATACGCCCACTAATGTGTAAGAAAGCTTTATAAAATTATACTTTAATCAACTCAAGATTATGATATGTAAAAATGGGACAGGGATCAAAGTGCAGCAGCAGATGCATAAGTCAGGGTATAATAATAGCAAGTACAGATTTAATTATTGCTTATTATCGCTAACATTACACATTTCATTCATTATATTTTCATTGCTATATTTTCAAATACTGAATAAAACTTGTGGTGCGTATTGAAAATAATATAAAATCATTGATACCAGATGGCGCTAATAATCACCCGCCATATACCGGGCATTAATTATAGCACGCAACACTATTTTTTCATGGATTTTATCGCGGTAGGGCATTGTTCACTCGTCACCCGAAGGCTTCGGTATTGCAAAATATTTGAAAATACCACGATTAAATCCGTTAAAATTAGTTTTATTCAATGCACACACATGACCAGACTACTAAAATTATGATTAGAAGCATTATAACTTTACCTGTAAACTGTCCAAGAACATTTTCGGTAGCATCTCATCAACAATACCCATGTCTTTGGAAAATCGGTTTAGAATGCGTCCTGATGGGTTAGTGTCAAAGAAGCGCATTGTGGCCGCAAGAATGTTACTGAACATTAAATTGTGCAACTTAATTGAACTGCGCATGCATATCCAAAGAAACAGCAGAGATCTGAAATAAGTATGAAATATTATTGCAAACAAAATTAATTCATTCCAAATACATTACATTATAAATAATAGCCCCCTCTTGAATGAGGTTCTCCATTCAGTTAGTGAGAGGAGTTACTGAACGTAGAGAGAGAGAGAGAGAGTTACTGAACGGACAACCTCATTCAAGAAATCTTGTAAGTTACTTGCGATTATTGTGTTTTTATGTAATTTCATTAACGATTTAATGACCAATACGCAAATAACGCAAAGACTATAGACTCACAAGCGGCTCGTCCGGGACATACTACAAGCCGCCATCAACGTCGCGTTACGTCCAGGAAACGTCGAAGAGGTTTTATCCGATCCGGATTCGGAAACTAAATGGTTTTGAATTTCAAATATTGAGTCTAAACGGTCATGTCGAGCTATGAAGGAGAATATTCTAAAATCGTATTCTAGTCTCACAATTTATTTTTACTATATAAAAATATAAAATAAAATAGTTGTTTATTTGTCTACAAGATACCATGACGTCAGGAACTACTAACTCCATACAATTTCTTAAGACGTTTTGTTTTAACAGCTCATAAGCGTCAATTATGTACGCTATTAGATTTGGTGCAAATATTCTGTGTAAAATTGGATACAATCAAACAGTTTTCTAGATTTACGCACTGTTTGTCGTTTGAATTTTATAAGAAAAAAAGCGGTACTGACCTTTCAGTTGTAAGCAATATGCATCCAAGTATAGCACTCGCCCAAATGTAGATATAATAAGAATGTTCTAATGGTTGCTCCCCCGCAGTAATACTCTGTGTAGTTAGTGCTGTTTTAACCATTGTGCCTATGACGGTAAGGTTTGGATTCATTGTCGTTGGTGAAGTTGGGTCAGTGGTTGTATCATCCAGCATTAGTGGTTCCGTTGTCTCGTTAAACACGTTTGTCTCGTTGTTGGTGCTCATGTAATTCGCATTAAATTTCTCGACTTCGAATCGTAAGTGTTTCGCTTCGACGTCGTTCATCCTAGTTAGCAATTAATTTAATTAAATAATAGTTATCATTATTATTTATATATATATATATATATATATATATATATATATATATATATATATATATATATATATATATATATATATATATATATAGTTATCATTATTATATTAGGTATTTGAAAAGGACGAAGAGAGAACGAAATGTGAAATATGGGTAAATCAGGAATATAATAATAAATCAGGAACAGGTAAATGAAATTGTATACTTGGAGAGTGCTTTCAGCCGGGATGGAAGATGTGATTTAGATGTGGATAGGCGTGTCGCTGCCGGAAACAAAGTCAATGGTGCCCTGAATGCATTAGTAAAAAGGCAAGGCGTGGTGAAGAGTGCACGCCTTGCAATACATAACGCAGTGTTGGTACCGACTTTGTTATATGGCAGCGAAACATGGGTATGCCAGAAGAAGCATAAAAGCAAGTTGAATGCAGTGGAGATGCGATCTCTTCGTAAAATGTGTGGCGTTAGCATAGCCGACGAAAGCGAAATGAAGAGATTCGCAATATGGCAGGATTGAAAGATGACCTTATCACAAAAATTGATAGGGGCGTACTCCAATGGTTTGGGCACGTTGAACGAATGAGTGAAGACCGAATGGTGAAGAAAATATATAGAGCGAAAGTAAATATTAAAAGGTGTCGAGGTAGACCGAGACTAACTTTCGAAGACCATGTGAGCAAATTGCTCGAAGAGGGGACGGTCAAGAGTACTCGGATACCTAGACGTGCATGTATGAAGAAGTTAATGAACCTGAAAGAAGCTCTCTGGCTACCCCGTTAGGGATTGTGCGTGAAGATAAGTAAGTAAGTAAGTAAGTAAGTATAGTTATCATCTAACCAACACCATATTATATACATATTATTTTTTACTAAGTCAATTATGTAAATGGAATACAAATGTAAGAAGGTTTTCGTATCGCCATAAAAACCTAGGTCGTATCGGTCCGGAAAATAACCGGCGGTAAACAATTCCACAAAGTAGTCATGAGAAGAAGAAACTCCTAGTAAATCAATCACTATAATTTCTCAGAACACTCCCCGGGGTAAATGCGATAGAAAATGCAAAGGGATGCAACATCTCTTCGCACGCAGTGTCAGTTAATTGAGCCGATCGGAGAGAACTCGATCGTCGACGATTCGAGCAGCTGTAACACATAGTTTCGTCAACATGATCATAATGCAACGTCATTAGTCCAACCTAAATGCAGAACGTTGAATTAAAGATATTGACATACCTTTAATCCAACGTTACCGTAACACATTAGGAGGAAATATAACCTCAAATGGCTTAGCAAGATCCTCCGTTACGCCGAAAATATTGCAGCATTAATTTTGAAATAAACATATGGTAAAGTTGAGGATTAATGTTTAGTACTATGTTAGACGAAAACATGATTCCGTAAAATTTTCTCGATAGAAAAAAATCCAAAGTTTGGAGGTACCAAACTGATCAAATAAACCGCTCTTATTCATAAAATACTTTAAATAAGATAATGAAACTTTGCATACTAACTGAACTAACTATAAATCAGGGCTCATGTTTTTATTTTTTTTAATTACCATTATTTTCACTGTAAAAAGAAATTACCGGCGTCCTGAAGCTTGTTTCCTGCCGCCCGGTTCCAAGCCATTTGAGGTTATATTTCCCCTTAAGGTCTACCCTCCAACCGTAACTGTTAGCAAATGCAAACATGCAAAAATATCCATTGTTCAAATGAATATAGATTATGTATACTAAAGAAACTAGAATACTACTAGATAAACTTAAACTTAATCTCTTATCGAGCAAAGAATCTAAGCTTGTTTACAAAGTGCAAGTTCGTATCGCAAAAAGGGAGAAATGTAGTGTTCAGAACACATGAGTAATTTATCTGCTCATGTGGTTTAGAATTTCTTAAAATTCAACGATTATTGCCATTAGTGAATCTTAGACTTAAATACCCGAATAATACAAAAAACCAAAAACCTGTTATTGTAGGTTCACTTTTATTTAGATCATTTCGTTAAATAATAAAATATATACGACGAAAGCGACAGCACTACCTAGCCTAGCCTACACTGCCGACTTATTTGGGGTGGCTCCCACAGTGCGTGCTTTTGCGGACGATTACATGTATGGCTGATGACCACGGATAAACACCCAACTAAGGCTATTACAACGGTGTGTGTGCGTCTGCGCGAATTTGAATTTGAGAAGCCAAATTTTCAAGTTAAGAGCACATATCGCTGTAGCTGCAGCTCTGGTGGTGTTATTTTGACATAATGATTATTTTACGTGTTTTAAAAACAAATTGAAGAAAATAAATCACGCTATTGGATGTTGTGGAATGCCATAACGTTGTGGCTCATTTTGATATAAATTTAAAAAATCAATAATTATATCATTGGTTCACTACGTTATTAATAGTACATAAAACAAGAAAACTCCATTATACGCGAACATGGCTGTCATCTAAATAAACAATAATTCATTCACAAATATTTTCCTCCTTAGTGAGTATTAATATAATATGCAGAATACTCCTGAGAATAGCTTATATTCACTTACATAATATAACAACATGATATTGCAGGCGGAGAAATATCATCAAAGGCTTTCTAGTGTATCTCGAAAATAAACGTCAAGCGTTCTCTCTTTATGACTTAGTAACATAGAATACTATAACACAATAGAATGGCTGTCAACTTTATTTTATACGAGGATTGGCGTCGCCAAACCGGATTCGCTGTGTTGAGAGACTGAGTTTTACACATTGACCTTTGATTAAAGTTAAAGATCATCATTAAATTTTTATGCATATTTCTATGTAAATAGGGTGCAATTTGACATTTTCTAAATAATTTGCATGCGAAATTTGGAAACGATTGTACCGTTTAAACCATAGAGATAATAATCTAAGTCAGTGGTTTAAACACATCCCGTGTTGACATTTATACGTGTGAATTGACGCGTTAGTGACATTTTAGTGGCTACACGGGCTCCGCCCAGTCCCCCGTTCTATTATGTATGTATTATAGCATTCTATGCTTAGTTGCATGGTTAATAACAGTAACATTATTATAAATATCACTATTGAATGCAAAAGGGCTACTATTGAATGCAGGGGCGATTTTAAATATTTTCAAAAATATGCTTATTATCACTTAAGGTGAAACCCTACGGACTGCTCCCAGCCATCCTCCCGCAAGATAGCGCAGAAGTCAACATTTTTAGTTTATTTGAATTTTTGTGTAATTGAAAAATTATTAAGTCGTAGGAGTAGACTGCAGTTATCGGATATTACATTTTATTGGAATGGGTCATATCATTGCCTCAAAATCCACCCAATTCGACATAAATTTTGATTATAACATCTGTCATTGGGTGCGTTTGGCAGAAAAAAGCGCTAGCAAGCGCTTGTAAGCAAAATGGCGATCGTAAGCGGTAAGCGCTGTCAAATCGTAAGTAGCTATTTTCCTCCAGGACACGATGTTAGTTTTAACCGGGGAATCTAACCTAATTTAAATATATGTTTGTAAAGTATTCATATTAAAAACTTACCAATCATTAATTTTTAATAGCATGTATATGTTTATTCATGTCATTATATTACTTAAAACTAATATTGCACAAAAAAACTTATAAACTCTACTTTAAAACAAACAAATTAAATAAGCAAAATGGCGGATTGTGTCAGCGCTACTGAAGTAGCAATCGTGTCCTGGCCGAAAACTATTTTAGCGCTTATAAGCGCTTGCTAGCGCTTTTTTCTGCCAAACGCACCCATTGAATATAGTGTCATTTACACACACAGACGTATCCCTACGTTAAAGAAGCTAAAAAAAACAAGTTCTAAATTTTTCTGTATGTGTAGATTGGGTAGGCAGAACTACAAAACGCTATGTATATGTACGATTGTTATAAAAATAAAAGTTATATTTGTTGGCGTAAACTATTTAATTGATTTATAACTTTGGGAAATAAATTATGTCAACATTGATTACAATATAACGCAGTTTTATTTTATTACATTACACTATTGAATTTTTTATCAAAACAGAAGTACCTATTTGAAGCAACATAATTATACTGATACATGCCTATTCACTCAAAACTAGTAACACTGATGATTTTGTAACAGTACCAATTATTACAATAATTAGACATTTCATAACCAACACGTAAGAAACTATAATTCATAAACAAGAGATAACAACAAATCTATAACACGATTTATTTTGTGATAATAACCAGGAAGTTCGAAAATAATATTTCCTAATTTCGAAAGTCCAGAAATAAAATTTAGTGTCCAGGGGTTTTGGGGGCAATAAATCGATCTAGCTAGGATTCATTTTTAGAAAATGTCATTTTTTCCGTGTTTTCAGGCAATGAAAAACTACTACAATATAAGAAGGTAAATTTTGACACTGTGTTAATGATCGTAGTAGCTCAAGTGGATAACGGACTGTCGCGAAATTGTAGTGCTCTGGTTCGCGTCTTGTCTTAGGTTTGACATTTTTCCCTTTTTTTTTCAAGTTCCCTTCTTTTGTGAGAAAATCTATTATTTCGAGCCCTTTTTTAAGTATTTTTTTAAAAATACGAAAATTTTATTGCATTCATGATTTTTTATTCTAATAACCAGTTCAGTTTTTTCTATTACGTCGGTAAGATCAAAAAATATTCTTCATATTTTTATCAGTGTGTAATTTTTATCTAAATATAACTTCCAAAACACACGATTTCCAAAAAAAAAAAAATACCGAGCAATGCTCGGTCATTCAGGTACTATACAATGTATATTACAAATCTTCCTTCAATTCTATATGAATTGGGTTGCGTTCGGAACACAAGATCTAGAAAACTAAAATGTACAAAAATTTACTTATCTTTTTATTTCGATGTTATCTTTATATTCCTGGTAGAATTGGCCGACGAATAAGAAAAATTTAACTCAGATTAGAATAAGCTATTTATTTATGAACAATAAAGCACGGAACAGAAAAAAGGATTTTATGTAACTGAATTATATTTGTTTCTGAACGCACCATGACCGTGAACTTGAGCTCTAAAAATATAACAAACTAATAATGTGTGTCTGTCTGAAACTGTTTGCAAAATGCGTAAATGGTGTTTAATGTAACCCGGCAAAACCATATTTAGCAAATGTTTGCAAGTTTAATTTTGCGACTACTTTTGTAGTTTACCGATTTATAATAATTGTATTTATTGTTGACCAAAACATATTCAAACACATTTTTTATCGGCCAGCCTACCGTTTATAATACTACCGAAAACATAATTGCGTTTTTAGAATAATTAATTACTATACCTTCGATCAATTACAATATAGTCTCAAATATATACTAGAGAAATATTGCAATTCGAATCAATGAAAACATACATACAAAATATGATTAATACACAAGAAATTCCGCGCGCTAATCATAGCGCGTGACAACCGAAATCAGAACGTATTTTATAACAAGTTAAACAATTGAACGAAGTTTGCCAACGCTTTTGTTTCGTCAATTCAAGGTCAGGAATACGTTAGTACCGTAGACTTCTCTGTCTACGGTTAGTACTCTTATCAGTTTGTTGTCAGGAAGGACGGCATCATCGCGCTACCTACGACTTTTGGTATTTATGTTGCCACAGAACAATTATAAGTAATAAAATTGTTTGCAAAAAATCATAGGTGTCTAAGGTCATTAGTTTTATGTTATTTTATACTGTTTTTTAACGGTTGGATAGAAAATTAACCAATTATTGAACTTAAGATATTGATTCATCAGAATTATTTAAGATCACTTGGATGCCATCTAGGGTGCCAATGTTTAAACGTCGCCTTTCGTTTGCTTGTCAAAAGTCACGCACACTACTAAAGAATTGTCAAATTTTCCCGGGATTTCACTATTATTTTCTCAGTATATAATGTAAGTTATTGCCTATAAACATCAAACGCGTACACATTTCATTTTAGAGAAGTGATAAAATGATTAGTTTTAAAGAAAGAGTGTCTGTGTTTAGTGTATATTTTGGTTAAAAATGTATGGACAGACGGCCGATGCTTCCATCTTAACTAAAAGAAAAAGACTGTTTTAACCCCCCACAAAAACAGAGGGGTGATATCTGTTTACTCGTATTCACGTGTGTATCAGTGTGTAACATAAATTGAAAATTTGGCTTGACCTCTCGTCCAGTTCGCTTGACGATGAGTTTCGGGGCACCCGATATAATAATTATGGGTGTAATTAAATAAGCTTTGATATGCTGAAATTTTGGAATTATTGGATATACTTAATAGAACGGAGATACTATGATATCAAATCAAAAAATTACCAATAAATTAAAAGTAGAATATTACCAATGCGTGAGCCAGAGGTCGCTGATGGAGGTTACAACCTGTGCCAGTAAAATGGACACGAGCGCGAGAGTCAGCAGCGCCCAGCCGCCGCCCGCGCGGAAGTACTTCACGTACACGGACCCGGACACGCGCCCTGCATTACAACGTACATTATCATTTTGGGTTACAAAATCTCCATCAAGCCCGCTGTTATTGTGTTGTGGCGGCGTAAGAGAATCAATCACCACATTACATCCCATGGCCTTAAAGGCAACTAATGTAAATATGTCATAATAAGTATAAGCAGGATGGACATAAGTCTCCTAAACTAAGAGGTGTTATCAATATCCGATTGACGGTTGCAAGCTTGCAAGTTCACATCAGCTCATACAGACCATACGGATAAATAATAGGATTAGAAATGTCGACTCATCGAACCCGTACCGGAGACACCAATAGCGAAAATCCGCTAATAACGATATAACGGTATATTATTCGGTTCATTGGAAATTTTACGTTAATAGGGACAATTATTTGAGAAGAATTGTATAAGAGTAGTGTAGGTAAATAAATATTTAAATAAAAATCATAACTAGCAATCCACTCTGCCGTGCCGTGTATTGGCGGTTGAGAATATCCACTATCCCATATCTTCCCGTGGGTGTCGTAAGAGGCGACAGAGGGAGACAGGCAGGAGATGCGCAGCAGCATCTTTCTAATAACAACAATAATATAATAAAAAACTGCGGTTGCCAACCCGCTCGCCATACGTGGCAACTATGGCAAATATACATAAGTAACGACGCAAATCGGCGGCCCCGCTATTCCTGGCTACGGTGGCGACCATGGTAACGGCGGGGCAGGGGGTGCTAAGAATCTCCGGTGGAGGTTCGGTTGCTACCTACGACGACTCGACCTGGCAACATATAACGCACGCACCCTGAGGACTGTCGAGAAGATACTGGAGCTGGAAGAAGAGGTAGACAAGTTGCGCTGGCATATTATAGGATTATTCGAGGTCCGAAGAGAGGGGGGGGGGCACGGTAATCATCAAGTCCGGCAATTTGTTCTATCACCGGGAGGTTTTAAGGTAATCATTAAACACCTTTTATTTTATCTTACCAATATCTCTATTTTAATAAAATCCTTAAATTTTCGAATAAAATTTAGTCCAGATCACTCCTGGTATAATTCTCTATTTCTTTGTGAAGTTTTATTACCATTAGTTCAGACATGCACACAAACGAAATTTTTAAAAACTCATATCTCAATGACATGTAAATATTTTATACAAAAATTTTAAGGGGGAATATAACCTCAAATGGCTTAGCAAGATCCGTTATATCGAAAATATTGCAGCATTAATTTTGAAATAAATATATGGTAAAGTTGAGGATTAATGTTAAGTACTATGTTAGATACATGATTCCGTAAAATTTTATCGATAGAAAAAAAATCCAAAGTTACCTCCAAACTTAACAATAATCCGCTGTTGTTCATAAAATACTTTAAATAAGATCATGAAATTTACATACTAACTGAACTAACTATAAAGCAGGGCTTATGTTTTTTATGTTTTTTAAATTACCATTATTTTCACTGTAAAAAGAAATTACCTAAACTATCGGCGTCCTGAAGCTTGGAACCGGGCGGCAGGAAGATGATGTTGTAACCAGGATTAAGAAAGGAATGCTTCGGTGGTTTGGTCATGTGGAAAGAATGAATGAGGAAAGAGTGACAAAGAAAATTTATGTTGCAGAAGTGAATGGCAGAGTCGTAAAGGGACGTCCAAATTACCACCACCAAAGTACCAAATTAGCGATTTATTGAAAACGGGCCAAATTGGGAGTAACCTTAACCGACGAGCATGTTGCGACGTCTCAGCAATGAGTTCGACCACGAAAAGCTATTGGGCGACATGAGACAGCTTGCCGATTCAGAATGGAGTTCTGTGCCGTAAATGGGAAAATAGACGTGGAAACAGCTGTCATTTGAAATGGTTATCCTTAAAGCTAAAGTACCAGATGTTCTACGGCTGTAGCATAATGGTTCTTCAGGAGGCCACCTGGGAGTTAAAAGAATTCTACTGAAGATCCAATAAAGGGTTTTACTGGGATCACCGTCGTGACGATGTCTAGGACTGGTGTCACAAATGTACAAGTTGTGCAGCTGTAAAGGGACCTCAGACTCGTAGTAGAGGTGCATTGATATTGTACAATGTTGGTGCACCATGGAAGAGGCTAACCCTTGACGTGGTGAGGCCGTTTCCGGAAAGTGAAAAAGGGAACAAGTATTTCATGGTTTATATAGGATATTGTGACAAACGAGCACACAGTCCACCTGATGGTAAGTAGTTGTTGTGGCCTATAGACATCTACATCTAACCTCGATTACGAATCAAAATGCAGATGCGTTGTCACTGAGGACTAAGATGCAATGCCTCGTTTCCAGTAAAAAGGATCTCCGGTTCTCTACAGTCACCATACGAAACACAGCAGTATTAAGCTACTATTTTACGCTGGTATTCTGTGAGAGCGTGGTCCTTCCCCGGTCAAGCCAACCCATTCGTGCTACAACTAAACTACTAATATAACTGCAGCATTGCTCTAACACGTATGTGATGGATTACTTCAATCAAAGTAATCCATCACATACGTCATTCTTCGCCATTCCAAATCAAGAAGCTTCAACAGTTGCAAATAAACTAGTTCATGAAGTCTTCCGTCGTTTTGGAGCACCTTTAGAGATTCACAGCAATCAAGGAAGAAATTCCAGAAAACTTGCCGAGTTTTGTGTACTCATAAATTAAGAACAACCTTTTACCACCCATAAGCTAATGAAGTCTGATGGAATGGTAGAACGATTTAATCAGACATTGGAGAGGTACCTAGCAAGTGGTGAAAAATCGGCAACGAGATTGGGACAACCACATACAACCGTTTTTGTTGTCATATCGAAGCGCTGCTCACGAAAGTACATCGGTGACACCAGCTTTCGCAAACTTTGGAAGAGAATTACGGCTGCCTGCAGACCTGAGAGGCTGAGACCCCGGTTTGTGCTTTGATGATACAGGCTCACACTCGTGCGGTGGAGACTTACTGTCGATCTTTCTTCAGAGTTTCTCAGGATTCGGATGTCACGTTACCGATATACGAGTAGACTTTATGACATTCCACTTCTGACACCAAATTTGTAGGAGGGCCGCTCTGAAGGTGTTTTTGAAAAAAAAACACACCGGAAGTTCTTTTGCTTTTTTCCCCAATATTAAAAAAAATACAAAAAATGTACAAAATCCGCGAACGGCGCGCGCGATATGCACTTATTATGGGTTAGAGCTGCAATGTCTCGATTAACTCAAACGCAACGCTTTTATACTATAGTTCATGCCAGATCGATTGAGAAAACGGACGATGACCTCAGATATGAGCCGAGTGTCAAAAGGCGTAACTTACAAAATCTCAATTTAGATGTGATAACAATATTTAAATATTGATATTATTCACACTGCTAGGTCAGCACATATGTTTTTTTTTTTTTTTGTTTCTTATATAATATTGTCTGTGGTTCATATAAATATCGAAAAATCTTACGGTACATCGCGAAAATTTTATATTAAAAGAATATTTTTATTTGTATAAAATTCATATTAAAAGAATATTTGTAGCAATATAATCAATATATTGAGCTTTTGCAAATTCATCCCTTTAAAATAAACAAAACGCGCGTTACGTCAGTTCGTCCTAAAAGAAACGTGACAATGGCAGCCAGAGATGCGTCACTTTTTTTGGGCCGGCCCGCATGCACCGAATAAAAATAAAGTTCCTATATAATATTGAAATTAAGTTTTATCTTTTGAATAAGTACGTACTTATTCGGTTTCGTTATCACTCAAATCTTTATATCTGTTATAAATTAATGCTTTTTGTTGTTAAATGAATAAAGTACTTTATAACAGTAGATGATTTTTCATCTACAGCGATCTTTTACATAACTTTTTAATAATAGTTAATAAACATATATTATATCAATCATTATAAAAAAATAATAAGAAAAATCATTATAAATAAAGAAAGTACTACTTAAAAAAGTGCCTATATTCAATATAGGTTTGTAGCCCCTGGTTAAACGACCGAAATATCAATGTCCGTTTTTCTCAATCGATTTGGCACGGACGATAAATAAAATAATCGTGTCAGCGTTTTTAACTAACTAGGGTTGGACATAACAGTACGTAGTATGAAACTCTTTATAAGTATAAAATATATATGCTTTTAGTCTTTGAGTTAGAATAGTAGTGTACTTTATGAAATATAATCAATTAGGCTCAAAATAAAAAACTTTAAAACAAATTACTAACATATTATTTCACAAACATTATATTATATGAACGAAATCGCGAAAAACGCAACTCACTTCCTATTTAGAGAAATAGAATTTATAAACGCGTATTATATTATAATTATATAACACCTTAAGTCAATTCTCTAGTCTTATGATAAAAAGTCTATTTCGGATTATGTGAAAACAAAGCAAATTATAAATAAATACGGCTTTTTCCAAAAATCTGTGATTACATGTGATATTTTCAAAATTACTACAAGGTAGATAATTAAGTTAAATATTTTGAAACCTTGGTATCTTGTAATAAATTTGAGTCATTGAGTTCTCTACCTTTTTCCATGAGCTCGGCGGTTTCTTCGGGTTCTTCCTCATTTTCATTGCCATATTCTGCGACCGTATTGTTGACACTCGTGTGCGACTGCATAAAAAAGAAGGGTCAGTTACAAAATTTTATAGAAACAAATAATCGGTGACGGCAACGACCTCGCTGGTCTTAAAACAACTGTTGTTATTTTATATTAAAATTGCCACACAAATTGATTTAGTTAGTTCATTTTTATTTAGTTTTACCTTCTCGTTTGTGAAATAAAGACGGACGACAAACACGGACTTCAGACGAGCCGACGAAAAATGCTTTTGTTCGCTTCGACGCTTACTATCGGATGCTTTGCCAGAACAGTCTTTCTTGGCCAAAAATCGGTCAAGAGCTTACTTGCTATTAGCTTCACGATGTTGTTTATATTTGTTAGTTCGAAATCCCGCTTCCGCTGTGGCTATACTCTAAACTAGCATCGCACCATGTTCTCGTCATAATTGAATGGTACTTATATTTACTACTCCTTAGTAAGGGCCAGTTACAGATATAGTAACTTAGATCTATAAAACGTTCTAAAAAAAATAATTCAATCGAAACCGGTACCTAATTTTAGTAGGTTTTGACGAAACTTTTTGATACAAAATTTTAAAATTACTGGGCTACAGCAATTATATAATTAAAAATGGTGTATCTATAAACTACCTATTAAAATCGTATGTGTTCTATTCTCTAAATGCTTTGCCGTGCAAAGACTAATTTTCCCAAATACTTATAATTGAATTTCGAAAAACAACACCGGGAATTTTCGAAGAGTAATAATTTTTTTTTATTAAATTTTAAGAAACGTACATATTAAAGGGTGCTAAGTTATTTTTCATTGCAGTGCCCAAAACTTCGATCAGAAAATATATGAATGGCTTTACCAGTGGATAATATACTGTAAACTGTAAACGACACTAGATGTGGTAATAATAATGTCCTCCAGACCGAATTCCGGTTACGGCGGCCGGCCTCAATGGAGACCCATCGGCGCAGGACAGAATTATAGTGCCATGTGCACTCTATTATTCCCTTTCCCATAGTCCGATGGGTTGGTAAGCGACACGACTGAAGAAATATCAGGCGCAGGACCAACGGCTTTACGTGCTTTCCGGGGCACGGGGATGAGACGTTGCCAACTTTCTGACTTGCGAATTTTTGACCCGACCTGGGATTCTAACCCGGGACCTCATGATCAGCAGTCGCGTTTACAACCACTAAACCAACGAAGCAGTTAGTTGAAGTGATAACGTGATCACAGTTAAAGAAGCAGGTTTACTTTTAATCTTATTTAAATGTGCCTACCAAATTTATTTTTAATAAATTTAAACCATAATGATATACAACACGTAACATAATTAACGCACTTTGAGAAAGTAGTTTGTTCAGAATCGTTTACTTTATTTATTTGACATAAAATATTACAATAAATATTTCAGTGAATCCATAGGCTCCTAAACTAGTGTAAAACTGTGTTTCAGGAGCCAGTGGCTTCTCCCATAACATTGCATTATTAATTTATGCCATAAGATAAGGTACATTATAAGTTATTCAGCAGAACTACTTAAATCAAGAAAACAAAAATTAGTAAAGAACGGGCTACTCACTAGCGCATATCTGTTATGTATGTAGTTGTATTAATGTGTGCGTGTGTGTGTGTGTGTGTGTGTGTGTGTGTGTATGTGTGTGTGTGTGTGTGTGTGTGTGTGTGTGTGTGTGTGTGTGTGTGTGTGTTTGTGTCAGTAATAAAAACCAGTTAACATGTTTTCTACATCGTCATAATCAAGGTTTTTAAGCCATAAAAAAATATACTTCTTAATAACATTATTATTGCACTTTTTTACATTATACTCCTTATTCAGTCTGTTATAAAGGTGTGGAACAATAAAATCAAACTGCTTCTGGGCGAATCTTGTTTTTACTTTGGGAATAGGACAACGGTCAAGCCTCGAAGATGATTTAGGCAAGTAAGGAACATTTTTTTTGTGATAAAGGCGTAGACTTTCGTAAATAAATAATTTTCTAATACTAAGAACATTGGCTTTGTCATAGACAGCTGTTGTAGGATGTCTGAAGGGTAAGGAGAATAACACTTTCAGTACTGCACGTTGTGCACGTTCTGCAGTGATCAAGTAGGATTTTGCTGCAGTGCCCCAAGCACAGATACAATACCTAATAATGCATTCACCAAGGGCTTTATAGGTTTGTAATGCTAATTTGTTGTCAACAACTGTTCTTAGAGATTTAAAAACATAGATGAGTTTTCTCAATCTTGTAGACAATGACATTATATGCATTTTCCAATTTATTTTATCATCAATTTCAACCCCAAGGTACTTTATTGAATCTACACGCAACAAAAAGGAACAGTTACACTGGTCAGGTCGACTACTACGATTGCATGGATATATATGAATTTTAATTCTAACGTCGGCATCAGGTCCTCCTGATGTTGTCTTACTATAGCACATGAACTTCGTTTTGTTGATATTAAGGGATAAAAGATTATTTTCTAGCCATTGCGTCACTATAGAGAGACAATCTTCCGCCAGGTCTGTCACTTCTTGCCAATTTTTATCATGGACGAGTAAGACAGTATCATCTGCAAACATGAGCAAGTCAAGATTAGGAAAATTAATTTTGCACAGATCATTTATATATAAGAGGAAGAGAGGAGGCCCTAGTACACTGCCCTGTGGAACGCCGTAGGTGCATCCTGCACTATCACTCTCATGACCTTCTACCCGTACACGTTGTGATCTTCCGACTAGATAATCTGCGAACCAGTCACGAGCTATCCCCCTGATCCCCACATTCTCCAACTTGGCCAAAAGGATCGGAATCGAAACGGTATCGAAAGCCTTTTGGAGGTCTAAAAAGACACCCATGCACTTGTATCCACCATCGAGGTATGTAGAGATTTTTCTAGTTAGCGTTAGAACTGCGTCTTCGGTTGATTTACCTTCTCTGAATCCAAATTGATTTTCACTCAGTAGATTATTAAACTCAAGATATCGCATGAGCCTCTTTTTAACCAACTTTTCCAACACCTTAGACAGAGTTGAAAGAATAGAGATAGGTCTATAATTTGTAGGACTATGGGGGTCACCTGCTTTATAAATAGGACACACAATAGCTTTTTTGAAAGCTGCTGGAAAAATGCCTGTTTCAAGACTCAAATTACATATATGTGTTATGGGTTCAGCGAGGAATATTATAAATGTCTTTAGTAATTTAGCTGTGATATTATCCCAGCCAGGAGCACTGTGCGATTTGAGTCCGAGGACAATGTTCCTGACCTCCACGGGATCAGTTGGTGTAAGGGACATAGACCCAACTGGTGGGTTAGTTTTATTTATCAATAACGCAAGTTCACGATCAGAGGTATTCATCTTCTGTAGGGTATCTTTTGCAAGTATTTCACCGACAGAGGTGAAAAATAAATTTACTTCATTCAGCGACTGTGTAGGATGGTTGCTTATATTTAGTAAAGTATTAGAAGGCCTCTTTGCGACATTTAAATTACACACTTCTTTTATTATCTTCCACGTTCCTTTTGTATTTCCTTGATTTTTTATTAATTTATTTCTATAATATTCTCTTTTCAGATTTTTAATAATTTTGTTACACATGTTTCTATATTTTATATACTTAACCTTTAGTTCTTCATTATCTGGTAACTTTTTAGTTTTCATATGTAGATTATCTCTTTTTCTTATAGATCTTACCACTCCTCTTGTTATCCATGGTTTGAGAGGTTGGTGCTTTTTAGTAATAGTTTTGATTTGCGAGTTCTGTTTAACCAATGAATAAAGTTTATTCGTGAAAATTTCAGTGGCTGTATTTATGTTACTAATATGTAGCACATCATGCCAGTTTTCTTCCAGCAGTATTTCTTTGATCCTTTCATAATTAACGGTTATTTTTTCATATTTTAATATATCTTTACTAACACCAGCATTGTTTATATAAAGCATTATAGGTGAATGATCAGTTATTTGCTGTTCAAAAACAATAGTTTTCCAAGAGTTATAAATTTTGACCATAAAATGATCAATGCAAGTATTGACTCTAGTAGGACGGTCAATACCTTGTTTTAAACCGTGCATAGCCATAATATTTAAATAATCTTGTGAGGATGCTGATAAGTTACATGACAGAATATCTAAGTTAATATCCCCAGTAAATATTACATTTTTAGTTGAAATACTAGTTAAGACCGCGTCAATGGATTCTAAGTATTTACTAGCATTACGAAAACTAGGCGGGCGGTATGAGCATATGATTGTATAATCTGGCGTGATTTTTATTATAAGGCAGTTTCCATCGTGAAAGGTTGGCTCATAAGAGGATGCTTTAATATCTTCTCGGACATATACAACCACCCCATCATTTTGATTTAAATATTTTTTCGTCCAGAAAATGTTATAATTTTTGAGACTCGGTGGTGGATTACTAACACTAGTCCAACATTCTGTCAAAACAAAAACATCTATGGACATGTCTAGACTAGATATAAATGCTATAAATAGATCAAAGTTACAATTAATGCTTCGTATATTCAATGTAACAATTGAAAATGTGTGTTTACTATTTATATCCGATTTTAAAAATTTAAGGCTGTTTAGGTCACTTAGTGAAAGACATTCTATCCTATTAGAGGTATCAACTTCGGCTGTGATAAAAGAGTTATCATCCATTTCGAAACAAAATAGTAATGGGTTGCAGTGTACAATAATAATTTACATATTTCTGAAAAGTAAATATTTCAAAACAATATATTATCAGATATCCGGACATAGAAACCATAAATTTTAACATATTACTGGAGTATTTAATATTTATAATTCTTGAGTGTAAAGTGTAAGTGTGAATATTATGCACTAGATTATTAAGTGTAAGTAATTTATGATGTAATTTTATGTGTTGAGTTGTCAGCGAAATTATATGAATATGTATCAGTGATATACGCATATGAATTAAAGCTGAAAAAATTAATATTAAACAACAAAAGCTTATAAAACATAGAGAACAATAAAACATGCATATTTTATGAAAATAAATAAAACAAATTAATAAATATAGTCATTTGATGCTAATGTTATCTAGGTCGCTCTCGCTATTAACCTTTACAAGTGGAGCTCCATCCGCCCGCCGAAGATATATTTTACCTCTTGATGTCCAGCAATATTTATAGGAATTAATTTTAGCAAATTCCCTGGACAAAAAGAAGAGTTTCTTCGTCTTAATTGTTAAACTCTCAGACACGAAAATCGGTTTGGGTGGACCATCAAGTTTTAAGTTTGAGGTATTCAACTTGCAGCTCGTATATTTTTTGTTGTATGCCTTGACGGACTTAACTATTTGATTCTTTAAGAACACGGTTGACAACTCCGCTACTATGGGCCGGTTGTTATCTTTCTTAGTATTTATGCGGTAGACGTCACGGATCTCTTCCGATTGGATTGGTACACTGATGGCAGCTCCTACCTTTTTTATAATATTTAATAGGTCTTCTTTCGATTCCCCGTTTTTTTTGGGTAAATTTCGCACTTCAATGCTCGAGCTACGATGATGATGCTCCATCTGCTCCAGTTTGTTCTCTAGAGTCTGTATATATTTGCAGTTGGCTGCTTTTTCCTGTTCTAAAGAACTTATTCTTGAGAGTAATTCATCATATTTTTGGCTTAAAAAGTCAATGGAACTAGAAATAGCCTTATTTTGCTCTGTGTGCATGTTAATACCACTCTGAACCCTATCCATTAGGGCGGTGAATTTGTCATTTTGTTCCTTTTTGAGCGCAGAAAACATTTCCATAATTTCTGACCGGCTAATGTCAGTATCTCTCTTACGTTTCCGTATCGCAATATTAGGATCGCTCGTAGCCTGCGCGCGTGAAACGGTCGGCACAGCAATAGTTGTTTTTGTCGGCGAATCGGCAATATTAGAGTCTGATTTACAATGCAACATTGCAGTCGGCGTAGTAGGCGGTGTACGTTTAAGCGGCATAGTAGCCGGGCGTGAGCAAACGGCAAGTACTAGGCAAGCAGAAGCAATGCGCGTACGCACGTAGTCGTTACACAAGTACGCAGCTGCGTATGTGTGCAGTGGGTAAATTAAACTTATCAGAGTGTAAGTGAGTGCGTGTTAGATTCACTCACCATTAACACTGAACTGAGCGACGACACAGGCTTCTTATAGTTTATGCTCTCCTATTATTTCGTACAATTTAACACTTCACAATTTTGAAAATTTTTAATTATTTGAAAAAAAAGGATTTTAAGTATATCACGTCTGTTCAGCACAGAGATCCAGGGGAGAAGGACTACTGAATCGATTCCTATCATTTCCAATATAGGTAATTTTTTATCCCAAAAATAATTAAAACTACGTAAATTACAGTCATACTAAATCTGTACAGTCAAAACAAATTTAAATGGACCATAACTTAAGGCAATAAGACTTTTAAGAGTGCAGTTTTATTTGTATTATTACTAATTCTGTCATTCAATAAAAATAAAGAAAAATGAACTTTATTTCAACCACGTTAAAGTCTTTGCGTTCGTGGATTTGTACTGTGACCACAACATTCTTCCGGAATTAGTATAAGTAATTTGATAAATAATCAATGCATAAAAATGTTTAACTAAAAATTCAGTGTATGTATTATGATTGTAACATAATATAGTAATTGGGGTGTCTGAGGGTGTGCGTTAATTACGTTACATATTGTATAAAGAAACCGAAACAACAGGTACAAAAGTTCGTTAATAGTTTTGTTCTACCTGTATAGACATAGTACGCTGCAGCACAAGTTGTGTGCGCCCTTCAGCCTCAGGTTGTTCATCTTCTTCTAGCAGTTCCTTGAATAACGGTGAGTGGGACACTTCTTCGAAGGTGCCTTGAGTTTCAATTTCTCCCTAAAATAAATATATTAAATTCAACTGCTATCATAATAAATCTTGAATCTTGTCATTATTACATATATATATATATATATATATATATATATATATATATATATATATATATATATATATATATATATATATATATATATGTGTGTGTGTGTGTGTGTGTTGTTGTCAAACACTGTAAAAATTGTGATTTTTGTTAATTTATTTAAGAACGTATAGTTGCCGACACGAGTCGTGAGCACAGATAAACTGTGGTGGGAGGTAGGTACACTCTCGGGCAAAATTATTGGGTACCTTTATTATTTCAATTCGTAATTGAATATTTTCGTCGACTTTTATGAAATTGTTTATTCGAATACATCAACTTTTACTTTGATACAGTAATGTTGCAGATATTCGTGTAAGTTATTTTATTATCTACAATAAAGTATTTAATGTATACCTGGTGGTTAGAATGGATTATTTTATTAAGAGGAAGGAAGAGGTGATATGCCTTCCGTAAAATCTGGTGTTGCGGTGCGCCGTACAGTAGCTACTGAGATATTAGTCGCCTCAGCAGTCTGTTTATATACGTCTTTGATATTTTTCGCAGTACCAAATTTTTTCATATAACTAAACACTGAATAGACCATTTGTCGGGATTGTCTATTTAACACCGAATTCTTCCTTCTGTACATACTTAGACCAAAATCTGAACACTCAAATTATAACAACAAAAATAATTAAAAACAAGAAATAACAAAAACAATTAATAACAAGGAATACACAAACAACAATTAACAACGAGGTAACAAAAACAATTAACGATAATAAACTAATTAAAAAAGTTATCACTAAAATTATTGCTCTGAAGTGTTCAGAAGCCGAATGATACGTTCGAAACCAATAGACGACGAGAATCGACTGATGAACCAATCACGTTGAACGTCAGCGTGGTCAACGTCGTATCGACCAATAAAAAGTGAGCTCACGACTTATGTCGGCAATTATATGTACACACTATAACGTGGTACGTATTGTTACGAGCTTGAGATTCGTGACAATAAAAATTGCCGATAAAATTACCTAAATTAACACTTTAATTTACTTTACACAAATTAAAACTAAAAACACTAATAATTAAACACACTAATTCACTTAATTCCGCTCCGAAGCTTCGCTTGTGTCGCTGAGTTCAACTCTGTCCCGATCGCATCTTGCGCCACCTATTTATTTAAATTAGCAAAATATCCGGAATGTTCAAGTAAACACGCGTAAGGTACCGAGAGTTTGAGTATAGATTTTCTAGAAACTTAGTTCTTCGGGTGGCGCTGTCGGTCGAGAGATCGGTGATGTCATTCTCTGCAAAGCTCCCCTCGCTCTCGTTCCTGACACTAGATGGCGCTAGTTGACTTATTCACACAACACTGCCCCCTCCTAAGACATGCTCGTCCCGAGCATTATCGGTCCCATAATAACGCGCCAAGCGATCCACATGGACGATCTTAGGAGTCCCTCTTGCGCCTTTCTGTATCCGGTAGGTCACATCGTTGATCCTGGTTACAATCCGGTACGGGCCGTCCCATTTAGCTTGAAGCTTAGGAGATTTCCCTTTGCTGCGGACTGGATTGTGCAACCACACTAATGAACCTTCGTTGAACCCTTTATTGTTCATTTTACGGTCATACCGGGTTTTCATTTTCTCAGACATTTGCTGGCCCGATTGTCTGACGTGCTCATAAATGTCATTCATTTTGTTCCGCAAGTCATATGCATAATCGGTTATACTGCGTGGGGCATCAGGTGGTATCCCAGTGATCAGGTCTGCAGGCAGCCGTAATTTTCTTCCAAAGTTTGCGAAAGCTGGTGTCACTGCTGTACTTTCGTGAACAGAACTTCGATATGACAACAAAAACGGTTGTATGTGCTTGTCCCAATCTCGTTGCCGATTGTCTACAACTTTTGCTAGGTACCTCTCCAATGTCTGATTAAATCGTTCTACCATTCCATCAGATTGCGGGTGATAAGAAGTCGTTCTTGTTTTATGAGTACCCATAACTTGGCAAGTTTCCTGGAATATTTGAGATTCAAAATTCCTTCCCTGATCGCTGTGAATCTCTAGAGGTAGACTTCATGAACTAGTTTATCTGCAACTGTTGAAGCTTCTTGATTTGGAATGGCGAAAACTTCTGGCCACTTAGTGTAGTAATCCATCACAACCATGAAATACTTGTTACCGCTTTCACTCTCCGGAAACGGCCCCGCCACGTCAATGGCTATTCTCTCCCATGGTGCACCAACATTGTACAACTTCAATGCACCTCTACTACGAGTCTGAGGTCCCTTTACAGCCGCACAACTTGTACATTTGCGACACCAGTCCTCGACATCGTTTCGACAGTGGACCCAGTAAAACCGTTCTCGGATCTTCAGTAGAGTTCGTTTAACTCCCAGATGGCCTCCTGAATAATCATTATGGTACAGCTGTAGAACATCCGGTACTTTAGCTTTAGGGACAACCATTTGTAAATGACAGCTGTCTCCCCGAACATTTTCCCATTTACGGCACAGAACTCCATCCTGAAGCAGCAAGCTATCCCACTGGGCCCAATAGCTTTTAGTGGTCGAACTCATCGCTGAGACGTCGCTCCACTTGGGCTTGGGAGCACTGGCCTTCATCCATTCCAGGATCGGCTTGATGTCCGGATCTTCCTGCTGTGCACGTTGTAAGCTGTCCTTCCACTCGTTGCTGAGGTGGTCTGCCCCGAGCATCCTCACGGATACCACTCCCTTACTCTCTTGCCTAGTACAATGTTTACAATCTTCAGGACAAGGTCTTCGTAATAATGCATCTGCGTTGCCATGAGATTTCCCGCTGCGATGTTCGATCTCAAAGTCGTATTCCTGCAGTAGTTCAATCCACCTCGCAACTTGTCCTTCTGGATTTTTAAACTGCAATAGCCATTTTAGTGTAGCATGGTCAGTTCGTAAGTGAAATTTTCGCCCCAGAAGATATTTGCTAAAATGCTGCAACGACTTTACCACAGCTAGCAATTCGCGTCTTGTGACACAATAGTTCCTTTCCGGTTTTGACAACGACTTGCTGAAGTACGCTATCACGACCTCTTGGTCACCATTCCGTTGAGACAACACACCGCCAAGTCCTATATCACTTGCGTCTGTGTCAACTATAAATTCTTTGCTTGCATCAGGGTATCCCAAAATAAGTGTTTTGCACAGACGGTCCTTGAGCTCCTGGAATGTGATATTACAACTTTCATCCCAGCAGAAATGTCGCTTCTCCTCGGTTAGCTTATGCAGAGGTTTGGCTATATCTGCAAAGTTCTTCACAAATCGCCGGTAATAGGAGCACAAACCCAAACGGCATTACTTTGAATTGCCACAGACCCTTTCCCGTCGAGAACGCAGTTTTCTCCTTGTCCTTAGGGTCAATTTCAACTTGCCAGTAGCCACTTTTTAGATCCAGCGTGCTAAACCATTTTACTCCTGTAAGCATGTCCAACGTGTCATCAATTCTTGGCAAGGGGTAACTGTCCTTCTTTGTAACGTCGTTCAGACGGCGGTAATCAACACAGAACCGCATGCTGCCATCCTTCTTCTTTACCAGCACCACGGGTGAACACCATGGACTAGATGAAGGTTCAATAACACCATCCTTCACCATTCCCTCAATCATGGTTTCCACTTCCTTTTCACGTGCTACCGGCAATCTTCTTGGCCGCTGACGGATAGGCAATTCCTCTCCTGTGTTTATTTTGTGTTGGACTAAGCCAGTCTTTCCTATGTCAGCATCGTTTGACGAGAACACATCGGCGTACTTGAGTAACAACTTCTTCGCCTTGACCAATTCGTTCGGGGAGAGAACACTGCGACAGTCTTCCAAAAGTGTGGTCACTCTCGTTTCTGAATCCTTGCTGGGGGTCCCACTCGATATATATTGGCACCGACGTAACCAATCCACTTCCTCACAAGTGCCAACCAGTTTGCCTTTTTCTATAATCTGTTCTCGGTCGCAAAGGTTCAGCACACGTATTCTTGAGATGTCAGTGGTTCTGACCAAGGTTCGAGCTACTTTCCATGGAAGGTCATTGTTTACCCTTTCCACAAGTACACAACGGTGAGCTTGCCCAGCGTTTCGGAGAAGACTAACCGGAACAATCGTTTCCGATCTCGGCGGAAGAACAATCTTCTTAATGCTGTACACGTTTCCTGGTAACGCACCTTCCATAAAAAGTTCCTCCTGTCCACATTTCAATACACCTTGCTTAACGTCGATCTCACAACAATTATTCCTCATAAAGTCTAGGCCTAGGATGCAGTCGTCCATTATATCAGCCACGATGACATTATGCAGGTAGATCACGTTGCCAAGCTTCAACTCCATCTCCTTCTCTCCACGGACGGGTATACGCTGACCGGTGGCTGTTACCAAATTAATGCGTTCACGGTTGTATGCGGAGCCCCCAAGGAACTGACTTATAAGTTGGGAACTAACAACCGTACGAGAGGCTCCAGTGTCTATGGTCAGTTTACACGGCATTCCGTTGACCTCGCCCTTGATGATTAGACTGTTCCCATCATGGGTTTGTGAGATCGAGATCCTTGGGGCTTTTTTAACATCAGCCAGCACCCGCCCCGCAGTTCTGGCTTTTACTCGTTTCCCTGCTGCTGCTGGACGGTGCTGTTGGCCGCACTACCCTCCTGGGATCGTTCACCTTCCCTTTCTAGGGTTCGCTTAGGGCAGCTGGATCGAAGATGGCCCTTTTCCCCACAGCCATAGCACCTTGGGCTGTATCCTTTGTTGCGGTCGCGAACTGTAGCTGCTGCAACCTCCCTGACGCGATGGGAACGATGATCCTGCCGCACGGCTTCCACTTCCAGTGCATGGGCCAAGGCGTCCTTAAGCGTCTCGTGGTGCCCGAGCCTCACAGCAGCTCTGACTTCCAGGTCGCGGATGCCGTCGATAAATGTCCGCACCAGGTTCCCTTCAATGAGCGCAGGTACAGACCGGTATGCTTTTCGCACCAGCTTCTCCACTTCTAGAGCCCACTGCTGCAGGTTTTCGTTGATGCGCTGCACACGATCTTTAAGCTGCGCACGAAAGACGTGTTCCAGGTGAGCGTCGCCATATCTCGCCTCCAATGCCTCAAGGAGTTGCTCATAAGTCACTTCCTCACCGAGAGCTTCCAGAACTGTTAAGGCCTGGTCGCACAGGCCTAGTGTGAGGCCTGACTTTTATTCCAGCCGTTCGCTTTCATAACAGCCTCGAACTGGATTTTGTAGGCTGACCAGGAAGAAGTCCCATCGAACGGTGGCACCTTGAACCCACGTAGCGAAGGTGCTGAAGCTACTACGGGAGCTGTAGTTCCATCCCCATGTTTGAGTTCGTTCAGCGTTTTCTTCACGTCAGCCATCACGTTGTCAACCCGATTGTTCACATGGTTGATTCGGGTTTCATGTTCTTCGATTCGGGTTTCAGCTTCCGACAGACGGTTGTCGTGTTGAGCAACCCTATCCTTCACCTGCCTTATCTCTTTCCCAAAGGTAGCGTGAAGGTCCTTCATGAGGAGCATCTGTTCTTCCGACCGACGAGCCTGTTCCGCCTGCTGACGGGCCTGTTCCTCCTGTCCGCTCTGCAGCTGCTCTTTCAACTGGCGTGCCTGTTCCGCCTGCTGGCGAGCCTGTTCCTCCTGTCGGCGAGCCTGTTCCTCCTGTCGGCGAGCCTGTTCCTCCTGTCGGCGAGCCTGTTCCTCCTGTCGGCGAGCCTGTTCCTCCTGTCGGCGAGCCTGCTCCTGCAGCATCACCATCAGAGCACCTAAGTCAGGTACCACAGACGTAGAAGCTGCTGACGGACCGGCTTCCGTGGCCGGCGGCTGGCCCTCAGACATCTGCGGCGTTGCACCACCAAATCTCCTCTGGTCCGTCTCCTGCTGGCGTTGACTTCGGGTACGGACACCCTCCGTTTCCTCCTTAGGTAAAATCGGCATTATTTTATCCCACTTCTGACACCAATTGTTACGAGCTTGAGGTTCGTGACAATAAAAATTGCCGATAAAATTACCTAAATTAACACTTTAATTTACTTTACACAAATTAAAACTAAAAACACTAATAATTAAACACACTAATTCACTTAATTCCGCTCCGAAGCTTCGCTTGTGTCGCTGAGTTCAACTCTGTCCCGATCGCATCTTGCGCCACCTATTTATTTAAATTAGCAAAATATCCGGAATGTTCAAGTAAACACGCGTAAGGTACCGAGAGTTTGAGTATAGATTTTCTAGAAACTTAGTTCTTCGGGTGGCGCTGTCGGTCGAGAGATCGATGATGTCATTCTCTGCAAAGCTCCCCTCGCTCTCGTTCCTGACACTAAATGGCGCTAGTTGACTTATTCACACAACAGTATTTACGCGCGATAGTGTCACACCGCAGATAAAATATAGTGGTAGCATAAATTAACTTTTATAAATTATATTTGTTACAAACAGATCAATAATCAATCTGATTTTTAATAACTACTGCAGCTCATGGACAACTGCTACTAACTTTTTTTTTTTATAGGATAGGGTGACAAACGCGCACACAGTCCACCTGATGGTAAGTGGTTACTGTGGCCCATAGACATCCACATCTATCCTCGATTACGAATCAAAATGCAGATACGTTGTCACCCGTGAAGACTAAGATGGAATGCCTCGTTTCCAGTAAAAAGGGTCTCCGGTTCTCTACACTCACCATACGAAATACAGCAGCATTAAGCTACTATTTCACGCTGGTATTCTGTGAGAGCGTGGTTCTTCCCCGGTCGAGCCGACCCATTCGTGCAACAACTATACTACTAATATAACTGTAGCATGGCTCTACCACGTATAAAAACTATAACTTTAAGTAAAGAAGACCGCAGATGGATTCACCCTTTAGGGTTAAGATGAAGAAGATAGACGCGCGGAATAGAATGGATAGAAGAATTAGAGCTCGACTTCGGAACTAACACGTGGTATCTACTTAGCTCATTGAAGTCGACTCCAGTAGACTCTGGGCGTCCTTCTTACTAACAACCCTCCCAAACGACACCCTGAATTGTATTATGCCTAGATTTAGTGAGGAATTGATGACAATTGTTCGTTTCACTCATATATTATGTACAACGAAAACAAAAAAAAGATGTGTTATACTTTTTTAGTTATACAACTGAAAACAAATTAAAATATTTGTACAATGTTGATGACTGCACCGACAATGAAATTTATCTTAGAACTTTGAGTAATGTTTTCACTAAGTTCTCATTGATAAATTTAGACTGTTTTTTTAATCATTCGCCACCAATTAGTCACCAAATCTTGACACATATTTTACAGAGGCATTCTTGAGTTATTCTCGGATATCGTAGGGGTGGAGTACAGCTTAAGGCTACAGTCTTTTAAAGTTGACTCACATCGAATCATTAGCGCCACTTTGATTTCTTTTTTTACAGCAAATTATTGTTTCAGAGTAAAATATTTTGATAACACATAAATACCCAGATTATAAGTAATGGCTAAATTTTTTTTTTTTGGTTCATCTATGTGGTCTATGTTAGATAAATCAAACGGTAAATAGAGCTCTCTCGCACCCAACGCAATTTCGAGCTTTGTTCGTGTACCATTATAAGGCAATCGATAATAAAAAGGCGAAATCTATTCAGCGCGTTAATAGCTAAACATCTTCATCTCCAAAATGCGCTGTTTCTTTTTTTCTAAATATCTTTCATTGTCTTAAATAAGAGGTCTCAATTTCGTTAAATTTCGCTGTTTTCGCCTCATAAAAAACTATTTGTTTCATAGCAATAGCTGAAAATATTTATGCTATAATTATTTTTTTCTCAAGGGCAGGTGTTTAATTAGACAAATATTAAAAAATAATAATTTAAACCACTTTATTTCAAAATTAATAATTATTTCGATCGACCTATAAAATATTGACTTTATAAACAATAATTGCGGGCAATATTCCTTAGTAGCCGCTGAGCGGCTGTAGCGTTCAGACGTCTTGTCTGTGCCAAATTTTTGCACTTCCTCTCGCTCTAACATTCCTCTTTCTCTCTCTTTCCCTAATCTTGGTTGCGCATTGTTACGAATTGAAAGTTTCTCTACTTTATTATTTTTTGCATATAATTCTTTAAGGGTTTATAAATCATTTTGTATTTGTTTTATAACTTTTAATTTCGATATGGACCATAAACGTAAAAAATATGCTTGTACCAGAAAACGAAAATTGAAATCAAACGTTGAAGCAATGAACAGAAATAGAATTCAAAGGTAAGTTTTTTTGTGTTTCATAGTAAAATAGTTAACAACGTGCATATGTGTGAGCACTTGGTTAAATATTAGGTATATAATTAGGTACCTAACCTACATATTATGTAAGTTCTTCAAGGAAATATAGAAGTATTATACATTTTTGGATTGCACATGATGTTTTGTTTACAAGCGACAGTAGCCTAATGGCAGGGAGCGGACCGCGAACTCAAAAAGGTCGTGGGTTTGAATCCACCATTCGACTACTGGCGTGAACCACTCGTAACACAAGCAATTTAAGCTTACCACGAGTGGTTAATGTCCTTTTTTTTAAAAAAAAGTACATTATGTTTTTATAGAAATACTTTTTTAATTTAATTTTTAAGTGTCATAAGGAAAATTTCGTCTTTTTGATTTTCAACTAGAGATTTCCTTGTTACCGGTAGCTGCTGATGTCGAGTTAATGACATTTTTAGATACGAAAACTATTCAGTAATACACGTAGACTACAAGTAAACTATTAAGTAATATCCTCAGCATCCCGTAATTTATTGTACGCCCACTATGGCCAATTTTGGATATAATGTGGCGTCAAACTGCTTACGACGTCCAATATACGGACGTCAAATAGGAGACTTAGCGCAATGTTCGCAAATTGTCATGCTGATCACAGAAACGTCAAAATCTAAAAAAAATTGGACGTCATTTTTCTTCCTCTTTAGCTTCCTGAGCTAATTGATTCTCGCATGGAACGCTCGATGCCAATCAAAGACCCTCCATACATCATTCAAGCCATTGCGAATAAATAAAAAAAAAGCGCTAAGTCGTCCGTCGATGCTGCTGTACAAGAATAGTAATTCATGCATATAGGTAAATGCTATACAAAGTTACATTATACTTTAATGAGAAACTATAAATATGTGTGATAGTGGACTGTTTGTACTTATATAGAAATTATTTTGAGTTTTTTTTTTAATCTATTTTAGTATTTAGAACTACTTGACGTACTTGACGGATTTTCGATAGTGTCATCGACTTATTACGAAACCCTCAGTGCACGACTCATTCTAGCACTTGCCAGATTCATTTGAATAATCAATAATACGAGTACATGTTATACAGGTTCTAGATGATTATCTTTTAGAAACCTTTTCAACAAAACAACAAAAATTATACAAACTTAAAATATATTTTTTTTGTGTAACGAATTTTGTAATAAAAGCATGGAACAAAAATAGATACGAGGTAGAAAATCTGTATGTGAAAATTTGTTAGCTAATTATCAATAATCCTGTATATTAGATAAATTGATACTGGAAAATCTTAGTAGAGCAACTTTCCACGCTACGGCCAGAAAGATAACTGCGGTGGCGGTACATGAAGTGGCGGGGCAGGGAGGGTGTAGATGTGTCACCAGAACGCAATTTTTCTGTTTTGCTCTGAAAGACTGGGCTCTTAAGGCACGCGACTCTAGAGCGCTAGGCTTAAATTTTGTCATTGTGAAATTGGAGTTCGATACTCAAGGTAACATAAACACAATTACTCTCTACCGGGGATTTTGTCTGCCTGCCTGCCTTAGAGTTTTGTGATAGTTAGTAGAAGATAGAAGAGTATAATATAATAAATATAATATAAAGAGTGGAATGACCTGGATTGGCGAGTTTGGGTTCGTTTTGTCAGTTAGGATGAGACCTTACCACCGGACTTGATGCAGTGACCTGAAGGTGTAGTTCAGTGATTATAACTGGAACTCCTAGACTAGTAGAATTAGGTGGTCCGAGTTTGGGTTCGTTTTGTTAGTTATGATGAGACCTTACCATCGGACCTGATGGAGTGACCTGAAGGTGTATTTCAGTAACTACTGCTGGAATTCCCGGACGAGTAGAACCAGATGTGCCGAATTCGGGCTCCGTTTTGCTAGTTATGACGAGTCCTTACCTCCGGACTTAATGGAGTGACCTGAAGGTGTAATTCTTTGATTAGAACTGGAACTCCTAGACTAGTAAAACTAGGTGTGCCGAGTTTGGGTTCGTTTTATTAGTTATGATGAGACCTTACCAACGGACTTGATGGAGTGACCTGAAGGTGTGATTCGGTGATTACAACTGAAACTCCTAGACTAGTAGTACAAGGTGTGCCGAGTTTGGGTCCATCATGTCGGGAGGTAAGGTCTCATCATAACTGTCAAAACGGAGCCCAAATTCGGCACACCTAGTTCTACTCGTCCAGGAATTCCAGCAGTAGTTACCGAAATACACCTTCAGATCATTCCATTGAGTCCGGAGGTAAGGTCTCATCATAACTAACAAAATGAGCCCAAACTCGGCACACCTAGTTTTACTCTGCGAGAAGTTCAAATAGCGGTCACGAAAGTACACCTTCAGGTCACACCATCAAGTTCAGAGGTAAGGTCTCATCATAACTGACAAAACGAGCCCAAACACAGCACACCTAGTTCCGCTCGTCCAAGAGTTGCAGTAGTAGTTACCTTCAGGTCACTCTATCAAGTCCGGAGGTAAGTTTATATGTTTATAAATCCTACTTATTTTTACCTAAATAAAAAACTGTGAGTATAAGAATAATAATTTTATCACTTGTTAAGTACTTATGTACAATTTGTTTTTTTTTCTAATATTTTGTGTATGTACCTACAGCGATCTTTTCAGAATGAGCCGCTGCAAACAGGCGAACAGTGTCCACTCCCGACGGCGGCCGAGCGCGGACTCACAGATCACAGAGTACCCTTGCGCGGACTGTGGTTTCATCGAAATCTTTGTACAATAAATCAAAACAGGCACCAAAAATAAAATAGCCCTCATTGCAATAGATTATGATTTATCCGTATTAGCAAAATATGTGAAAAAATGTGCATCAGTTTTTATTTTTTCTACGACTATTTGTGACATTTTGACAAAAAATAAACACATGCTTTTTTAATTGAATATGTTGTCTGTCTACTCATAGTATTTTTTTAAATTTTAGTTATAAGAATATGCCGTTAGTATGCACAATGAAATTAAATTTGTGACATATAATTTTATGTTCATATAATGACAAGTTATTATTAAATTATGACTGAAAACTACTACTTAGTGCTCGTCCGACAACAGTTTATTATATTCTAACAAAATCGCTTTGGTCTCGTGTTCTCGCATGACCTCGAGCCACGCCACGCACAGTGTGCGAACGAGTTCGCATAGTGTACGAACGAGTGGCGCGGGAAAGTGGAGGCGAAATTGTAATTTGAGCAGAGGTAGTATAGGCCCTTAAATAAATAGCAAAGCTGTAATGACTTTTACGTCGTCCTTATCATACCAATTCTCAATGATGACTAATTACAGCCAACATGTGGATAGCTCAAAGACAAAGACTCGTGAACATTGGCCTTGGAATTGGTCTCTTTCAAACTTGACCAACGTGTAGACTGAGTCTTGGCCAACATGTATTGCCGGGGTTATGGTTGTTCGGTAGTTCAGGAGCGTTCCGTAAATATACATAAAGGTTTCCCGCCCGCGTCCCCGTACCCGTACCTCACAACACGGTTGCCCTGTTTGGACGTATCCGATATCCGATAACTGACTCCTCATTTTTCGACTGTGCCTAATGCCTATGCTACAACTTCGATTTAGATTTGTCTTGTGTTCGTTATCTAATGAAAACGTTACCCCTTAGTTTTCATCCCTTAGACTATATTCAAATTTGTATAGCCTACACCCATACCAACTGCATATCAGAATTTAATATAACCTATTTAATAAAAATAGAATCACTAAAACCGGTGCTCATTAATATACGAATACAAAAAATAACGAAGATATAGCGTAACATGCATATAAAAGTATATATAGTATTATTGAGTAACTACTTTTTGTAACGACTAACCTTGGGGCCTTGTGGGACCGTGGGTGGCGTGCGAGCTGCCAGCGCACTCCACTAAGTCTACTGTACTGAGTGTTGCCATATATACAGATTTCCCCGTATTTATACAGATTTTCGGTGTGTGATACAGATTAGCACTGGATACAGATTTTTATACAGAGTTTTCCGTAGACAGAGAAACCTATAGACAAACTGACACCTTCTTTCGCATTCGCACACGAAAAAGATAGATTTATGTATACTCTACTCTTGCATAGAAATGAGACAGAGTGGTGTGTTTGTTTGTCCCTTTCTCCGTGCCGGTTTTTTTATTTAGCAAACTACACTTTGCTAAACAACTTTGACAGTTCGTAGCGATCTAAGGAGTTTACAAGTTGGTTTAAGTGAGAAAAAAGTGTATTGTGAGCTTAAGATTGGTGAATCTTGTTCAGTTCAGTTCTTAGACCAATTAAAATTTTTATCTAAATATGTTTAAAAGTCATAAAGATTATTGTATAACCTAAAACTACGTTATCGTTCTTTCTCACTCGAGGCCACGCTAATCATTAGTTTATAGGTTTCTCTGTCTACGGAGATTTCTGACTCTATTAATTGGTTTCTTATATTTACGCGAACACTACACATTGAAATAATACTAGTTTTTACGGAATTTATCGCGTATATTTAACTTTTTTAATACCCGACGTTTCGAAAGCTTTACAGCACCCATGGTCACGGGAAGGACTGAGATGTTTAACGTCCAGATGTCATAGTTAACCGCGGTTACCATAGATTAAAATTTAACTTCTATGGTAACCGCGGTTAACTATGACATCTGGACGTTAAACATCTCAGTCCTTCCCGTGACCATGGGTGCTGTAAAGCTCTCGAAACGTCGGGTATTAAAAAAGTTAAATATACGCGATAAATTCCGTAAAAACTAGTATTATTTCAATATATTAATTGGGTTAGCATAATATTCAACTTAAAAAAAGAAGCAAAATAAGTGACTACCTACTTAGTACGGCAGACATACAAGTGTATTATATAATATGTATATATAAAATATGTTTGACTGAAAATAATAAATTAATTATATGTTCGTTTGTTGCAAATGTTTGAGTTTTAATACGTTGTTTGTCTAAATTAATGTGTTCAATTTTGCTATATAATTTTTTTGTGTATAGTGTATGTTTTATACTTGGTAGAGCCACGCTGCAGTTATATTATGGTTGTAGCACGAATGAGTCAGCTCGACCGGGGAAGGACCACGCTCTCACAGAATACCAGCGTAAATTACCAGCTTAATACTGCTGTGCTTTGTATGGTGAGTGTAGAAATCCGGAGACCCTTTTTTACTGGAAACGATGCATTTCATCTGAGTCCTCAGCCGTGACAATGCATCTGCGTTTTAATTCTTAAGCGAGGATAAATGTAGATGTCTATGGGCCACAGCATCCACTTACCATCGGCGTACTGTGTGCTCGTTTGTCACCCTTATTCTATAAAAATATTTTTATTTAATCAAACTTTATCAGCTTATCACGTTAGTAGTTATTCCTTGTTTTTCAAAAGGAGCAATGATGATGATCAATTATTCTATTTAATTTATTAAATTATACAGATTTTAAGTTTAAATAGCATACAGATTTAATACAGATTTTAGCAGTTTCTATTACAGATAAAAGGTTCAAGGCATCTGGCAACACTGACTGTACAATAGACGTGGCTGACGCGAGCGTGTCTTATAGTAGGTACTCACGTAATTAAAGTGCCGTTTTGGAATATTATAACATCTATGATGGTGAATTACTGTTATAGTTATATAATATAATAATAAATAATATTCAAACGACGAGTATGTCTCTTTTTTTGATAAAAATATTTATCCGAATACGAATAAACTACATAATAAATCTTTTCTTAATTATATAAATTAAATTGAAATTGAAAATATATACAAAAAGAAAGTGTCACTAAAATATTTGATAGTGCGACACTAAATATTGTATATCTTTCTAAATATTTTAAACTTACAAGTGCCTATGTGCATAATGTTAATAAATGATAATAAATTTAATATTATCCAAAATTATTTTATTCCCAAGTTCGTGACAACCCCTAGGATTTTTGATAAATAAATAATAATAAACAAATTCTCTTTATTTCAGGCACATTGCACCCATATAAATTACCGACAAAAAAAGACAATACAGTACAGAATTACTAAAAATTAAAAAATAATTATATTACTTATAATAATATCTAAGTCCAAATGGAGGGAACCATCACGTCAAGCAGCTATCTTAAGCCATTTTTGATAAAAGGCTGTGGCCGGCAGTCTTACCGCAAACTCACTAATTATCTTGTTTCTACACTCACCAACCCTGGACATGAATGATGTGATTCTGAATCTTTGAATGGCATTAAACGTATTAATTAGTGCTTCGGCAAACATGCCTGAAGCACTGCAATAGCGTTTGAGACCCATAAGCATTCTAAAGATGTTATTATATTGCACACGAATACCATTCAAAGATCGTCCCGCATATTCAGTCCAGAGCTGGCAGGTGTAGAAAGACTGACAGTACGTTTGGAAGAGCATAGTCTTAACCTCCTTGGAGGCTTTAACAAACCTCCAGGCAATCATATTGCCACAGACAGATAAATCTCTTCTTTGTCGTTCTATATCGCAATCATCTTTTCTGTTCGCTGTCACTATGTACCGAGGTATTTGAAAGTTTGAACTATTTTAACGAGTTAACCCACCACGTGCGCCTCAGGTACATTAGTTGGGCCCTTACACGCCTTAAAAATCACCATCTCCGTCTTTTTTTTTGCGTTATAAATTAAACTATGATCTTTAGCAAATTTTTCGCATATGGATATTAATTTCCGCATACCTTTGATTGTAGGGCTGAGCAGAACCATATCGTCAGCGTAACTTAGGTTGTTAACATAACGGTTACCAAGCCTAAGTCCGACTGTGGTTCTGCTCAGCTCCACGATCAAGTCATTCACATAGATGTTAAAGAAGTCGGGTGAGGTAAGCCCCCCCTGCCTTACTCCACAACTCAGCGAGTAGTCATCGGACAGAGAGTCACCCCATTTTACATTATTGATCTCTCTCTTATACCAATAAGTGAGCAGGTCAACAATACCAGCAGAAACGTTATTAGATCTCAGCTTCTTCCATAGCAGATCATGATTCAAGGTGTCGAAAGCGCGACTCAAATCAAGAAAGCAGGCATATACACTAGTATTGCGATCAACATAGTAATTTACTACTTGTTTTAAGGCAAAAATAGCCATATCCGTAGATAGCTCTGGTCGAAAACCAAACTGAACATCGTCAGTGGACATGTAGGGCGTAATTTTGGCTTAAATCACACGCTCAAATACCTTGGTCACAACAGTGGCGAGAGATATAGGTCGTTAATTAGCCATGCTTGCGAGATCTCCAGTCTTACACTTCGGAATCGGCACCACAATGGTACGTAATAGATTATTTGGCAGGTATGAGTGGCGCATGCATAAGTTAAATAATGCAGAGAGGACTACACAAATATACTGACCGGCATGCAACAGATGCTCTATACTCAGGTAGTCACATCCCGGATATACTGTGGATAACATTTGAGGGACTCACATTTCGTAGAATTATAACATTGTCGGCAGCCTTGAGATGATGCAGCTGATGTGTTACTAGGATGCGTGTCGTGTTCCGTAAGAGCCCGGTGACGCACTCGGATATTAGGTGTTTGCCCACGTGAGTGTCCACGGCCGACAGCGGGTCGTCAAAAAGGTATAGATCTGCCTGTAAAAATATTAGAATAAAACAATAATTATTTTTAAGAGTTATATACCTGTAGGTATACCTGTTACATACGATATACAGTTTTGTGAGTAGCGTTTGAATAACATTTGTATAACAAGGAAAGCAAAAGCAGAGCCCCATTTTTCCCTTACAAACATTTTCTTCCGCAATTTCACTTCCGTAGCGACAATCCATGTGGTACCTTTTTAGGCGTGAAAATAAAATACCTACATCTTACTGTGCATACCGCACACAGCGTACAAAAAATATCGCGTTAAAAATACGAAAAATACAACCAGAAAAATATTACATTTATTATGTCAAAACGCCCGTAAACTATTTCGATACACTCACGATACGATCACTTAGCATATATACGTTATTGAAAAACCTATGTCTCTAAATACTGAAGTGTGTAATAGTGAAATGACACGCTTTTGTATTTTGTATAATTGTTAAAATCTTGAATTCGGTATGTAAACATTTTAAAAGTGTCGTTTTTATTTTTTTGCTTTATACATTAGATTATAAACCGATTTCAATTCTTTTTGTTATATAAACTGACGTCATAGCATGCATATTAATGATTTGCTTATGTCCGGTATCTATGGGTACGCAGACGCTTCAAGGACGCTTCGATCTTGTGTACAATCTGCCGCAGGGTATGTATGTGGTCTATGGTACTGAAGCCTTTTCGAAAACAAATTTTCCAATTGCAGCGTACGATCTGATTGCTGGGTAAAGGACTTTCTGAATGAACGGTCTCTCCGCGTCGTCGTCGATGGCTCATACGATCCAGTAAAACGCCGGTGTTCCTCGGGGGTCCGTTCTTTCCAAAACTCTCTTCCTGCTGCATATTAATGATTTGCTTATACCTAAATCTATACTTACAAATAATTCAATTTTATCCAATCGAAGCCAGTGCGGATCACTGGTTATAAATGTAATTTTAAAATTATTGTGTCTACTTTTGTAAATAATTCTATTTAAATATATTAATATTAAAAGAAAATACCAATTAACCAAGTAATATACCTAACGTTTTAAATAACATAATAACGATATACCGTTATTAGCGGGTTTTCGTTATTTGTATTATGCATGTTGACGGTACGGGCTCGATGAGCCGCCATATATAACTCGTACGAATTAACTTGAGACCTGGGCCGATGACGTAATTGTCAATGTACGGTGTGCAAAATAATGCGTCGTAATATTTTTTATTTGAAATTTTTGAGATTTGCATGAGATTATTAATAAAAACAAAATAAAATGTTCTGGCAAGGGGTGAAGTAATAATTGATATACTGTTGCCATTTTTATATATTCTAAATATTTATTTTTTATAATATATATAATATTATTTTTAGTTAACGCGTCAAGGAAGGACAAAGAAATAAACATACACACTTTCTCATTTATAATATTATTAATATATTTATTATACACTTTATTGCACTATAAAAAGTGTTACAGATTCGTACACAATAAAAATACAAAGCATAACAGGCGACCTTATTGCTAAAAAGCAATCTCTCCCAGGCAACCTTAGGGTGAAAGTTCATCTTCGAAAAATTTTAAAACTTTTAGAGCAAGTGTCCGTGCTTGGCTATGTATTGTAAAAAAGGCGGAGTAACTCCTAAGCGTCACAAGAAAACGGCACAACACAACGTCCAAACTTAACAATAAAACAACGCAATTAACAACAAACAGATAAAATAACGTTCAAGTATAACAAAAACAAACAAAAGTCCAAACCAAACAACAAACAATTATCAAAAATATCGAACTAGAGTCGAGACGCGTATCCGTAACAAAAATGCTATCGGTACTGAGCGCGCACGGCCAGCGCGGGACGCGGTGTGGGAGTCGGGAAGGGGGTCGCATTCCAGCGGAGTCTCAAGTTAATTCGTACGTGTTGTATAATCCCATTCTTTATCCGTACGGGCTATATCAATCTAAATTTTTTGTTATTAATCGAGGATAAATGTAGACGTCTACAGGCCACAGCATTCGCTTACCATCACGTGGACTGTGTGCTCGATTGTCACCCTTATTTTATAAAAAAAAACATTGCATTTGACAACATTCGCGAAATTTAACATTAATTTGTTAATTAAACAAATGTCAAATTTCGAGAGAGTCAAGGGACTTATTTCTTGGAAGTAGTTCTACAGTCGACCATTGCCGAGCAGGCGGAGGGCGTTGTGATAGTCTCATTTATTTTGTACCACTGTCGAGCGTACAGGTGTTTCGTAAAAGACGGTAAAAGAATTATAATGAACTTTATTGCTATTATTATAAAGTATGAAATACATTTGCTCTAAATAACGCTTTTTAAATTGCGGGCGGCAACCCGTAATAATTTTTATGTTATCGACTACGGCCGCAAAATAAAGTTCGGCTATTGTTCGAAGCACTTACGACTCGGCGGTTATTAATCATCATAATACTTCTTAGCTGTAGAAACTACAGGACCATTATCGAAAACTTTGTTTGGAGAATATAACTGAGTAAATTTCCAAAATAACTAATAATAGACGTAATTGATATGTACGTGGTTCTAATTCAACCATTTTACAGCTCTCTAGGTCATATTAATTGTTATTCATAAGATTTAATCTTTGGATAAAATTAAATTCAAGATTAATTTGATAAAATTTACTGTTATTAGTACACCTATATACAACATTACGTAACATGTACCTACTAAAAAAAATCTTTTTCGCCGAATTCTTAAATTCAGTTGCCTCGCCTCTACAATGCGTATCCATATCGTGATAATATTACACTACCATACATTTTTTTTACATTTTATGTTTAAGAAATTGATAAACTGTGAGTTTAAAGTTATTCTAAGTGAATTATTTATTGGTTTCTTCTATAGGCTGCTAGATAACCTTTCTTCTCTGTCGGTTTTCGGTTCTTCGAGCTATATGGCAGGCCCATTGCAACTTCAGCTTACAAATCCGTTGTGATATGTCGGTTACTCTGGGTCTAATGCGGATATACTGGTTTTTAAGTATATCATGCAAAGAAACCCTGAGCATAGCCCTCGCCATAGCTCGAATGAAGAAATGTTCCTCCCCATAGACGAAGTGTACCGCGTTCCGATATTAGATAGAGGGAAAAGAAGACCTCCCGGTAAGACATGCAGGAAGTCGATGGATGCTGGTGGCTCTGGACCGTGCCTTGTGCGTGTGTTCAGCAGTGAACTTGTGAAGGGACAATAGATCATCATTACAGATGATGATGATGATGATGATATTGGTTGAAAGTAAGTCTATTTTAAGCTTACCTGTCTGTAGCAAGCTCGGGCTAGACCAATACGGGCACGTTGGCCTCCACTCAAACTGATGCCACGTTCACCCACCAATGTTGCGTCACCAGCCGGCAGCAACTCAAACATACCTGTCTGTAGCAAGCTCGGGCTAGACCAATACGGGCGCGTTGGCCTCCACTCAAACTGATGCCACGTTCACCCACCAATGTTGCGTCACCAGCCGGCAGCAACTCAAACATACCTGTCTGTAGCAAGCTCGGGCTAGACCAATACGGGCACGTTGGCCTCCACTCAAACTGATGCCACGTTCACCCACCAATGTTGCGTCACCAGCCGGCAGCAACTCAAACATACCTGTCTGTAGCAAGCTCGGGCTAGACCAATACGGGCACGTTGGCCTCCACTCAAACTGATGCCACGTTCACCCACCAATGTTGCGTCACCAGCCGGCAGCAACTCAAACATACCTGTCTGTAGCAAGCTCGGGCTAGACCAATACGGGCACGTTGGCCTCCACTCAAACTGATGCCACGTTCACCCACCAATGTTGCGTCACCAGCCGGCAGCAACTCAAACATACCTGTCTGTAGCAAGCTCGGGCTAGACCAATACGGGCACGTTGGCCTCCACTCAAACTGATGCCACGTTCACCCACCAATGTTGCGTCACCAGCCGGCAGCAACTCAAACATACCAGTCTGTAGCAAGCTCGGGCTAGACCAATACGGGCGCGTTGGCCTCCACTCAAACTGATGCCACGTTCACCCACCAATGTTGCGTCACCAGCCGGCAGCAACTCAAACATACCTGTCTGTAGCAAGCTCGGGCTAGACCAATACGGGCACGTTGGCCTCCACTCAAACTGATGCCACGTTCACCCACCAATGTTGCGTCACCAGCCGGCAGCAACTCAAACATACCTGTCTGTAGCAAGCTCGGGCTAGACCAATACGGGCACGTTGGCCTCCACTCAAACTGATGCCACGTTCACCCACCAATGTTGCGTCACCAGCCGGCAGCAACTCAAACATACCAGTCTGTAGCAAGCTCGGGCTAGACCAATACGGGCGCGTTGGCCTCCACTCAAACTGATGCCACGTTCACCCACCAATGTTGCGTCACCAGCCGGCAGCAACTCAAACATACCTGTCTGTAGCAAGCTCGGGCTAGACCAATACGGGCACGTTGGCCTCCACTCAAACTGATGCCACGTTCACCCACCAATGTTGCGTCACCAGCCGGCAGCAACTCAAACATACCTGTCTGTAGCAAGCTCGGGCTAGACCAATACGGGCACGTTGGCCTCCACTCAAACTGATGCCACGTTCACCCACCAATGTTGCGTCACCAGCCGGCAGCAACTCAAACATACCTGTCTGTAGCAAGCTCGGGCTAGACCAATACGGGCGCGTTGGCCTCCACTCAAACTGATGCCACGTTCACCCACCAATGTTGCGTCACCAGCCGGCAGCAACTCAAACATACCTGTCTGTAGCAAGCTCGGGCTAGACCAATACGGGCACGTTGGCCTCCACTCAAACTGATGCCACGTTCACCCACCAATGTTGCGTCACCAGCCGGCAGCAACTCAAACATACCTGTCTGTAGCAAGCTCGGGCTAGACCAATACGGGCACGTTGGCCTCCACTCAAACTGATGCCACGTTCACCCACCAATGTTGCGTCACCAGCCGGCAGCAACTCAAACATACCTGTCTGTAGCAAGCTCGGGCTAGACCAATACGGGCACGTTGGCCTCCACTCAAACTGATGCCACGTTCACCCACCAATGTTGCGTCGCCAGCCGGCAGCAACTCAAACATACCTGTCTGTAGCAAGCTCGGGCTAGACCAATACGGGCACGTTGGCCTCCACTCAAACTGATGCCACGTTCACCCACCAATGTTGCGTCACCAGCCGGCAGCAACTCAAACATACCTGTCTGTAGCAAGCTCGGGCTAGACCAATACGGGCGCGTTGGCCTCCACTCAAACTGATGCCACGTTCACCCACCAATGTTGCGTCACCAGCCGGCAGCAACTCAAACATACCTGTCTGTAGCAAGCTCGGGCTAGACCAATACGGGCACGTTGGCCTCCACTCAAACTGATGCCACGTTCACCCACCAATGTTGCGTCACCAGCCGGCAGCAACTCAAACATACCTGTCTGTAGCAAGCTCGGGCTAGACCAATACGGGCACGTTGGCCTCCACTCAAACTGATGCCACGTTCACCCACCAATGTTGCGTCGCCAGCCGGCAGCAACTCAAACATACCTGTCTGTAGCAAGCTCGGGCTAGACCAATACGGGCACGTTGGCCTCCACTCAAACTGATGCCACGTTCACCCACCAATGTTGCGTCACCAGCCGGCAGCAACTCAAACATACCTGTCTGTAGCAAGCTCGGGCTAGACCAATACGGGCACGTTGGCCTCCACTCAAACTGATGCCACGTTCACCCACCAATGTTGCGTCGCCAGCCGGCAGCAACTCAAACATACCTGTCTGTAGCAAGCTCGGGCTAGACCAATACGGGCACGTTGGCCTCCACTCAAACTGATGCCACGTTCACCCACCAATGTTGCGTCACCAGCCGGCAGCAACTCAAACATACCTGTCTGTAGCAAGCTCGGGCTAGACCAATACGGGCACGTTGGCCTCCACTCAAACTGATGCCACGTTCACCCACCAATGTTGCGTGGCCAGCCGGCAGCAACTCAAACATACCTGTCTGTAGCAAGCTCGGGCTAGACCAATACGGGCACGTTGGCCTCCACTCAAACTGATGCCACGTTCACCCACCAATGTTGCGTCGCCAGCCGGCAGCAACTCAAACATACCTGTCTGTAGCAAGCTCGGGCTAGACCAATACGGGCACGTTGGCCTCCACTCAAACTGATGCCACGTTCACCCACCAATGTTGCGTCACCAGCCGGCAGCAACTCAAACATACCTGTCTGTAGCAAGCTCGGGCTAGACCAATACGGGCACGTTGGCCTCCACTCAAACTGATGCCACGTTCACCCACCAATGTTGCGTCGCCAGCCGGCAGCAACTCAAACATACCTGTCTGTAGCAAGCTCGGGCTAGACCAATACGGGCACGTTGGCCTCCACTCAAACTGATGCCACGTTCACCCACCAATGTTGCGTCACCAGCCGGCAGCAACTCAAACATACCTGTCTGTAGCAAGCTCGGGCTAGACCAATGCGGGCACGTTGGCCTCCACTCAAACTGATGCCACGTTCACCCACCAATGTTGCGTCGCCAGCCGGCAGCAACTCAAACATACCTGTCTGTAGCAAGCTCGGGCTAGACCAATACGGGCACGTTGGCCTCCACTCAAACTGATGCCACGTTCACCCACCAATGTTGCGTCGCCAGCCGGCAGCAACTCAAACATACCTGTCTGTAGCAAGCTCGGGCTAGACCAATACGGGCACGTTGGCCTCCACTCAAACTGATGCCACGTTCACCCACCAATGTTGCGTCACCAGCCGGCAGCAACTCAAACATACCTGTCTGTAGCAAGCTCGGGCTAGACCAATACGGGCGCGTTGGCCTCCACTCAAACTGATGCCACGTTCACCCACCAATGTTGCGTCGCCAGCCGGCAGCAACTCAAACATACCTGTCTGTAGCAAGCTCGGGCTAGACCAATACGGGCACGTTGGCCTCCACTCAAACTGATGCCACGTTCACCCACCAATGTTGCGTCGCCAGCCGGCAGCAACTCAAACATACCTGTCTGTAGCAAGCTCGGGCTAGACCAATACGGGCACGTTGGCCTCCACTCAAACTGATGCCACGTTCACCCACCAATGTTGCGTCACCAGCCGGCAGCAACTCAAACATACCTGTCTGTAGCAAGCTCGGGCTAGACCAATACGGGCACGTTGGCCTCCACTCAAACTGATGCCACGTTCACCCACCAATGTTGCGTCACCAGCCGGCAGCAACTCAAACATACCTGTCTGTAGCAAGCTCGGGCTAGACCAATACGGGCACGTTGGCCTCCACTCAAACTGATGCCACGTTCACCCACCAATGTTGCGTCACCAGCCGGCAGCAACTCAAACATACCTGTCTGTAGCAAGCTCGGGCTAGACCAATACGGGCACGTTGGCCTCCACTCAAACTGATGCCACGTTCACCCACCAGTGTTGCGTCGCCAGCCGGCAGCAACTCAAACATACCTGTCTGTAGCAAGCTCGGGCTAGACCAATACGGGCACGTTGGCCTCCACTCAAACTGATGCCACGTTCACCCACCAATGTTGCGTCACCAGCCGGCAGCAACTCAAACATACCTGTCTGTAGCAAGCTCGGGCTAGACCAATACGGGCGCGTTGGCCTCCACTCAAACTGATGCCACGTTCACCCACCAATGTTGCGTCACCAGCCGGCAGCAACTCAAACATACCTGTCTGTAGCAAGCTCGGGCTAGACCAATACGGGCACGTTGGCCTCCACTCAAACTGATGCCACGTTCACCCACCAATGTTGCGTCACCAGCCGGCAGCAACTCAAACATACCTGTCTGTAGCAAGCTCGGGCTAGACCAATACGGGCACGTTGGCCTCCACTCAAACTGATGCCACGTTCACCCACCAATGTTGCGTCGCCAGCCGGCAGCAACTCAAACATACCTGTCTGTAGCAAGCTCGGGCTAGACCAATACGGGCACGTTGGCCTCCACTCAAACTGATGCCACGTTCACCCACCAATGTTGCGTCACCAGCCGGCAGCAACTCAAACATACCTGTCTGTAGCAAGCTCGGGCTAGACCAATACGGGCACGTTGGCCTCCACTCAAACTGATGCCACGTTCACCCACCAATGTTGCGTCGCCAGCCGGCAGCAACTCAAACATACCTGTCTGTAGCAAGCTCGGGCTAGACCAATACGGGCACGTTGGCCTCCACTCAAACTGATGCCACGTTCACCCACCAATGTTGCGTCACCAGCCGGCAGCAACTCAAACATACCTGTCTGTAGCAAGCTCGGGCTAGACCAATACGGGCACGTTGGCCTCCACTCAAACTGATGCCACGTTCACCCACCAATGTTGCGTGGCCAGCCGGCAGCAACTCAAACATACCTGTCTGTAGCAAGCTCGGGCTAGACCAATACGGGCACGTTGGCCTCCACTCAAACTGATGCCACGTTCACCCACCAATGTTGCGTCGCCAGCCGGCAGCAACTCAAACATACCTGTCTGTAGCAAGCTCGGGCTAGACCAATACGGGCACGTTGGCCTCCACTCAAACTGATGCCACGTTCACCCACCAATGTTGCGTCACCAGCCGGCAGCAACTCAAACATACCTGTCTGTAGCAAGCTCGGGCTAGACCAATACGGGCACGTTGGCCTCCACTCAAACTGATGCCACGTTCACCCACCAATGTTGCGTCGCCAGCCGGCAGCAACTCAAACATACCTGTCTGTAGCAAGCTCGGGCTAGACCAATACGGGCACGTTGGCCTCCACTCAAACTGATGCCACGTTCACCCACCAATGTTGCGTCACCAGCCGGCAGCAACTCAAACATACCTGTCTGTAGCAAGCTCGGGCTAGACCAATGCGGGCACGTTGGCCTCCACTCAAACTGATGCCACGTTCACCCACCAATGTTGCGTCGCCAGCCGGCAGCAACTCAAACATACCTGTCTGTAGCAAGCTCGGGCTAGACCAATACGGGCACGTTGGCCTCCACTCAAACTGATGCCACGTTCACCCACCAATGTTGCGTCGCCAGCCGGCAGCAACTCAAACATACCTGTCTGTAGCAAGCTCGGGCTAGACCAATACGGGCACGTTGGCCTCCACTCAAACTGATGCCACGTTCACCCACCAATGTTGCGTCACCAGCCGGCAGCAACTCAAACATACCTGTCTGTAGCAAGCTCGGGCTAGACCAATACGGGCGCGTTGGCCTCCACTCAAACTGATGCCACGTTCACCCACCAATGTTGCGTCGCCAGCCGGCAGCAACTCAAACATACCTGTCTGTAGCAAGCTCGGGCTAGACCAATACGGGCACGTTGGCCTCCACTCAAACTGATGCCACGTTCACCCACCAATGTTGCGTCGCCAGCCGGCAGCAACTCAAACATACCTGTCTGTAGCAAGCTCGGGCTAGACCAATACGGGCGCGTTGGCCTCCACTCAAACTGATGCCACGTTCACCCACCAATGTTGCGTCACCAGCCGGCAGCAACTCAAAATCACGAAGTAATGCACATGCCGAAACTACCTATTGACAATTATACATCGCCTATCAACTTACAATAATAATTATATAAAACGAAAAAAGTTTAAACATACGAGTAAAACATTAAATATAATAATAAGTTGGGAAAAAAAGAAAGTTTCTTCGTATTTTGGCTTGTATAAAATTAAATAAATAGCTCTTTGGTTGTACTGGTTGTATCTGGCTTGTTTATATATATAAGACATTAAGAAAAGAAAAATAAAAAGTAAAAAACACTTTCCCGCCATTTTAAGGGGTTTTTTGTCCGCCAAAATTAGTAAATCTAACGAAAAAATTCGATATATTCTGAAATTTTATCACAAAAAAGGGAAAAATGCAACTCAAGACGCGAAAAAAATTGTGTAGTTTATGAACCTAATGCAGTGTCAGTAAGAGTAGCACAAAGTAGATACAAGCGTTTTCAGTCCAGGAATTTTGATGTCAAATATGCAACTTGCTCTGGTCATACGGATAAAGTCGATGCATTTTTGAAAAGGGGAGCAAGACTGACACATTATTAGTTATGACATACGTAGAGAAATTGAGGATTGACCAAAAAACAGTTTTGACACCTTTCAAAAAGTCTAAGTATATAAAAAAGCCCGTTATTTGTGTACCACACAAGCTCACTGAAAGAAACCTAATGAATCGTTTAATCATTTAGATTCTCTATTATACGTGATGAAACTGAACCATTTTAAAAAAGATTGATCACTGATCTGACAAAACTTGAAACTGACTGACAAAAGATTGATGAAAAATGGATCACCTACGACAAGAATTTGCGAAAAAGATCATGGTCAAAGAGTAGTCAAGCTACACAGACTGTAGCGAAACCCGGATTAACACGCAATAAGGTGGTGATGCTGTGAATATGGTGGAATTGTAAAAGCATCGTTTTTATGAACTTTTACCGCCAGGCAAAACCATAGATTCGGATCTCAATGTTTTCTCAAAAATTCGGAAATGAATGAGACTCAACCAAGAATTGAGCAAAAACGGCCGAAATTGATCAACAGAAAAGGAGTGGTCTTTCATCATGATAACGCCAGACCACACACAACTTTGGCCACTTAGCAAAAATTGAGAGAATTTGGTTGGAAACTGTTAATGCATCCACCATATAGTCATGACCTTGCAACCTCAGATTTTCATCTGTTTCGGTCACTTCAAAATTTTTGGTTTGTTAGGTTAACATCAAGGGAGGACTGTTAAAACTACTTGTTGCAGTTTTTTGATCAATAACCCCAAGATTTCTAAAGCAACGGGATTATGTCACTACCTACCAGATGGCAAGATGTTATCAAACAAAATGGCACATAGGTATTCATTATAATTAAATGTAATTAAACTATGAAAAAAAAATGTCTTGAACTTGTATATAAAATATGAAGAAACTTTTTCCCCAATCAAAACAATCATTTATTTAAAAAATCCTACTGTGTACAAATTTTTACTAGCTAACAAAATATTACCTATATCTCCTGCTTTGTGTAATAAACACACATTAATAAAATTATTCATCACATGTTCGCTTTTTATGTTGTTTAGCCACGGATAATAGTTTTATCATAAAAATCTGAATTTCATTACATTTGATTTCTGTCCTTATGTCAGAATGATAACATTATTTGACATCATATTTATTAAGCTAATTGCAATACATTTTATGGCTGATTACTTTAGAAGATGTCACCTAATACATTAAACGGGAAAAATATTTACTGATTGTAATTTAAGTATATTAAATTAATCTTTGAAACATAGTATTTAACCAAAAATAATTATGTGGATTAAGTACAAAGGACTTAAATAAAACCATTTAAAATCAATATCTTTACGCACCCCCCCCCCCCCCCGCCGCCGCCGCACCCAGCCTAGTCAATACAAACGTTGAATAACGTATATTACCTTTTTGTAACGCACGCGATCGTAGGGCAGTCCAAATAGAATATTCTGACGCACGGTAGCAACGAACAGCCACGGCTCCTGGCTGGCGTACGATATTCGCGCACCGCCTAAAGACACACTCCCGTGCGATGGTTCCAACTCACCCAGAATTAGTTGCAATAGGCTTGACTGCAAAAAAAGAAAAACATTTTGATGCAGATAATCACTAAAATTTGATTTAAAATAAGAAATAGTTTTGACTTTTCTCCACCAAATCATGTAATTTCTAAAAAACATCGTTATCCTTTATATCAATGAAAGTTCATTCAGCCTATATTCTTATAATGCCCACCTTTCCTGATCCAACAAGTCCGGCGACACCTACAAACTCTCCGGGTTTTACATTCAACGTTATATTTCTCAAAGTCTCTACGATAGTGTTCTTAGACCAACTGGCACTAATGTTGGTCAGTGTCAACCCTGTTGGATTTGGTTTGTCCTTCTCCGATTGTTTTTCTTTACTCACGCCATTAGTAATGGGGCCTATAGGATCAGATAAAATATCCTTAGATTTAAATGATTTTAGTTCATCCAACAAGAGGAACTCCTGGAAAAAGAAAGGAAAGAAATTTATAGATAGTTTTTAAATGTATAATTATATATTTATTTATAGACGGTTATTTAAAATACCTCTAATCTTCGCACGGAGACCTTTGATTCCGCCAAATATGCTAGAGCCCATGGGAAATATATGTTGCAGGTAAGCTGCAAAAGATTGAAGTATTGCACTAGAGAAAACGTTATTTCGGCTCGTATATTACCACCCAACAAGACGAATGCTACGATTGCCGCGAATAAGATAAAGCGCTCCGTGAACACCATCAAAGCAGTCGAGAAGCCTTTAATAACAGAAGTCTTCAATATGTATTTCACTTCCCATCTGTTAACAAACAATAATATATCATTTCATGTGAAAACAGCTGTCTAGCCTCATTCCAAATTTAATCCAGACTAACAATTAAAATTTATGCACGTTTATTTACTTCTATTTTTATTTTATTCTATTTAAGTGAGTAGGTAGGTGAATTCTAGTGGTTAAACTAATCCGGCTGTTTACAAACGGTGATTTATTGATAGCCTCGGATTTAATCTATGGTTTAGAAGTCTCTATAGTCTATAAGGCCCTTATAACCAATAATATCAACCTTCGTTTATGTTACAGTTTAATTAAACGGCGAGATAATTTAACCCATCGTTTCATCTCCTCTCGAAGTATTGATGATAAAACTTTGCTGTATTACGAGGGCGGCACTGAAAATTTCGGGAATCAAGAAAGTGATACTACATTACTATTTAAAAATGTATTTATTGCTTTTCGAAGTATTATCCGCGAAATTTGACACATTTTTCCATACGACGGAACCAATCATTGAAGCAACCATTCCATTCGGAAGTTGGGGCCTCCAAAATGGCCGTTTTGTAGGCGTTGTGGACGCCTACAAAACGGCCATTTTGGAGCTTCTTCAGCTGCTGAAAATCTCTGTCCACGCAATTTATTCTTTATTTTAGGGAAATTATAGAAATCATTAGGGCTTAGGTCGGGGCTGTACGGCGGATGGTCTAATAATTCTATGTTTTCTTGCTCTAAAAACTCTTTTGTTCTGTGTGCGGTGTGAGAACTCGCATTGTCGTGATGGAGGATGATGCGGCGGTTGCAGTTTTCTTTACGGAGTTCAGAAACGACCTGTGGCAAACAAATGCTAGCATACCATTCTGCATTAACCGTTCTTTGTCCCTCAAGAGGAATATTCGTAACATGGCCGGTTTTGGAGACAAACGTGGCCACCCTTTTTTTTCCAACACTCCGTGAACGAACAATTTTTGTTGGCTTTAACTCATTTTCGAACACCCAAACTCGTGACTGGTCTTTTGTTTCGGGTCCGTACACGTATATCCAGGATTCGTCACCTGATCCGATGTTGTTTACAGCATTTGAAGATCCTGCGTGGAATCTTTCGAGAATTCTGACGCACCAAGTAACGCAAGCCGCTTTTTGCTCTTCACAGAGCGAATGCGGTATCCATCGGGAAAACAACTTTTTTACACCTAAATTGTTCATGCAAGATTATTTGTATTTGACTCATGCCAAAGTCTAAAGTTGCCTGAATTTCGCGGTATGTCACATGTCGATGTTCCTCAATCAGCTTACGCACAGCATCAACGTTTTCTTGGGTGACTGCAGTTTTTGGACGACCTTTACGGGGATCATCACTGAGCTTGACACGTCCACTTTGAAATTCAGCAAATCAGCGATAAATTGTGGTTTTGGATGGGGCTTCATCACCAAATGCAGAAATCATCCGGTCAACACACTGTTTTTGTGTTAAATCACTTCGAAAGTCATAATAAATCATCGCTCTTGAATTTTCTCGAGTCAATTCCATTTTCTCAACGACTAAACAAGTTTGAAAAAACCTTGTGACAAGACCGAGAATCTTTTTTTAAATAAATAAATGGTATTCGATTTTTAAAACCAAGGAGTTTTCAATTAAAAACTTTTATTTAATTGAAAACTCCTTGGTTTTTATATGACAGGATTTAGGACAGGAATATTTCCACTGTTCCTGTCATATTTTTAATATGACAGGAACAGTGGAAATATTCCATTCCCGATACTTTTAGTGCAGCCTATGTAGTTGAACTTTAGTTAATATAACACAAGTCGTTAGGATTAATGGGAGTAGCTTCCGGGTCGGTAGTATCCATGGATGTTCCTCAGGTCCCAATTCTTGCCCCCCTTCCTGTTATTATTTTATATTAGTGACTTACCTTACTTGGAAGGGAATAAATAAAGGTTTTTATCTACTGGTGACACTTCGTTGAAGTTCATACTTAAACGGCAATTGTGAAATATGATGAAGTGAATAATGCCTTATCATATGTACCGGTTTAATGTCAACTTTGAAAGGGTAATAAAACAAATTTTATTAAATTCACGTCATAATATGTTTATTAAACCGGTAAATACCAGTGTTCATTTTAATGAGGAGGAGCTGAGTTTTGTTGAATCCAAGATTTCCTCAGAATTCCAGTTTACGCGAAGCTTCAATTATATCTAAACTGGCTAGCAAAGTTAACTAAGTCTCGTATGTTTTTACACCATATTCTGCAGAACTCTGCAGCATATGGTGTAAAAACATGAGAGGCCCCAGTTCTCCAGAGTTGGCACCGGTTCTAATGAGTCTTTTCCGGTACTGCTACTCCCTAGGCGTAGTCCCAAAATCATGGAAGACGGCTTCCGATCCCTAAAAAAGGCGACCGCTCAGATCCGTCAAACTACAGGCCTATCGCCATCACCCTCTTGTTCTTCGAAATAATGGAATCCATTATAAACTGCCAGTTCATGCGGTACCTTGAGGATCACTAGCTGATTACTGACCGCCAAAACGGTTTTCGTTGGGGTCAATCAGCTGGTTATCTTCAGTTCTACCTGACTCACCGATGGGTGAGGCAGTAGAGTCCAAGGGGTAGGCATTGGCCGTTATTTTGAACATTGCTAAGGCCTTCGATCGGGTTTGGCAAAGCGCTTCTTTCGAAGCTCCCTTCCTATGGGCTTCCCGAGAAATTGTGCAATTGGATTACCAGATTTCTTGCAGATCAGAGCATCAAGGTCGCTGTAGACGGTGCATACTCCGATTACAAGCCCATTAATGCTGGCGTTCCAAAAGGCGTGTTATCACCAACGCTGTTTTTTCTATATATCAATGATATGTTGCAAACCGGTAACATTCATTGCTATGTGGATGACAGCACTGGTGATGCTTTGTACACCGGCTGTGTCAATATTTCTCGGGAAAACGTCTCCGAGTACCGGGACAAACTTGTGTCTGAAGTCGAGTCTTTGATGAACAATGTCTCGGATTGGGGGCGACTAAATCTAGTCCAGTTTAACCCTCAGGAGACACAAGTTTGCGCGTTAACCGCTAAAAAGAACCCTTTTGTCGCATCTCCTCTGTTTCAAGCCACTTCCCTTGTTGCTTCAGCCAGTATCGGTATCCTCGGCGTCGAAATATCGAGTGACTTGCAGTTTCGTTGTCACTTGGAAGAGAAAGCCAAATTGCCCTCTAAAAAGCTTGGCGTGCTTAGCAGAGTGGGACAGTATTTCATGCCGGTACACGGCCTGCAACCTTACAAGACGCTGGTTGGGCCTCACATGGAATACTGTTCCCATCTCTGAGCTCCTTGCATTTTCTTACACATCTACCACGGGAAGTGCTCTGAGGAATTGTTTAAATTAAACCCAGCCGCCAAATTTCATGAATGCACTACGCGGCAAACCTCCCGATACCATCCACACCATCTGAATGATTAGCGGTCCACCACTGTACATTTCACTAGTAGTTTTCTTCTGCGTACGACCTCTCTGTGGAATAGTTTACTACCGGCGATTTTTCCGGACCGATACGACCTAGGGAGCTTCAAAAAAAAGCTTATTCCTTTCTAAAAGGCCGGCAACGCATCTGCAATTCCCCTGGTCAACACCAGTTGTTCATGGGCGGCGGTAGCCACTTAACATCAGGTGAACCATACGCTCGTTTGGCCCCTCTCATATAAAAAATTACACATTGTTGATGCCGACTCTGTCTTTAATTGTTTATAAGTCTGAGATTATATATGATAACAGTGTGTTACTAAAACCTTAACCTACTTTGACCTTAACCTATTCTCACTGATATAGTACTTAATATGTACATTCGTATACTTGATAAAGTATACAGTTAACATTATAATAATTAACAGTTTTACTAATACGACTAACAATGTCTAATGTAATTTGAAGAGATCCTATTCTATGACATATAAAGGTAGATGATTTTACAAAAAAAACTACATACCATCGTCTGTCGCATCTTTACTTTCCTTGGGCATCTTTATTAAACATTACCCTTAATAGGAAGGAACCTTATACTAGTTCCCAAATTTTTTCATCAGTGGCAGTTGACGCAATTTTAGACATATCGGTATGTTTTGTAATAAATTTTGATAAGACAAAAAGTTCTTCAAGCTAGCAACTTCCTTAACTTAAAAGTGTGCTTTTTCGTGCAAATATGTTGACAGAGCCATAACATAAAGTTTATGTTAAATAGTATATGATATACTGTTATTAAGATGTATTGCAATAATTCAATCTTATAAAACTTCTATTTCTTGTGTAAAAGGTACTGTTGTTTCAGGTTAGGTAAAATTACCTTACTTAGCACAAAGGCAACTTTACCTATGACAAGGGTTTTAAAATTTAGCACGAATAAGTAATGTGTTTTTTATTTTATGAGAATCGTTTTAAGATGTTGTACAGTTATTAGAACAATAACTTTAAATATGATATACCTAACGATTTAAAAAATATATTATAAGAAATATTTTGGTGTGAATAAATTACATAAACAACAAATTTGCCTGATTACCTATTTCGGATGTATTTAAGATGCCAGTCGTGTCAAACAAAGAAACAGAAGACATTTTGGAGCGCGAAGTTTCAAAAATTACTCTGATGAGATGCCATTATTGGCTCCTGATTGAGTTAGCAACAAAAAAGCGAAGAAACTTTTTACGAAGCTGAGAAACTGTAGCATACCTCGACAGACTATAAAAAGAAAGAGTGAAAAATCTACATACTGATAAACCTAACTCGCGTTTCCGTCTATCCAAAGAAGAAAAATGAAAAATTGTCAAATCACTCATAGCGGCGGGTAACTTTGAATGTTCTCTATCACAGTTGGAGGTAAAACCGGCGGTATATGACTACCTTAACCCAAATAACAAGACTTACATATTCCATGACCAAGTTCACGGTGATTGATAAGACATTTTTAGAGCGGCACAAAAAGACCAACTAATGCTTCTCAAAAAAATCTACTCAAAGTAGTAGATAGTTTTAGTTTTTGGAGATTTTTTTATACTGTTTAACGAATAGTTTTGATTATAATTACATAAGTATTTAATTGTTTACTGTTTTTAGGCAAAGTTTTAATTTCTAGAATAGTTTTTCTACTGTGTACAATTACAATAGGTAATAAACCGTAATGCATAAACAAAAGTTCCTATTGCTTGGTTCCACAATAATGTTTTTATAATAATTTCTTATTATTAAAATTAAACTATTAAAAAAAATATTTAATGTTTTATTATTTTTTGACAACCCTGATAACATCCCCCTCCCCTTTCTATAATATTCTTATAATTCTTGGGGCAATTTTACCAGTGCATTGGTAGTGCTTATTTAAGAAGATGTAGCTTCAAAAACAGATACATCGCTTTATTATCATCAGAACCATGAGTAACTTTACGTCGCGTGCACTCTGGGACACACATTTAATGCAAATTGTAGGCTAGGTAAAGTTACCAAAAATGCGTCAAGTTTACCCCGCGCATACTCTTGATTATTATAGCGATTCTATGGGAGATTTAGTAGAATTCAGAGGTTCAACCCTCAGAGTAATTACTAGCATAGAGAGAGTCCTTGACATGATAAAAATAAGATAGCTATATCATTATCACCTTCTTTGTTTTACAAGGTTGGTGACATTTTTCCATTCCATAGACACCTCTATTGATGTGCCATTTGTGAAACATAAAACGTTGTCGATAAATTCATTTAGTCTATGACTGAGCAAAACTAGGGATTTTTATTAGTCTGGTTCAAATACTTATTTATATCAATGAAAGTACATGGAAGGTTCATCTCACATCTTACAATAAAAACGTAGTTAAATAACACGGAATTTCGTACTATCGTTGTATAATTTAAAATATATCGTGAAAAGGTCACTACGCAATCTACATATATAAATTCAGCCGATATATTTCCGCCAAATTATTCTTAGACTTATTACGTGTTTTACGGGGATCAATAACTGTGTTTGTTTAATTGACACTGGGTTTGCTCCAAGGAACGTTCACAGAGGATTCTTGGATTGCGCTTTACAACAGTTGTATTTTGGTTTAAGTTGGTTTACTTGTTTGAATGAATAAACTCTACCACCAACTACCAACTCTGGAGTAACAATAACCAGTATTGGCTTCTCTACGTTTGTGTTACAAAACGCAAAATGAAGTTATCTTGGTGTAAGACCAAAGAGTAAAATTATTCGAGGGTTAGTTACTCTGGTTTAACATAGTATTTGGTCGAATCCATTCTTAATACACGGTTAAATAACCGTAATGTTATGGTATTCTTTGATATAATGTTGTCCTTAGTTCTTGGACAATGTCATCCGAAGAGCTCATATCTCTATAAATGTTTCCTCGGTTTAAGATTTTTGTAGAATATTTAGAGACGATACCAGGAACCCGACGGTTTGGGTTTGGTTGCTTGAGAGAGAGAAAGAGATAAAGCTTTAGTGTGGGATACTACTTGCAAACACTTTGACAGCATCCCATCTCAGGGGTACCTTGTCTAAAGCAGAGGTGGCATTAGAGGCAACTGAACTAAGTAAATAGCCCATAATATCTAGAAGATGAGTACGTAGGGTGCACGTGCGGTGTAGTTCCTAAAAACTGTATCTGCGACTGATCTTCGCTGCTGGTAATAAGAAGTTGTTTAATTTGTTGTTTCCTCACGTGAAGGCTAAGTACAAGTTATATAGCCATTCAAAGAGGACACGTAGCCAGCATTCTTGAGACGATACCACGGAAAGCACGACTGTATGATAATTTCTGTAATTTTTTTTATATTGTTATTTTAATTTCAAAAATGATGTTGTAAATAACTGATAACTATGTAATTCAAAGTTTATATTTTTTTTATATTATTTTCCTAGCTCGTACCCGGTGCGCAGCTGCCGCAGAAGAAGTAACTGTGGAAATATCGTTAAAATGTGGAACAGTTATATTGTATAATTAGGAATGATAATACAATCATTGAAATAGAATGATATATAACTTTCTATAGCTTCCAAATAAATATTCAGTATAATACGCACGCCACCTAATGTCAGTTAATTGTACCATGCGTATAACCTTCGCACAAGTGCAACCAATAAGTTGACTAAGTTTTACCGCAATCTGATAAACGGTATAGCATCGTAGAAAGTACGAACGAACGAACGAAATTTTTATATAGCAGAAAATATTTTACTGTCTATAAACAGACCTGTAGTTGATTAGAATAGGCGTTATTATAGCAGCCGATTTGTTTTTTATAACACTAGAACTAAATGAACGGTTGACAATAAATTATTTTAGAAATTATGTTTTTATTTTTATTTTGTGTAGTTAGTTTAATTTTAATAATTTTTTAGTTGAATGGTCTAAGGGCTACGATGGCTAAATAAAGAAGAAAGAACAGTGTAACGTAACATCCCCGAAATACTTTACCGCTGCATTGGAAGACTTTTCAAGCTACTGGACTGGAAAGGATACGGTATGAACGTCAATGGCGTGTACGTCACTCACCTTCGATTTGCCGACAATATAGTCCTTATGGCAGAATCGCTGGAGGACCTACGCACTATGTTCAATGACCTCAATAGTGTCTCCCAACGGCTAGGTCTTAAGATGAACACGGAGAAAACAAAAGTCATATGTAATGTCCATGTCCCACCTATGCCGGTGGTTATTGGGAGCACTTAGCTGAAGTTGTTGACGAGTATTTTTACTTGGGACAAATAGTCCGACTAGGTAAGTTCAACTTCGACCGACAGGTCAATCGACGGATTCAACTCGGCTGGGCAGTGTTCGGGAGATTACAACATATCTTCTCGTCAGTCAGTGTCAGTGATGACCTATGGATCTGAGACGAAGTCTTTCACTGCTGGCTGTATGAGGAAGCTCGAAGTCGCTCAGCGAGCTATGAAAAGGGCTATGCTCAGGGGTTCAAACTTAGGAATGAGGATATCTGCAGCAGAACCAGAGTGACCGACATCACCCAATGGACTAGTAAGCTGAAGTGGCAATTGACCGGCCATATAGCTTGAAGAACCGAATACCGATGGGGAAAAAAGGTTCTCGAGTGGCAGCCTCGTACCGGCAGGTGAAGTGTAGGACGTTCCCCCACTAGATGGAGTTAAAATCTGGTAAGACATATAGGAAGTTGATGGATGCAGGTGGCTCAGGATCGTGCTTTGTGGCATTTCTTTAGGGAGACCTATGTTCAGCAGTGGATTTGTGAAGGGCTTTAATGATGATGAATGATAATGGCATTACATTAATATGATACATAAATAGAATGGACGTTACGGGTAGAGTCTAATATATACATAAAGTCCATTCTATTTAGGTATAGGTAGGGTATAGAATTTTATCGATATAATTTGGTACACTGTTTCATCCCTATTATTAGTTCCGTGGACGTGCACTTCTGCTGTCAGCGCCAAAATGGCGGAAATCAAATTGCTTCATCATGTCACGGTGTATAGCCAGTCCAGCGTACTTGTATATATAGAGGTCAGTGACTTATTCTCATATTTGGCATAGTATAGAGAGACTCAAGATGACTTGAGATTTCTATGTGCACGCATTATTATATTACACGCAGCATCTTTCAATAGATTTGTCTCTTTTTGCCTTATTCGAAAATTTTACTAGAAACACCGAGACAAGTTTACTGACTCAATAAAGTCAAAACTTATGGTAATGTTGCCACAGTCGACGTATAACTACGTCGACTGTGGCAACATTACCATAAGTTTTTACATTTCCTTAAAACTACGTACATAGGTACATCTCCACAGTGGGTGACAATAATGGTAGTGGTCTGACGGGACTTGGAAATTTGAAACTTGGCCGCAATACCTTCCTTGCTCCATAGATCGGAGCTTCCGCTGTCACGTGTGTAGCGCAATTGGGGCAGTTTCAATCTGTTCGTTGGTGACTTTCTCACGGAGCAGACGTGTGAGTACGAATCACAATGGACTGATGAATTAAGAGTGTGAAATTTGGACACGGGTGACAGAAGTGCATTAAGAGCAGCTTCTTCACCCAGTATTTCCTTTTTCTCTTTTTTGTGGTAGCGCTTCAGGAAGAACTTTATTTGAACGTGGTAACGTTTTTTACGTGTTAACGTTTTAAAAAAAAATTACAAGCAAAACATTATAGTGCTTATAAGCCGCAGCTTATAAGCACTATATTTTGTTAGTAATATATTAACGAAATAGTAATTTTATAGGTAAATGTAGGAGTCTATGGGCCACAGTATTCACTTACCATCAGGTGGACTGTGTATTCGTTGGTCATCCTTATTCTATACTAGTGGATACCCGGCGTATGCTACTATGCTAAAAAAAGAAATACATTTTGTTCATTAATTGAAAAAAAAAGGATTTTTTATTTATAAACTTATTATACAGTTTTTTTTTTTATAGAAGAGGGGGCAAACGAGCATGCGGCTCACCTGATGTTAAGTGACTACCGCCGCCCATGATCAACCGCAACACCAGGAGAATTGCGGGTGCGTTGCCGGCCCTTTAGAAAGGAGTAAGCTCTTTTCTTGAAGGTCCCCAGGTCGTATCGGTCCGGAAAAATCGCCGGTGATAAACTATTCCACAGAGAGGTTGTACGTGGAAGAAAACTCCTTGTGAAACGTACAGTGGTGGACCGCCAAGCATCCAGGTGGTGTGGATGGTATCGGGACGTTTGCCGTGTCGTGCGTTCACGAAATTTGGCGGCTGGGATTAATCCGAACAATTCCTCAGAGCCTAGTGCATTGTTTTAGTGGTCTAAAACCATCTTCGCATTATTGACGTTCTAATGACCTGTTTGGGGCACATCGGTTGGATGGTTTCAAAGTCTATAACGTACATATTATGTAGAAACACTTTTTGTGTTTTATATAGATAGATAAAAAAGAGCCAAGGCTATATACATTGAAATTTCGAGCTGACAAACTGGAGCCATTCTCGCGTGTGTCCAGCGGGACTTCACACTCTCATACTGTCAAACTGAACGCAGACATGTGAGTAGAGACTGTTCAGATATCGCCCTGATCGCTGTACACACTACATTGCCCCTGCGGCAGGCAAGTGAGTAGCCGTCTTAAACATAAAATTTTGTCACAATTCAGTAGTCAAGAATATAACTAATAATAAGTATTGTTTATTGACGGTCGATATAAAAATGCTGATTAGTAAATTTTGAAAAACACAGCAGCATAACAGTTAAGTGTATGTTGTAGTGCGGATTTATCCCACATTTTTTTTATATTTCTTGTTATTGTTGTGTTTTAATGTATTTTTAGTACTTAATCCTAGTTATAATATAATTTATTAATAACACTTACAGCCTCTGCTGAAGTAAATAAATAAATACTTAATAACTATTATTAAAAAAAATACATCAAAAATCACAACAAATTTCCTCAATTCAGAAAATATCAAAATTATGTTGTAGAGTACAGTCGTTTTCCTACATCACGCACAACAAACGAAAAGCACCAGTAGCGCGCTAGCCCTGATATTAAGGCGGTACCCTGACCAAAACCTGGCAAAAGTGCGTTTTCCAGAGACTATTATCTCATTAGTTATGAGAAATAAGCTACATCTAAAATCACATTATTAATGTTCGATATCCTATCATCACATTCCACGTTCTAATTTGTTTTTATGTGTTATGAATACATTTAAAATCTACTTTTAAAAAATGACTAAAATTATTGATTACATGCATCTGTTGCTAAAGGAAATGCTCTAATCATTTGAGAATTACACTAATGGATAGATAATTTAAAAATCTATATTCTACACGTTTTATTTAATTTCTTAAGTTCGCTTATCTCTTTTAATTGAAATAATTCCAAATATTCGGGCGTATTTTTCCGTGAAATGTTGTAGCGAGAGCGCGTGGATTGTATGGGACCGAACGCTCAAGGTCTCTCGCTAGGGGAACAGCTGTTGTCAACCGCGTAAATTACTCCGGACGGATCTGTCACTTTATGCAGTTTTATTTTATGCTATGAATAACTGTCGTTTTATGGACGGATGAGTCGAAATTTACACGAGAGGGGATTTTTAACCAAGATAATCTACACCACTGGGAATAAAAGGGTCAAAGGGTAAGCATAGCACTAAACGCGATTTTCCGTCAACGTTTGGACAGGTGTGATTGGACCCCACTACTTGCCTGACACCCTCAACAGGGACAATTACTTGGAATTCTTGCAGAACGATCTCCCTGAATTGACGAGCGACGTGCCGATATTTCATGAAGGTCGACCAATAGTAATTCAAAATGATGGATGTCCGGTACACTATCGTCTAACTGTGAGAGAGTTCCTAGACAAAGCGTTCCCTAACTCGTTGATTGGTCGACTTGGCCCTATTTCATGGCCTGTATGGGTTCCAGATCTGACTCCTTTTGACTTTAGCATATGGGGACGTGTTAAAGAGCTAGTTTACGAAGAAGAAATACAAACCAAGGCACAATTAATTGAAAGAATTGACGCTGCTTTTGTAAAGATGAAAGACGAGATGACGCTCCGTACTACAACAGTAGAAATCCGACGTAGGTATTGCGCATGTATTAGAAATAAGGGAGATTTTTTTGAACAAAATATGTAATTCAAAAAAATGTTTATTTTTGACAAGTTGATAAATCTTTCAGTTAATGTAATACACCGATGTAATAAGCGATGATCAGAGAAGTTTTTAAAAGCATTTGAACTCCTTGATCACTATTAGTTTTTTTTTTTTAAACGATGCTAAGTTGACCTTTTGGACTCTATTTTAAATTTGAGAGCCCAAAACTAATTATTTACTTATTATTTTGGATTAACAGTGACTTCGATGGATCAAGAATACATCGGGGACCAAAATCAAATAAAAAGTTCAATCGAAAACATGTACCAAAAACAATTGTAGGGGTAAAGGAGTAAAATTTCGAAAAATATTAGTGGTAACGCCAGTTAACAATCTACTTTATCAACATTACATTACATATCGCATTGAGTTCGTCCTAAGTTATATCTACTTTATCAACATGACTAGTGCATATTTTTTGTTTCCTTCCTTCCCTTTCCTACCGCACGCGCTGCCGCCGAGGTGAAAAAGAGGATCTCGGCGCGCGTCATTATACTAAGTGATATTACGCCATCCGCAACGCACGGCCACCCGTCGCGTCTTATGTACATTAACTGCAAACCGCGCAGGACGAACATTGAGTTCTCCTGTTTATGTTTAATATTCACCGCATCAGACATTGTGTCTTTGTAACTCATAAAAGTGTGAGACGCCCCCGTAAGGGCAAAGGTGGAGAGTGTGGGACTTCACGAGACTGTTCCGAGAGTGCGTGTGCGCCGAACCACGTGGCGAGCTAGCTGTATAGCAGACACTCCAGGAGGAAGGCGCGGCAGCCCTCATCAGGTCAGTGCGTGCTATCCCACCTATTTATTTTCCCCTTTGCCGTATGCACCAAAATTACAGTCCACTAAATCTTTATCGAAGATACCTTAAGTTGCTGGCGTCTCCATTTTTAATGGTCACTTCTCGCTGGATTGACCTTGACTTTCCGCCCTTATTAGATCGTTATCGTAATAAGCGTTTATATAATTAATTATTTATATTTTAATCCGACTTCGGATTAACCCCGCCCTTATTAGAACACTAGAATAGGTCCTAATAGGTGACATTCATAGTAATTTTAAAACTATATTCATAGAATGAATAAGCATATAATTATCTATATAAATTATTTGTTGTATGTTCACATCACGTCATCAACTTTTAACTACATCTATAGGTTATACTGTTAAGTTACATTTATTATTTGCACATATATTTAAGGATTATATTCGTTGTAAATAACTTCATAATTATTATAAAAGTTAACAATTAAAGTTCATCGTTATAACAAAACTAATATTTAATAATTCAACCGCGTAGCGAGGTCGCTTACAGACTACCCGCTTATAATTATATTATTTTTGCCGCATAACTTAAGTTGTAATGCCGCCTAAAAACAAATAGCATCGAATAATAGCGATTCCTCGGATAATGAGGGCACACCTGATGCTGAGTTGGTTTTATTGTTAGCTAAACGAGATGCTTTATTTGAAATAGTGCAAAAAATATATGATATGTCCTCGGACATCCTCACAAACACTTCCACGATGGAGCGTTTTCTTGATGGAAGTTCTAATATTAATGCTTTACGTATTGAGTTTAAACAGGTCTTAGATAATTATAATTCACATTTATTAAAAATAAACCCTATTGCTAAACCTGATTATAACAGCCTCATTGCGTTTGAGTCTCTTTGCGGTAGAATAAATAGGCTTTATTTACAATATTCGCAATCTAATTCACAAAGTACTAGTACACCATCTAAAGCCAGATTCTCACTTCCGCCTATCGAACTTATGCCATTTTCGGGTGACATTCGCTCATGGCCTTTATTTTATGCTAGCTTTAAATCAATCGTCCATGACAACACATCGCTTACCGACGCTGAAAAGTTATACTATTTGCTAGGTAAACTAACGGGCAAAGCCCTATCTGTATGCTCAGGTATAACTCCTTGCGCTGAAAATTATAAAATTTTATTGCAAGCACTCGTTGACAAATATGAAGACCGGCGTATGCTAGCATCTACATATATTAATCAGATGTTCGAATTTAAGCCATTGCAATCGGCCACCGCAAATAATTTTGATTTATTTACTGATAACTTTATAAGTGCAGTGCGCGCTTTACAAAACTTAAAGTTAGATAATCTCGCGGACTTAATTGTTCTTCATATCGCGCTTAAGAAGCTGGACCCGGATACCATTCGCTCTTTCGAATATAGTCATAACTCGATGGTACCTACCTTTGATGATTTAGTAAATTTTATTAAGACCCGCTCCAAAGTTTTGCAACGCACCGATTCTAGTACAAATTCTAATAGCGCACCAAACAATCGACGAGGTAACGGTAATAATCGTCGCTGTAATAATACTTCGTCGCCGAAGTATCAGGCGTACGTAAGCACGACGACTAGTTGCTCAAAGTGTCTGTGCGATAATATTGTGCATCAACACCTATTTAAGTGTGCAGACTTTAATAAAATGATGCCGCAGGAACGATTTAAATGCGTAAAGAGTAACAATGCATGTGTGAATTGTCTCAGTTTAAGTCATCGAGTGTCTAGTTGCTCTTCAAATTATAGTTGTCGAGTTTGTAAATTTAAACATCACACATTGTTGCACTTCCACCGCAGAAGCGATAATGCTTCCCCTACGCTGGCGCGTTCTCCACCGCTTCAGCCAGTTACACTGAAGTCTACAACCCCCGCGCCCGCACACTCGCCACCTCTCACCGCAGGTGCGCGTTCAAACGTCGCGCTGTGTACTTCGTTCAAGAATGTTTCTCAACGTTCACCGCCTCCCGCGCGCGCAAGTCGTTCGCAGAGAACTGTTTTATTATCAACCGCTCAAGTATTTGCTTACGATGCTAAGGGAGAGAAACAAATTATTCGTATATTGTTAGACTCCGCGGCTCAAAGCCATTTTATGACTAAAGAGTGCTGTCATCGTTTAGGCGTTCAACAACACGATACCGAATGTACTGTAGTAAAGGGATTCGGTGGAGTTGAAAAAATTGTAAAATCGAAATCGATTGATATTAAAAATTTCTCACGATTCGACTCGAATATTAACTTCAATATTTCAACGCTAGTTGTTGATCAAATCACCGACCTTTTGCCCACCGCTGTGGTAGACACATCTGTCTTATCACACTTCCATGGCATAAGACTCGCTGATGAATGTTATAGCATGCCTAATAAAATTGATGTTTTGATAGGCGCATCCCTTTTCCCGCACTTACTGTGCCCAGACGTAATTTATTCGTCTAACGACTTGTCCGGGCCCTCGGCTTTGAATACGGTATTTGGTTACGTTATTATGGGCTCAGTGCCGACACTTCAGGTAAATCATTCTTTAACGTGCTGCTCAGTTCTAGAGTCTCCTATCGTTGACAAATTAGTGCAACGATTTTGGGAGCTTGAACAGCCACCCTCCGCACCGCCCATTCAGTGTCCTTCAGACATTGAATGTGAAGAGTTTTATAAATCTACGACATCCCGCGATCCTTTTACTGGTAGATATATTGTTGGCCTGCCATTTAAAGATGACGTTTACTCTCTCGGAGATTCTTATGAAACCTCTCGACGACGATTCATGTGCTTGGAGAGGAAACTTCAAGCCTCGCCTACATTAAGGTTAGCATATGATGACGTCATAAAGGAATACTTAGCTAAAAATTATATATCCCCCGCACCGCCGTATGACTCTCATGAACCCGCTCCAATATATGTCATACCGCATCATGGAGTCTTACGCGAAGATAAGAAGTCAACGCGTCTGCGCATCGTCCTGGATGCTAGCAGTAAGACTAGCACTGGGCGATCATTAAATGATATTCTGCATTCAGGACCAAATTTGCAAGGCGACTTGTTCAATATAATTTTAACTTTCCGCTTACATCCAATCGCTATGACAGCCGACTGTCGCCAACAATTTCTGCAAATAGTTGTTCGCGATTCTGATCGTCGTTACCAGTGCTTCCTATACCGCTTCCGTCCACAAGACCCACTTGTGTTATACCACTTCAATCGCGTGTGCTTCGGTTTAACTTCGAGTCCATACCATGCATTGCGCACGGTAAGACAGCTCATTGATGACGACGGCGCAAAGTATCCACTTGCGAGTCGTATCGCATTTACTTCGCTATATATGGACGACATCGCGTTCTCTATGCCCAGTGAATCCGAGGCCAGTGAGACCTCTCGGCAGCTGATAGACTTATTCAAGGGTGCCCAATGGGACCTGATAAAATGGCATAGCAACCGTCGATCTGTTTTAGATGACCTCCCTACTTCCCATAAAATTACAGGAGAAGTAGAGTTCGATAAATCAATGCCACATAAAATACTAGGCTTGCATTGGTCTACCGATAGTGACGCCTTTTATTTTAAGATATCTGTTCCCGCTGATGTGACGTGCACTAAGCGCGCCATCTTATCTACTGTCGCTCGCCTGTGGGACATAATGGGTTTCGTTGCTCCCACAGTCGCGTACGCCAAATTGTTAATAAAGCAGCTTTGGCAACTTAATTTAGATTGGGACGACATACCACCACCGCCAATTATTAAGATGTGGAGGCAATTCTGTGCTGAATTACCAGCTCTTAATGATTTACGTATCCCGCGACATGTTGGTGTATCCAAAAACTGTACTGCGTCACTCCTGGGGTTTTCCGACGCCAGCGAGCGCGCATACGGTGCCGTAGTCTACATACATGTAAAGAGTGTCAATGGTAACACCGTCCAGTTGATTTGTGCAAAGACTAAAGTCGCACCGACGAAACCACTATCTATTGCACGCCTTGAGCTTTGTGGAGCGGTTTTACTCTCAAAATTGCTTCGCAGAGTACTCGACAATTATTCTCTTGACCTTGCAATATCAGTCTATGCCTTTGTAGATTCAAAAGTAGCTCTGTACTGGATAAAGAGTTCGCCACACAAGTGGCAGACCTTTGTTGCAAACCGCGTTGTTCAGATTACCGACAATATTCGCGCTGATAACTTTTATCATGTCGCAGGTACTGAGAATCCCGCTGACATACTTTCACGTGGCGTTACGCCAAATAAATTAGTTTCAAACCCCCTGTGGCTCCATGGGCCTCAGTGGACTTCGTTAGATCCATCTCAATGGCCTCTTCGTACTTTAGATAATGAGGTTATTGCAAATATGCCTGAGAAGAAGATTTTGTCGCACACTGTGTGCACATCCGTCTGTAATTCTGCGATTTATGAGCTCGCATTCCGCATCTCTTCTTGGAGTAAACTTCTACGTATAATTGCGTACGTGTGTAAGTTTTCTAAATTATTGCCCCGCCGCAGCACTACTGTAGTGACTGCTGATGATCTCAGTTTCTCTGAGGTTATAATCCTCCGCGCCCTGCAAAAACAGCATTTTGCAGTGGAATATTTAAATATTGAAGGTAACAAACCTTGCTCGCCCGCTTTCAATCGTTTAAGGCCTTTTATTGAGAATGGTTTAATCCGCATTGGTGGTCGTCTTTCGAACTCCGCATTAGATCACAGCGCAGTGATCATGTAGTGAACATGATCATTGACTATTATCATATTAAAAATTTACACGCTGGGCCTGAATTGTTATTGTCATTGCTCCGTCAAAAATTTTGGATACTTTCCGCACGCCGCACTGTGAGAAGCAGAGTCTACAAATGTAATATATGTTTCCGGCTTAGACCCCGTCCAACTTACCCTTTGATGGCTGATCTTCCCCATAGTCGTGTAAGACAAGCTATTAAGGCATTTACACACACGGGCTGCGATTATGCCGGTCCTATCGCATACACTCCTGTACGTCGTCGTGGTGTACGCAGCGAGAAGGCGTACTTATGTGTTTTCACATGCCTCACGACTCGAGCTGTACATATAGAAATCGCTACAGATCTTAGTAGTTCTAGTTTCCTCGCTGCGCTTAAACGTTTCCTCTCTAGACGAGGGCCGATTCAGTTTTTATATTCGGATAATGGAACGAATTTTAAAGGTGCCGCTTCGTATCTTCGCGATCTCTATAAATTTCTAAACGTTGAATACCGCCCAAAGCTTGAGCAAGAGTGTGCTGAGAATCGTATAACATGGAAGTTCATCTGTCCCAACTCTCCTCATTTTGGAGGCGCCTGGGAGAGTATGATCAAAGTCGTAAAAACGCATCTGTTCCGAGTTATCGGACATCAGTTACTTTCATACGAAGAGCTTAATACTGTTCTTGCGCAAATTGAGTGCTTGCTAAACTCGCGGCCCTTGACAGTATTAAGTTCTGATCCTGCAGAGCCTTCAGCTCTTACTCCGGGTCATTTTTTGAATACCGCACCTTTATTGTCATTACCCGCACCCAAAGTCAAATCTGACTCTACCAGTCTGTTACACAGGCATTCTTTACTGGATAAATTAGTTCAGTCGTTTTGGGACCGGTGGAGGACGGAATACCTTCACGGATTACAAGTTCGTCAGAAGTGGAACACCCCGTCTACGGCTATCGTACCAGGCATGGTTGTAATTGTAATAAATGATAATGAACCGCCCCTTGCTTGGCCATTAGCGATTGTCGAGTCTGTTCATCCTTCGAAGGATGGCGTAGTTCGAGTAGTGACCGTGAGAACTACTAAGGGAACATATCTCCGTCCTGTTGCTCGTATTTGCCCTCTCCCAAGACAATAAATCACAATTATTTTGATTATAATTATTTATCTAAATTAGGAATTAAGTTTATATTTATATATATTAAAAAAGTATTAAACCGCAATATTATATTTATGTATACATTTTCTCGCTTACCAAGTAAGGTTAGTAGATGAGACATGCGCATTGAGCGCATCCTCTCACTTTATATACCGCTTATTTATTTGTTTTCCTTTTACTTTTATATTACGGTTGTCTTTTAAAGGTGACCCTTTAAGGGCGGGAGGAAATGGTAACGCCAGTTAACAATCTACTTTATCAACATTACATTACATATCGCATTGAGTTCGTCCTAAGTTATATCTACTTTATCAACATGACTAGTGCATATTTTTTGTTTCCTTCCTTCCTTCCCTTTCCTACCGCACGCGCTGCCGCCGAGGTGAAAAAGAGGATCTCGGCGCGCGTCATTATACTAAGTGATATTACGCCATCCGCAACGCACGGCCACCCGTCGCGTCTTATGTACATTAACTGCAAACCGCGCAGGACGAACATTGAGTTCTCCTGTTTATGTTTAATATTCACCGCATCAGACATTGTGTCTTTGTAACTCATAAAAGTGTGAGACGCCCCCGTAAGGGCAAAGGTGGAGAGTGTGGGACTTCACGAGACTGTTCCGAGAGTGCGTGTGCGCCGAACCACGTGGCGAGCTCGCTATATAGCAGACACTCCAGGAGGAAGGCGCGGCAGCCCTCATCAGGTCAGTGCGTGCTATCCCACCTATTTATTTTCCCCTTTGCCGTATGCACCAAAATTACAGTCCACTAAATCTTTATCGAAGATACCTTAAGTTACTGGCGTCTCCAATTAGTAAATTACAAAAAAAATAATTAAAAAAATCTGAACAATTAGGGTTTCTACTTTAATTTGTATTTCACAAACACACCCACCAAGTTTGTCTAACCCTCCACCAAACAACCTGTATAACTGGATGGATGCTAAATGACCAACAAAAGGTTTCAGATATATCATTCTTTAAGTTAGCGAAAGATTTTAGTAGGAAGTTATGAAGGGTGTTTTTTTAGATAGGTACTTATAGCAAAATAGAATAAAGTAATAATTTAACTACAGAAGTAATACCTAAGTAATTTATTCCAAAACTTTATTGAAATTTACTTTTATCCAAGTATCTACTTACATACCTATAGTTTGTCTTTTGGAAATAAAATATTTTAAGTTATAATAACACAAAATACTGAAATGAAAACTTTGGTAACAAACAAGATTTTTAGCTAAGTAGAATACGACGACATTTCTGTTAGGAATCGTATTTCAGGTTTATTTATTGTTTACACGACGAATAGCCTTGCAAGTTGCCTACGTTAGGCATAACATAAAACGCACATTGGTGCTAAAATATGGTCGGTCGATCATATTCAGAATAGGTACTTCATCTGAGTAACTTAATTATCATTTCACAATGTATTAACACATAAATACATTGCGATATGGTTTTCGCAATGTATTTATTTATAAATGGTAATCACATATTTATCAACATTTTTATCAACTTATGCAATTATAATTATTTATTTATTTTATTTATGCAGTATTTTTTTTCTTTGATATTAATTCAAGTAACCCTTTTTGAGCGTGGTGACCGATAAGAAAACAATTTTTTTTTGTTTATTGAATAAATGAGAAGTTAATATTGTTTAAAATATTTTTATTATCTTACAATAGATTTAGGTTATTCAGGATTTTTTATCATTGAAACTATAGGTTTATAGTAATTAACGAGTTCTTCCGACAAACGATACTTTTCTATAAAGTCTGTGTTTATTAAATACTCTAAATTCACGAAAGTTGCTAGCATGACGACGACTCATATAAATCCAAAGAATATGCTTCTTGCAATAAACTATATTATTGTTTAAAATATTTTTATTATCTTTTACAATACATGTACTAGTCTACACGCATACGTCTAGTAGCACGCACGCAAACACTGTGCCCAAGCCCCAAGTCTGCCGAACTTACGGCCTGGCCACGGGGATCGGCGGCGCGAACGGCGAGGCGACAATTCGCGCGGCGCGATTTGAGGGCCACGGGAAGTCACGTTTGCCGTCGCGACCAGATAGACCGAGAGTGAAATATCTTTATCAAAGTTATCTCGATATTGCTTAGAAAGTAATTGTTTTTTGATTCAAGATATAATATTTGAAAGAGATTGCGGAGTACATGATTTGAATAGGAATTGGGTTATAGATGGAGAATTCCACAACAAATAGAATGCATCTAGAAAAAAAAATCGAATAAATATCAGAATGAGTGTCAAAACCTGCGATTATATTTAAAATTGGAAATAAAACTTAATGCGGATAGAATTTTTAATTTTGTTTTTGTAGGCCCGTCATTTTTCGCGGCGAAAACAACTAAAATATTTTGTTCCCTATACTGTTCGCCGGTTTTCGACGCGTCTGCCGCCCGACTCCGTGGCTTGCACCGTACTGATTCAGTGATTCATACGTTTGTTTCCTTCGATCAACAATATTGTTGATCGAAATTTGTTTCAGTCGCCCGCCGCGCCGCCAGTCACCCGCGCGAGGCGTAAATTTCGCCGTTCGCGTCGCCATTCGCCGCTACGCGTGGCTTGCTCCATACATTTCTATACATTTGTTTTAGTCGCTAGACGCCTCGCCGTTCGCGCCGCGCGAATTTTCGCTACGGCGAATGTCCCGTGGCCAGGCTGTTAGGCTTTTTTCGTTACGGAATTTCTTGATTCGGTCGCCGCGCCGCGCTTAAAGCCCGAGATAAAAGCTATGCAATAGCTTAAAAACGTACAAATTAAACAGTGTTCTCCTACACAAATTTTGTATGGGCGACGGTTTCTGTCTACAGCATTACTATAAAAAAAGTATTTTTATTTTATCTACTAAAGTAAATTAGTTTAGTAGAAGTAAAATAAGTCTAATTTTATAATAAGGTTTAGAAATCCTTGATAATAAATGAATTTTTCGTCACTACTTCCAATTTCACTATGGTGACAGCAAAAGAGTACCTTAAAAGTTGGTTCACCCATGTACGTTTTATTGGCAGCCTTTAGTAACCACGGGAATTCCGCCGTGACATAGCTCGGGGAAAAGATGCAAAGTAATACGGACACTCGCGAGCAGCGGTAAAGTTTTATTTAGCTTCCGTGCGCGATTTATCCAATAAATAATAATTAGATGGGCTATTAAACTTCAACAAGCAGTCAACATCAAAGAAGTGCAACTTCTGTTCGTAGTACGATTTTTTAATCTGTGGCAATATTGCGGTGCGGGTTAGTGCAGGTGAAGGCGATTTTTTCGGCCATACTTTTATGCCCAACTACGTAGTACTATTATTTATTCTGTGGCCCAACGACGTTGTGTTCTAGAGTCACCTTGTCGTTTAAATGTGGTAAAGTACAAATAACTTATATTTTATAGAAATGTTTGTATTATTAAACTAGATAAAGCCGCGTTATCTAGTTTAATAATACAAATTATTTCAAAGCTCATTTTCCGTAAAAGGTGGGTAGTCAGGTAAAGATTTAATCTTATTCAACTATTTTGTATCAATGGTTCAACTCTTAAAAGAATTTATATTCAGACTGCACATACCTTCTCAGTTTATCCACCAACTTCTCAAAGGGTTTCTCCCAAGCGTACATCTTAATGACTTGCACTCCGTTCACGAGTTCGCTCATCACTTTAACTCTTTCATCTGTTCGTTTAGCAATCTTGCCTCTGAATTTGCCTTGAAGGTTACTTAAGTATGCTGAAAAGTTTAAAATTATTAATAAGATATTATTTTAAACATAAGTTTTAAAATGAGATTCGATTTTAATCCGCAAAAACTAAAGACTCCAGGTAGAGAATTTCGTATATGATACAAATACACTATGAATATACATTATACACTACAGGTCTCCTCCAAGGAATGCTACCAAGCACCATATTGGGCCACCTGCTTTCATAGATTTTCTGAATAAATTACCAGGTCATCATGATATGAATTGAGGACTGCCCTAGACTTCGCTTACGGATACGAGGCTTCCACTCGAGAACCTCTCTTCCCCCATCGGTAGTCGGTTCTTCGAGCCGGCCTATTGCTACTGCATCTCACTAATCCGTTGGACTATGTCGATGATTCTGGTTGACTTACAATATCCTCATTTCTAGTTTTTTCTCCATAGCTCACTGAGAGACGTTGAACTTCCTCATTGCAGAAAAGTACAATGTCTCAGATTCACATGTCATCACTCGAAACACGCATTGGTTGTACACTTTTTTCAAGTTAAGCGGTAAGTCGCGCATCGCACATCGCGACTAAACTCTCGATAGCATCCATACCATCCGGATGACTGGCGGTCCACCACTAAGAGATTTAAAAGGGGTTTTCTTTCTCGCACAACTTGCTCGTGGAATCGACTACCACCAGAGATTTTTCCGGACCGATACGACTTAGGGAACTTCAAGAAAAGAGCCTATTCCTTTTGAAAAGGCCAGCAACGCATCTGCTATCCGCCTGGTGTTGCAGCTGTTCATGGGCGACGGTAATCACTTACCATCAGGTAAACCGTATCCTCGTTTATCCCCTCCCCTATAAAAAAAGATGTAACTGACGCGAAGATGTGTCGTATACCCCGAACGGTGCCTAGTCGAGTCGAGTTAGATCCATTGATTGACCTCTTGGTTAAAGTTAGGTTTATTAGTCAGTTATATAGCCCGACGGAATCATAGGCTTTATCATAGTCTACATACGTAAAATAAAGTGGCTGATAGGGCTCTTATATCATATGTATAATTTGCTCAAGCCTTTTTGAAAACTGCCTTATTCGGGAGGCTGGAAATCGTCAAGTCTGCGTGCAAGACGATTCATAATAACTCTCAAAAACAGCACGTAGACACGACTCAGAAAGATAATCAGTCTGGAGTTCTACAATAGAACGTTGTCTATTTTCATAAAGTACAAGATCACTGCATTATCATATCTAAATTATGAAAAAGATTATTAAAACAACAAACTCATTCTATTTTTCCATTGAAACCAACCAAGACTCATCATATTTCCTAGATCGTGAACACTTTCGCAAAACCAATCGAATAACGTAGCTTACTTGTCAATTATAATGTTTTATGTTCTTGACCTCAAAATTTACTAAGAAAATTGAAATGCAAGAATTGAATAATTTTATTGACTAGCATGAAATGCAATTTGCGTAATTAAAAAAAATATGGGCAAACTTCATTACAACTGTACTTTATGAGTATTAACCATACTATATTTATAAGTATGTTCATCGAATTCATCAATCGTAATATAATACGCGAAAAGCAATGCTTATATTGTGTGTAGCCCGATGCTTCATGCTTGCCAAACTCATGAGCTCACACAATGACGTCATTATTAGGAAGAATTTTGAAAAGCGACTAAAATTAAGAATGATTTATAAACACATTATATACAAAGAAAACGACAACAAGGACACCTAAAAAGTTAACATACCGAATTTTAAATGGAACATCAGTTCCGAAATATCTTACTGCACATTCTTCACAAAAAACGTTTACTGTCTAATGTAACATATTATATCATTCGTTATTTCAAACAATTCAGTGTGGTTGTTTTCAATGAATTAGGTTTTTATTAATGAGTGGATTTAAGAGTATCACAGAATACGAGCGTAAAACAGCAGCTTAATGCTTCTGTGCTTCGTATAGTGAATGTAGAGAACCGGAGAACCGCTTTACGAACCGTGGCATTCTATCTCAATCCCTAGGGGTGACAAGGAATCTGCATTTTGATTCTTAACCGAGAATAAATGTAGATGTCTATGGGCCACAACATCCATTTACCATTAGATGAATTGATTGCCGTTGTTTGTTCTGTTGATTGTCAACCTTATTCTTTATAAAAAAATCACGAAGTCAAAGTTCTAATGTAATAATATACGTACTATTTTAATAAAACAATTAGTTATTTCTTGAAAAACTACGAAATACTCGTATAATTGACTACTTGGAACTATACATTTTACGATGAATAAAAACTAGGATGACTTTGACAGTGTCAATGTTACCCAGTGCACACAATCTAAAACGTCTGAAATAATGGGTAATAAATAATAATGTCAAACATGATTATTTAAACTTTGATCGGGGGAATTTCCTTTAAACGTGGTAGAGCCACTTGCAGCTATATTATGGTTGTAGCACGAATGGCTCGGCTCGACCGGGGAAGGACCACTCTCTCACAGAATACCTGCATAAAATAGCAGCTTAGCTTAATAGTATTATGTTTCGTATGGTGAGTGTAGAGATCCGGAGAAACATTTCTACTGGAAACATTTCATCTTAGTCGTCAGGGGTGATAACGCATCTGCGTTTTGATTCTTAAACGAGAATAAATTTAAATCTCTATGGCCCACAGCATTCGCTTACCATCAGGTGGACTGTTTGCTCGTTTGTCACCCTTATTCTATAAAAAAAAAAACAATTTCGTTGGCCTAACGTTCTCGTTCCTTTAAATTTGCACATAATATAACTCGTAAGTATTTCAATTTGGATAATTTTCATGATGACCTAAAAAGGGAATTTATGTTCCCTCGTATAAGTCAGTAAAAAATAAAAAGAAATAAACAGAAGTGAAAGGAGAGCTCCGAACATGTTAGAGTAGTATAAAGTTCGACGCAGGCTACGTGGTGGTTGATTCCTTTAAAATATGGTCAAAGTTATTATAGGACTACCTGACCCGGCAGACGATGTTCTGTCCTTTCTGGTTGGTTACGCGAGTTTCATTTTCACACACACACTTTTCTACAGACTTATTTAACGTAATACGTCTAGCTAAACCCACTTTATAACTAATAGAACCACCACAACCATTATGAAAAGAAACTTAAAAAAAGAAAAACATAACCCTTCTTTTTTGATCCTCCGAAAGCGGATAAAAAGTTGCATATATGATGTTACACGCCATAATTTACTGCACACACATCAAATTTCATAGAAATCCGTCCAGTAGGTTTTGCGTGAATCGTGAACAAATAATTTTTCTACATATTTGAATTTGATTATTATGATATACGTGGTAGAGCCATGCTGCAGTTATATTTGTAGTATAGTTGTAGCACGAATGGGTCGGCTCGACCGGGGAAGGACCACGCTCTCACAGAATACCAGCATGAAATAGTAGCTTGATGCTGCTGTATTTCGTATGGTGAATATAGAGAACCGGAGACCCTTTTTACTGGAAACGAGGCATTCAATCTTAGTCCTCACGGGTGACAACGCATCTGCATTTTGATTCGTAATCGAGAATAGATGTAGATGTCTATGGGCCACAGCAACCACTTACCATCAGGTGGACTGTGTGCTCTTTTGTCACCCTATCCTATTAAAAAAAAATATTATATATGATTATAATTGCGTTATGCCGGATGTGTGGTCCGTTACACTGTTACCAATCAATTGCGTGCACTTACATCGTCATCAGTAACCCCAACACTACTATTATCAACACCGCTGCATTTGGAATAATACACCACCGCCGGGTTTAGCGAAATAGAATCTATCGGGATTACAATTCCTGTACGCAGATAAATGCTGAGCTACTATATATATAACGTGCAGCGAAGTTGTGACGAGTCTGACCCCCGTAAACGGCGTTGCATTAGCCACAAAGTCTTTATACATTACAATTTTGACGAATATCCAATAATTCTTTATCAACACAGATATTTCTAAAATAATTTTTTGCCCCATAAACGCCACTCCGTCTAACGAAATGAGTACAGAAAATCGCAAACTACCTTTATTTCTTTTTAATTAAACTGCTAATGAATTATTTTAAAAAATCAATGTGCTGATCTGAGAAGAATCTGCGAGTTTAAACAGATTTCGTATCCATCCCAAGTCCATTTGGGTTATGCATTGTCATTATATCTTTAGACTCGACATGGGACGAGTACTCGGTTTGAATTCAATACTCGACGGATTCGGCCTTTTTTAGGGTTCGGCCGAGCATCGAGTATTAACAGCCGAGTACCGAGTACAATTAATTACATTCCAGCGAAAAATAAAGACAAAAAGCCAGTTTTTATCATTATTATTTTAGATACATTAAACGTTCCTGGTGAACATGAGAAACAGCAGAAATATTGAGAACATAATAATACATAAGAACATAATAAATAATTATATTTGAATGTGCCAGAGAAATACGTGTGGCGAAGGCGACGGCCGCGGCTGCTGGCGGTTCCACGCGCTCGCACCAACTTGCTGCGGGAGGCGCCGCGCACTCGCGCCACCAGACTACTACTTAACCTTATCCATGAGGAAGTTGACATATTTGTATGTTCTATGAGTGAATTAACAAAGGCTGCATTATTTATAATATATTATAATAGTTAAAATGTTTACTGTTCACTAGCGCATTAGGTCATTAGATCCTGTAATGTTAGTGATAAGTTTGGCTGAATAAATAAATTAATAAATAAGAATTGAGGTGGCGTTAGTTGTCACGGTGAACATCGAGTTCCGTATTAAATTTATTAAAATTAAAAAATAGTGCTCTAAACACAGTAAATCTGTGCGTCCCATATAAAACTAGTGTATATAGTGTGAAAATCAATCAGTATTGATAAGGCAGATAACACCGTAATAAAAGTACGAAGTGATCAAGTGCAGCTGAATTAATAAGCGTCCTCTCCATAGTATTTCTATAACCCATAACGTAAGTGAAAAACTAATTCAAAAAAACTGCCAATAATTCATGTAACTCAACACCTTTAAGTAAATCCAAAGAACAAAACAGGAATAGTTTAAAGTCAAATACACTCCATAGTTCTGTATGTGTCGAACGAATAAAGCTTAAAGAAACACTGCCTGCTACTCAATCTGAAAAATATGTAAATGATAGAAACCGCTTTTATGCCAAATCCCTAACCTCAAAAACTAAGACTAGTGAAGAAACTTGCGAATATCCACCGAAAAGGAAACTGTGCATCATTAGCAGCATTCGCAGCAATAAAATGGCGATTACATTGAGAAACCACATCGAGACGCAAAACATCTGCCATTATCGCATTACAGGAGGTTGTATTAACCAACTGTTAAATAGTCTACAAACAAAACTTGGGAATTACACCTTTAATGATTTTTGTATTTTAATTGTAGGTGTAACTGATTTCGATGTTTCCAAAAATTATAATGACTTAGTGAAAATAAGTAATACTCTTTTTTTTTAAATAATCTTTTGACCATTCAGCACACAAACATTTTGATATGTCTGCCTACTTTTAAACTTTGTTACCACTCCAATGTTTATAATAGACGAATTGAAACCTTTAATAACCTATCGTACTTTGATAATATTAACTTCCAATACTCGTATTGTTACATTTTTGACTGCAACAAAAATTTTGACTATTCTACTCATACATATATTCTCAAGATATAATGGAAAATTAAATAAACGCGGATTATAGACAATTTTGCATGACATAAACGAATTTATAAGAACATTTTATAATGTAACATTGAGAGAAAATCAACGAATGGAAGATATCTCCGATCTAACAGTAATAACGTGTCAAGAAAATAAAATTGAGACAGTGAAGTCTTAAACGACTTAAGACGACTTAAACTTATTGTTAATGGAAGTTAATATAGAATATTAGTCGTGAGTGAACATTGGTTCCCTATAACCTACCTATTAACTATCATTTTTACACATTAGAGGGCTACGAACTACGTGCGAAGTATTTGCGACAAAAACATATACACGGTGGGGTTGGTATCTTTGTTAGAGAAAACATGAAAACTAAAGAACGTTTAGACATTCAATTAGTCACAGTAGAATTTATCGTGGAATTGTGTGCGTTGGAGATTACTGAATCTAACTTATTGATTGTGGCCATCTATCGCTGTGAGAGGGAAATAGAAACATTTTTCGTTCAAATGCAAGCTTTACTAAACCATTTATAAAAACATGCTCATAATAAAATAAAATCATAGCGGGCGATATAAATATAGACCTCACAAATGATACAAAAATATCTCATAGACTTATCAATCTTTTAAAATCATTCGGGTTGCGCTGTCTTATAGAAACCCCTACACGTGAGACCCAAAACAGCAAATCATGCATTGGCCAAATAATAATTTCTAAAAATACATACATGACGGCTTTTGTACAAAGTTATGATTTATCGGACCATCACGCTTAATTGGACAAATGCCAGTGAAAGCGAACATATTGGTTGGGCTGAAAAGTTCGTATCGTCTCTATGAGATGGCGCCACTAGAATAAAATCCATATCATTTTTAGGTAGTACCAACCTTCAAAAGAAACGTGTATAAATTTGACAGCTGTCTGATTATTAGTTTGTGAGATACAGCATTTTGAGTGAAGCAACTTTTGTTATCTCTCTGCGCCGGGCGAAGCAACCATTCGTAAGTGGTTTGCCAAATTCCGTACAGGCCATATGAGCACCGAAGACGATGAACGCAGTGGACGTCCAAAAGAGGCTGTTACGGACGAAAACATAAAAAAATTCACAAAATGATTTTGGAAGATCGTAAATTGAGGTTGGCACTCTAAAGATATCAAAGGAACGTGATGGACATATCGTTCATGAATATTTGGGTATGCGAAAGCTATGTGCAAAGTGGGTGCCGCGGGAGCTCACAATCGACCAAAAACAAGAACGTGTCGATGCTTCAGAGCAATGTTTGGAGCTGTTCAACCGCAATAGAAGTGAATTTTTGCGTCGATATGTGACAATCGATGAAACATGGATCCACCACTACACTCCGGAGTCCAGTCGGCAGTCATCTGAATGGACTGCACGCGATGAACCGAATCCAAAGCGTGGAAAAACTCAACAGTCGGCCGGTAAGGTTATGGCGTCCGTATTTTGGGATGCACATGGAATAATTTTCATCGACTATCTTGGAAAGGGAAAAACCATCAACAGCGACTATTATATAGCGTTATTGGAGCGTTTGAAGGACGAAATCGCGAAAAAACGGCCCCATTTGAAGAAGAAGGTGTTGTTTCATCAAGACAATGCACAATGTCACAAATCGATGAAAAAGATGGCAAAATTGCATGAATTGGGCTTCGAATTGCTTCCGCATCCACCGTATTCTCCAGATTTGGCCCCCAGCGACTTTTTCCTGTTCTCAGATCTCAAGAGAATGCTCGCTGGAAAGAAATTTAAAGCCGACGAGGAAGTAATCGCCGAAACAGAGGCCTATTTTGAGGCTAAACACAAATCGTACTACAAAAATGGTATTGAAAAGTTGGAAGATCGCTATAATCGGTGTATCGCCCTCGATGGCAACTATGTTGAATAATAAAATCGAATTTTGCCAAAAAAATGTGTTTTTCTATAAAACGATACGAACTTTTCAGCCCAAAAGTAGAAACAATATTACTTATAAAATAAACAAACGACTTTTTAACTATATTAATAAAGCCTTAAAATCTTATACAAAAATTTACAGTAAATTACTAAAAACAATAATAGTCACAGAAAAAAAGATCTTACATAAAAAGAGTGCAAACGTTACATAATAAATATTAAACTATGTAAGCTAATAGTGTAAAAATATGAAAAAAATTGTTTACGTAATGACGTTTTAAATATAACATCTCCCAATAAAGTTGCAAACTTATTCAATCATTATTATATAACTATAACATCAAATAACTGCTGCTCTCTAAATAAGCAGCCATCTCGAGTATCCTTGCCAAATTCATGTTAGAGAGGCTGATGTAATAATGTAGAGTTATAAAGGGACTAAAAATAAGCAATTCCTGCGGATATCATGAAATCTCAGCTACCCTGCTTTATAAATCAATCGAATAAGGATGGCGTTTTCCGGAAAATCTAAAATTAGCCGTGACAAAACCTGTATTTAAAAAAGGCGATAAAACTGCTGTATCTTATTATCGCTCCATCGCATTACTGTCTGTAATTTCAAAAATTTTTGAGAGAATAATTTGTAGTAATATATATATATATATATATATATATATATATATATATATATATATATATATATATATATATTGAAAAATACAGCATTTTGAATAGATATCAGCATAGTTTTCAAAAAGATCATTCTACTACATCCTCTGTATTTGACTGCGTCTTAGAAATTCGTAATTATGGACATGTCTAAAGCATACGATCGCGTTTTGCATGGAACCTTGCTAAAAAAGCTATATTCGCTAGAGATATACGGGGGAAACCACACGAATGGCTCTCTTCGTATCTTGCGAATCAAAAAAAATTGAAGTCAAATTATTATACCTTGAACAACAACAGTCTGCAGAAATATGACGGCAAGCGCTGCTAGTGTCGCCAGGCCAACGTGCTGCCACACGAGATACGATACTACTGGTACCACGATCGGCGTAACCCATAAATAGTGCAAATATGGAGCTGCTATGTCAAAGCGGTTAACATCGTTTGACATTAAATTTATCACCTGTCCCGGTTCAGTTTGACCCAGACCAGAACAACTGAGTTTCAATATCTGCAATAAAAAAAAAAGTTGTTTCATTCAAAAATAAATTAAAAATTGTGTAACATATCTTTTATGAACTAACCTTTCTATACAGTAAAGAGCAGCAAGCAATTCTTACTCTCATTCCAACGCAACTTTGAGCTAATTGTGCATGATTCAACATAAGGGATGTAGAAATACTAAAGAGATTCATAAGAAAGTTATGAATATGAGCATTTCTATAATTTTCTGGAGTCTTTTCATCGGAAAAATATCCAATAAATAATGCCAGCGTGAAAGGAACTAACGGCCTGAAATAAGAATGAAATTTTTATTTCATTAAATTGATTAAGTATTGAATTTTATAAAACGTTACGGTTATCAAATACAAAACGAAACCTATAAAGAAATGTTAGCTTATTATCACTATTTAAATAACAAAAGTTTTTTTTAAAGAACGAGCAGCAATCAAACGCCACCCAAACTACATCTATTCTTATTCAAACAAAATTTAATCTGACTCACCATACAATAATAAATAATATTCCACTCAAAAACCCACATAACATATATTCAAGCCAAAAGGCCCTTATCATAGCTTTTACAAGTGAAGGTTTTGAGTCTTTGCGACGAGCGTTATCAAGTTCTCTTTGCCACGCCTCTTCCAAGCGATCGCCGAGTCGCCCTGAGTGATCTCCATTACGCGCTTGAAACAGATCTTCTATTGTAAGGCCTTGCTTATATCCTTTACGAAAGACACCAAAGCTCCACCTATAAAAAAGACAATAATTAATATAATTTAAAGTTTTATTCTTAGCAATGGCAGATTTTTCTTAAGAGTGGTTATTGAGCCCAAAACTGTTTGCAATTTCACCCTCGCGTGTCGCAAAGAGACCGCGGCACTGTAGCATGGAGAACGGCGGAAATACAACCATAACTCGCTCGAGGTCAGTGTGCGTCAACATGCGAGTAGCGTGATCGCAACAGCAAAACATACTATTTCATTCTTTATTTTTCTAATCATCTTTGCAAGCTGTATGATGTGTGTATAATTTTATAGTTCCTGGGTGACGGACCTTTGCTCGGAATAAGAAAAATTAATAATTTTCTGAACAGATCACCTGCCAGACAGTTTAGCAGACTGTCGACCGAACAAAGTTTTAGGGGATAATCGATAAATTTTATCGATCTCAGAGACTTAAAATTCAAGATTCGATTTTTTTGTGTCGTTAAAAATGTAATTATATAAATATTTACAATTAATTATTTTGATTATTATAAAGATTTTGTTCCAAAATAATAAATAAAATACATGATTGTTTACGAATTTAATATTGTTCAAATCGAAAAATACTGTTTACGTACTGTGATGGCACATTATTATTAATAATTAATTTCTATAAAAAGCCGTCTAAAATTATCTTAGAAGTAATATTTGAAACAATTATAAATAAACTAATAAGCATAAAGTTAAAGTAAATACATTTCAGGCATATAACAATACATTAAGTGTTATAGTAAATGCTTAAGAAAAGGTAAAGGCGGTAAAGGCTTAACATTGCCTTTAAAATTATTATTTTTATTAAAACTCTGTTAAAATATTCGAAATGTATTAAATAATAAAAATACAAGACGAAAATAATATAAAAATAAAGATAAATAATATTTCAAAATAATTGGAAAATTGGTCAAAAATTGTCTAGGTTATTGTGGAGGATATTTCTGTAGAGTCTCCGGCAACGCATACGCAGAGACGTACATATACTGGATAATTTTTTTTTGTTTGCACAGTTGTGAATATAAAATAATTTCGAGAATAGGCTTTTTTTTCTTATTATTCAAAATAATTGTGATAACCACTTCGACCAATTTTTACCACCGTTATAAGGCAAAATCCCTTGTGTTTCAATCAGCTTGAGATAGCCTTGGAACCTATTTAATCTTTGTAGATACAAAAGCATTTCATTTAGTTAATAAATATTCATTAGTCGCGTTTACTACCACTAGAACAAAAAGGCTATCTAAAAGTCAGGATCGAATCCCGGGTCGAGTTAAAACCCGTATTGTGTTTTTCTGGCAAATAGCCCCGGAGTCAGGAAATTAGCGTTGTTTCACCCCTAGTAAAGTCAGGTAAAGCCGTTGGTCTTACGCATGATCTCTCCCTGGTCGTACCGGTTTACCGTCCCATCGGACCATGAGTGTGAGATAATATATATCTGTGAGTGCGGCATGCGCATACACTTGGGCACTATGATCGTATCCTGCGCCGATGACTAGTCTCCGTTGAGGCTGGCTGCCATAACCGAAATTCGGTCTGGAGAACATTATTATTAGGGATGCATCCGATACCGATATATCGGAAGTTTGCCAATATATCAGCATCGACAATATTTTTATGGCCGATTAAGCGATACTTTTAAAATTTCATGCTTTATTTCCTTTTGTTTCTGGAGATTATCCTACACATACCACACATATTCACAAAATTCGCACTCTCTCTTTATAAGGATACGGGAGGGCCTGTAATATTTTGGAGTAGTTACTAGCATCATCGGATATGAGTTTTCCGTAAATTAAATTATGCACTCTTATGGATTCTTTGCATCCTTCTACAATTATTTCATTCTCCATGTTTGTGGAAGGACCGCTGTAATTTTTAAAACATTTGTGTTCTGGCGGATCAACACTTCAGTTTTCTGGACGGACACAGATAAGGCAGTATTTATTTTTAATGCCTAAAAGTATAATTTCCAGTATGTTTGCCAACTACGACAGCTGCGCCCGAAAAAGCATTATAATTATTTTTGTGAGTACGCTTTTTGCGAACCAGCAACCATCGGCAATAACATCTACTATGGGGCCATATTTGTTCACTCTGCCATTAGAAATTGCGAATTGTTTTTCTCTTTCTGCAGCGTTATTCATGGAATCGACTAAAACATCTTTCCATTTCCTCCAGATAAGTTCATGGTTATCCGAACACGTATTTTTAGATATCAACGGGAGGTTAATTGCTGCCATAAGTTCATCCAGCTGTGAATGCCCCCAACCCATTGCAATAGTATCTGCGACAGCGCACGCATTAATATTTAGGTAGCTGTCACTGCAGTTGTCTCCTTTTATTTGGACAGTAGACTGTGTACTGTGAAGAGCTCAACAATGGTGGAGAAGCTCGCACGTCTCCAACCAGCTTTGGTCAATCTCTCGTACCCGCTGCTCTTGCACGATAACGCGCAACCTCATAATGCACAACAGACGGTCTCCAAGTTACAAGAACTGAGGTTGGATGCTATCCGTCATCCGAAGTACTTACCAGATCTTACGCCTACATACTTCTACCTTTTACAGAAATGGAATACATTTTTGACGGGGAAAAATTCAGTACCCGAGAGGCAATACAAAATGCCATTGAAGAATTTGTTTCCTACCTGATTTCTTTAAGAACAGCATCAATAAACTGCCACTGCGTTGGCAAAGATGCATTGATTGAATGGTTAATTACTTGGATACACGAAAAAAAAACTACGTTATAAAAAACTGCAACTTCATGGGTAAAGACCTAATATTAAAATTACATTTTATGGTCAGTGATCAAAGTTACTTAAGGGGAAATATAACTTCAAATGGCTTAACAAGATTCTCCGTTATGCCGAAAATATTGCAGCATTTTCGGCATAACGGAGAATCTTGAAATAAATATATGGTAAAGTTGAGGATTAGTGTTAATTACTATGTTAGATGAAAACATGATTCCGTAAAATTATCTCGATAGAAAAAAAAATCCAAAGTTACCTCCAAACTGAACAATAAACCGCTGTTATTCATAAAATACTTTAAATAAGAGCATGAAACTTTGCATACTAACTGAACTATAAAGCAGCTATCTAAGCGCTTTTAATCGTCGCGGGCGTTACGCAATTTTAGACCTTATGACGGCGTTTCTTCAAGTTTTTATAGAAATTATGTATTCACTCGGATCAGTACGGCGATAGCGTTTTCGATGTGTCGTCTTAATAAGCTGTAGTACGAGTATGTTTTAACGGAAACAATAACGATAAGAAATTAAGAAACACAAGTCTTTAGTCTTTGCCATCAGTCTCATATGATAGCATTAATACATAAATAATTATTAGGTTATATTTTATAATATAGTGTGTATGTGTATTTGGTAGTTGTAGTATTAGTGTGTAATGAATCTGTGCATGTTTTATGAGTAGTGTGCGGGTATATACTGAGTGGTGGTGTATGTATGTGTAGGTATATGTTCATTTAGCGTCTGTATTGTTAAATGTCTCTATTTCTTCATAATTTAAGAGCCCTCTTACATTTCGACGTTACGCAAATTAACACTAGTAAAAGTAGGGAAGTAAGAGGATATACAGTCCACTAAGTACATGACTGACGTCTGGACCTGGACCATTCCTTATCCGTAATCTTATATATAATATTATATTCCGTAATCTTAGTCGTCAACCACTTTCTTTTGAGAGAGCGGTTAAGGTTCTAAGTCGAACGTCTTGGCAAGGTTCACGCCTAGCGTGTTGCTTCCCGAACCCAACGAGGTGTGGTATAGGAAAGGGGCCATTTATTGGTTGATCACTATTAAGGCCGTGAGATAAAGAACCTGACCGTCCTTTTCAGTACCATTCCATCCGTTCTATTACCGAACAAAGGCCAACAAAATCATGGTGTTGAGCCTCCTGCATTCATTAAACTTCCTGCATGTCTGCATGTCTTACCAGCCCGTCACTCACTCCACTCACACCTAGTTGGGGTCCTACAACTCACTCTTCGAGACGAGGCTGTCACTCGAGAATCTTTATTTCCCCATCCGTTTGCGGTTTTTGGAGTTATATTGCCGGTAAATTTTATGATGCAGAGAATCTAAAAGCATAGCCCTCACCATAGTTTGCTGGGCGACCTTTAGTTTGCTCATAGAAAGTAAAGTATAAGAAGGAAGTAAAGGACAATACTAGGCTGCACAAAAAGTATCTGGAAAGAAATATTTCCACTGTTCCTGTCATATTAAAATCTTTTTAATTGAAAACTCCTTGGTTTTAAAAATCGAATACCATTTATTTATTTAAAAAAAGATTTTCGGTATTGTCACAAGGTTTTGTCAAACTTGTTTAGTCGTTGAGAAAATGGAATTGACTCGAGAAAATTCAAAAGCGATGATTTATTATGACTTTCGAAGTGGTTTAACACAAAAACAGTATGTTGACCGGATGATTTCTGTATTTGGTGATGAAGCCCCATCCATCTAGCGGCTCGCGTTACTTGGTGCGTCAGAACTCTCGAAAGATTCCACGCAGGATCCTCAAATGCTATATTATACAACATCGTATCAGGTGACGAATCCTGGATATATGCGTACGAACCCGAAACAAAAAACCATTCACGAGTTTGGGTGTTCGAAAATGAGTTAAAGCCAACAAAAATTGTTCGTTCACGGAGTGTTGCAAAAAAAAATTGTGGCCACGTTTGTCTCCAAAACCGGCCATGTTACGACTATTCCTTTTGAGGGACAAAGAACGGTTAATGCGGAATGGTATGCTAGCATTTGTTTGCCACAAGTCGTTTCTGAACTCCGTAAAGAGAACTGCAACCGCCGCACCATCCTCCATCACGACAATGCGAGTTCTCACACCGCACACAGAACAAAAGAGTTTTTAGAGCAAGAAAACATAGAATTATTAGACCATCCGCCGTACAGCCCCAACCTAAGCCCTAATGATTTCTATACTTTCCCTAAAATAAAGAATAAATTGGGTGGACAGAGATTTTCATCATCTGAAGAAGCTGTGGACGCCTAAAAAATGGCCATTTTGGAGACCCCAACTTCCGAATGGAATGGTTGCTTCAATGATTGGTTCTATCGCACGGAAAAATGTGTCAAATTTCGCGCAGAATACTTCGAAAAGCAATAAATACATTTTTAAATAGTAATGTTGTGTCACTTCCTTGATTCCCGAAATTTTCAGTGCCGCCCTCGTATGTACAATAATATTACGAATCTTCTGTCTTCAGATTCAGGGTGTTGTATTGCGACTATTTCGTTTTCTTTGACACATTTGCTTCCTATATGATCGTGGGATCGAAGCGATCTAAAGAGAGCTATGCGTGAAACGGATTTACGAGTATCAATAGTCTCTAGAACAACTCGAACTTCGACATGTCAAGCTATTAAGCAAAAGGAGACAATCATTTTTAAAAACTTTAACGACCCTCAATAGTTTTACACAAAAAGATGCCAATTTTTTATTATAAATAGCCCAAAGATTTTTTTTTAAATATAAACGGAATCAAGATATATGAAATGAAATGAGTTTTTTGATATTCGTCTCAATCAAGATATATGAAATGAAATGAGTTTTGTGATATTCTGGTAATGTAATATTTAAAAAAATAAGTGGTAGAGTCACGCTGCAGCTATATTATGGTTGTAGCACGAATGGTTCGGCTCGACCGGGGAAGGACCACGCTCTCACAGGATACCAGCGTAAAATAGCAGCTTAATACTGCTGTGTTTCGTATGGTGAGTGTAGAGATCTGGAGACACTTTATTACTGGAAACGAGACATTTCATCCTAGTCCTCAGAGGTGACAACGCATCTGCGTTTTGATTCTTAATCGAGGATAAATGTCTATGGGCCACAGCATCCACTTACTACCAGGCATTGAGTTATATACCAGGTGAACTGCGTACTCGTTTGTCATCTTCATTCTATGAAAATAATATTGTGGATGAGCCAACTCGGAAGAAAATCGAAACGATTTAACTCGAGTTAAAATTGAAATAACTAGAATTGAACTCGAATTACGCAATTCAAATTAGTTGAACGAAGATGTGTCAATCTGTCACAAATTATTTTTATATTAGTTCTTCCATTCAACACGATTATTATAAATACATGATATTACTAAGCTCAATAGGTAGGTATATATTTTTAGTTTGCATATCGACAACCTACATGAAATAATATCACTCTGACGTTATGACGTCGGTCTTAATGTTATTAATAATTTAACTATCACAAATTATACTTTTAACTGATATTACATAATATATCAAGAAATTGCTCGAATTAGAAGGTCGAGTTCATCACCAAATTGTAGATAGACACTGAATTGGGCGTAAGATAAAGATACGACTCGTGTAGAATTTTGTGACTCGATCCATTCGGGTGAATTTATATGTTTGTAATTCTAGTTGTAGGTACACGAGTTTTCGAGTAAATCCTGAGAACCTGAGATTTTGAGTGAGATTGAAAGGTTCTATGGGCAGCTACATCATCGTTGGAGCCCCACGCAAGTGTGAATCACGATACAAGAGAGTCTTATCCGACACAATTCCGATGATATCCCGGACGTCAGTCTGAGCGAGATTAGAATAGCTTTCCAGGGTCCTAAAAACGGCAGGGCCCCAGGCGCTTCTGACTTTTTGTTCACTTTAGTATTGTTTTTGCACCATTTATTACACAGTATTTTGTATGCAAATTTAGTGACGGCATTATGTATGCAAATTTACTGTACAATGCCCCAGGAGGTGCTGATGAAGTTGAACGCAGTTCGATGCATGTACGTGCGTGAACGAGTGTGTTTACTTAACCGGAGGTTTTCGGCTTCACCAATAACAAAGGACACGCTGGATCTACCTTTTTTACTTCATCTGAGCTTTCCGAACATTACTCCACTTTATAATTTTTTTTTCAGTTGAAGATCTTGTGTGATGTAGGCTACAGCAACCCCTTATAATGACAAGCACACAGTCCAAGAGACGACTTGTGCTTGTATGACCACCCTTATACTATAAAAAAATCTTTGTTTAATTATTTCGTTCATTGTAAAAAACGTGACGCACTATTGCGGTGTATTAATGAAAAACTAGTGGTGAACATATCGCGCTTATTTTAGGCAAAGTAATTAAGGCTAAAACTACTATGGTAACAGTTTTTTAATCGATATTGCTGGTTTTATGTAATTAAAATTCAGGAGTTTTATACGGCAGGTATTGTTTGTATTTTTTTAAAGAACAAGAACGACAAATGAGCACACAATCCACCTTATGGTAAGTGGATGCTGTTGGCCATAGATATCTACACTTATCTTAATTAAGCAAATGTGGGGCCCGTAGCAAATTCTATCGAGGGGCCCTTGAACTACTATGGATTCTTAATTATAAATTGATAAAAAATATTCAACTTAATATTCAATACGTTTCTTTGCCATATTTACAATTTCGTTGATGTTTAACAGTACCTTAAATTTAGCCTTCAAGTAAGCATTCAAGTTATAATCAATTTATGTTAACTCGTTTTCGATTTCATACTGCACGCAGGGAAGAGAATAGTTCTAATCCCAATGTAGAATGGTAGTCATTATTTTGTTACACCAGCATTACGTTACGAGTAGTTTAGTCGAGAAGTTAGTTATCTACAAAAAATCGTCAGAATTAAGGCAATATATATATATATATATATATATATATATATATATATATATATATATATATATATATATATATATATTATATATATATATATATATAAAAGTATCTCTAATTTTGATGACTCATTCGATGCGGAATCAAAATTAGAGATACTTTTTTCCGAAAAACAAAATTTCAATTTGTTATTGACAGAAATAAACAAAAATAAGGAGCTTTGCTTTTTGTTAATAACTCAATAACTAAAGGGGTTTCGAAAATGAAGGATTTTCGATTGAGGGGTCCGTTTGGGAAATATTTACTTTTAAAGTGGTATTTTTTATTAGAATCATGCCCCCTTCCTATTGATTCCGCTGATTTTGGAAATGTGAAAAGTATTCGCGATAGTTATATATATAATGAAGTTAAAAGGAAAACTATTACAGATAAATGGCTTAACAAGTTAACGAGAAATAATTACCTACAATCGCGTGGGACCTCACGTTAATTAACGCAGTCGGGGCTAGCGCGTTCTAGGCGAGTGAATTTGAAAGTTTTTTCACTGTTTTCGTAAATAGTTTTTCGTAAATACTTGTTGAAATAGTTTTTGTTTAGTATATTTAATTGTAGGATAAAATAGTTGAAAAGTTTTAATGTAATTTAAAAAAAACCTACCTAAGCAAGCATCGCGATTCGCGACATATAGCCTTTTAAGATAAAGATAGAGATAAAGATAAAGATATTTATTTTGTAAAACATGAGTAAAAATACAGGCGTTAAAAAAAACTTAATACGAGCTACATGTTTTGCCATTTATGGCGTACAAAAATTATTTTACATATATTAATTATTCTACAAGACAAATTAACTAACCCTATGTTCATAATTTTAGATGTGCAAAAATTTCAATGGTGTCTCGTAAAATTTGCAATTCATAATTTAGCTTTAAACAAATCAATCACTTAAGAAATCAGGCAAGCTGAATAACATTTGGCTATCAAATATTTTTTAAGATGTAGCTTAAAAAGCCTTGTAAGTTGCATGCGTTGAGCATCACTTAACAAGAAAAGCATCATTGTTCATGAACAAAAGTTAAATTTTAATCTATGGTAACCGCGGTTAACTATGACATCTGGACGTTAAACATCTCAGTCCTTCCCGTGACCATGGGTGCTGTAAAGCTCTCGAAACGTCGGGTATTAAAAAGTTAAATATACGCGATAAATTCCGTAAAAACTAGTATTATTTCAACAAGAAAATGATTTCATGGAGTACAACGGTTGTAAATAAAAGCAAATGCAATGCTTGCACACGTCAGACTTTTTGTAGCGCCGATTATCGGGCCCATTTAAATTCAGTACATTTATACGAAGGTGATCGCGTGTTAACCGCCGCCCATAAACAACTGTAACATCAGCGGAATCGCAGGTGCGTTGCCCGCCTTTAAAAAAAAGACTAAGCTCTTTTCTTGAAGGTCCCTAAGCCGTATCGGTCCGGGAAAGTCGCTGGTGGTTGTCGATTTCACGGGGAAATTGTGCGAGGTAGAAAAAAAAATTCTCGTAAATCGCACAGTGGTGGATCGACAATCATCCTGATGGCATGAATGGTATAGCGAGTTTTGTCGCGATGTGCGATGGTGAAATTGAGCGGCTGGAATTAGTCCGAATAATTCAGAGCACGTCCCGTAGATGCGATAAAATACGCAAAGAGATGCAACATCTCTTAGCAGTCCTAGTGAGTCAAGCCGATCAGAAAGAGCTCGGTCGCCTACGTTTCGCTCAGCTGGCACTGGGGAGCTCCGGCCCAGAGATAGGAATAGTATTACAAGTGAGGCCGAACCTGTGCTTTGTAAAGTTGCAGGCAGTGTGCCGGCATAAAATACTGCCCGCTCTACTGTGCACACCAAGCGTTTTAGAGGCCAATTTGACTTTCTTTTTTAAGATTCCACAAAACTGCACGTCATTCCACGTCACCGCCGAAGATTCCGATAGTGACTGAGGCAAAAAGCAGAGTGAAATTCTGTATTTTGTTTTCGCTTACGAAATAATCGGTTACCGATTGTCTGTTGTGGATTGTCTTGGTTGGAATAGGTGAAATGCGGGCTGTACACGCTCGTCTCGTCGCCTCGCGTGTCGCGTGCCTCTCGTCGTGTTGAGGCTCGATATGAGAACACACCATGTACACACTGAGATGGACCTAGATGAAACTGTTGCTGCGTTTCGTTTTTGTGCTATTAGTTATTATAACTTTTTACACATTTACCATAAAAATAAAATTAATAAGCCACGACGAAGAAGAAGATGGTGGATGGTTTTTATTTACCGTAACTGAACCATTTACGGTAAATATAATGTAGTACGCTCTCGTTTTCATCGCGAGACTCACGAGAGCCTTTGGCTCGAGCGCAAAAAACCGACACGCTTCCGAGTGCGTACGAGGGCCACGAGACGCGACGCGACGCTACAAGAGCACCATGTACACACTCATACTTGACCTGTCTCGTGGTGTCTCAACGAGCGTGTACAACCGCCATAATGTTTCACAATTTTGTTATATCAATTAAATTCAATATACCACGTCTTGATAAGTTTCACTCAAAAAATTCCGCTTAGACAGTGAGCAGGTTTGGACACGCAAGGCCCCATTTTTCGTGGGGCCCGCAGCAATTGAACTCTTGCTTCGTGGTCAATCCGACACTGCATTTATCCTCAATTCAGAATCAAAATGTAGATGCGTTGTCACCCTTGAGGACTGAGATGGAACGCCTCATTACCAGTAAAAAGAGTCTCCCATTCTCTACACACATCATACTAAACACAGCATCATTAACTGCCACTCTTATTTTACGCTGGTATTCCGTGAGAGCGTAGTCCTATCCCAGTCAAGCCGACACGTTCGCGCTATACCATAATATAGCTACAGCTTGGCTATAACTACTGTAACTACTATTTTTGACTGTATTGTAAACTTTTATGAATGTCCTTATGTATAATGATTCGTTTCTTTATTACGGTAGTGTTTTAACAACAATGCAATTGGCTGTGTTGGCTTGGCTCCAACTGCTTGATTAGTGTAATTGAAATCGTTTAAAATTTATTGCGTGAATTGGCTTAACAACAAACATCTAGAAGACGCTCTTTCATAACACAAAATATGTTTTGGTTTTATTATAATAGTAACAATAATCACAAAATATTTTTATTTACCTTGTAGTGGCGATGTAGGAAAAGAAGCGAACGTAAGAGGTGCCAGCAGGAAACAAACTAGGAGTTGGACAGAAGACAGACCAGGGACAAACCCACCCGCCAAACTACTATGGAGTATATCCCCCATATAGGTGTAAAGCAACCGTTGACAACAGATATTTATCCAAAGCAGCCAATACGCAACCGTTGTCAACCACTTGTTTATCCGACTACAGACGAAAAAGGATGGTTATGTTTTTACTGTGTGCGCAGGTGGCTAAGCTGAATCGCTTTTTGCAACGGTGCTTAAAACTACTTCACCGATTTATAAAATTATTTCACCATTAGAATTCTATTATGACTGTGAAACGTAGGATAAATTTTAATAATAATCACCAACAATACAATAAACATATTCGTTGACAGTAGCTACACTCGTAAAGTACTTGACCCATTTTGAAGATTCTTTCACCACTAGAATGTTATGTATAAATATAGATGTCTTATGTAAGATGCATTTTATTATAGAGGGCGCTACTTTCTACGAATATGTTTTTTGGCTAATCTCGAAAAGTATCTACTTGGTCGATTTTGATAATTCTTTCACTATTACATTGCTAATGAGGGTGTTATTTGTGTGGTAAAGTTATATTATTATAATAATTATTTATGAGATTAATATTTTCTAAATAAATATAAGTAAATACCTACTTAAGATGATCAACTCCAATTATTATTTTTATAATTTAAGAATCGTATTTACTCACTTCAACTACTCAGGTTGGTTGTTATACATTATAGGGCTTTCTGTGGTTTATTTATTACCAAAAAGAAAAAACTTATTGCACAAAAAAATGTTTTTTTCCATTTCAAGCCATCAAAAGCGGTTGTCAACCATTGAAAACGAAAACAACCGTTGTTATCGGCTCGGTTGAAATCGTTGACAACCGCCTTCACATCTATAATCTCCCTACGAGGCAATCTAAAGGGGAGCCCTATGTTGAGCAGTAGACTTTTGATAAGCTGTAACCATAGAAATCGTAATCATCATCATCATCATCATTACAGCCCTTCACAAGTTCACTGCTGAACATAGGCCTCCCCCAAAGTATGCCCCAAAACACGGTCCTGAGCCACCTGCATCCATCGACTTCCTGCATGTCTTACCAGGTCGTCACTCCATCTAGTAGGGGGTCGCCCTACACTTCACCTACCGGTATGAGGCTGCCACTCGAGAACCTTTTTCCCCAACGGTTGTCGGTTCTTCGAGCTATATGGCCGGCCTATTGCCACTTCAGCTTACTAATCCGTTGGGCTATGTCGGTCACTCTGATTCTACTACGGATATCCTCGTTTCTAAGTTTAACACGCAGAGAAACCCCGAGCATAGCCCTCTCCAGAGCCCACTGAGCGACTTTGAGCGTCCTCATACGGCCAGCAGACGTCCACGGACCACGTCTCGGTTCCGTAGGTCATCACTAGCAACACGCACTGGTTGTACTACTTAGTTTTCAGGTTTTGAGGTAAGTATACCTGACGAGAAGATGTGTCGTAATTTGAAATCGTAATGAAAAATCGTAATAATAACACAATATTACGATTTCTGTGGCTGTAACCATAACGATCACGGTAATCCTTGATGTTGTTCTACACAAATCAATTGTTCAATTCAAATTATAGAAATAAATACACAAAAATTATATTTCTAATGCTTTTGTAAATCTGAAAAAAATACTCGTAGTTACAAACAATCAACTTTTTTTACGAGAGAATTTTTAGCCTAAATTATAATTTAGGAACTAAAAATATCGTTGATTAAAACTACTTTTACTGATTTTATCGCGTTTATTTTACTTTTAGTTACATTTATTTTTAATTCCCGACGTTTCGGGCGACTTTCCAGCACCCATGGTCACGGGGGACTACGGGGGACCGAAACGTCGGGAATTAAAAATAAAAGTAATTAAAAGTAAAATAAACGCGATATAATCCGTAAAAGTAGTTTTAATCAATGTGTAGTGTTCGCGTAAATATAAGAAATCATTATAAAAATATCGTGGCTAAATAAAAACAGACTGTGCGTGGATTTGTTCAATGCTGACCTAAAAACAGTTTGATAGCAATGACGAATAAGAAATTGTTAAAATGGCAAAATCTAGTGATTTTTTTTTAAATTGATGAATTGAGAGAAGAACTCGCACCATGAGAGATCACTATAATCTTAATTACATAGTTAATTTATCCTGGGAATTACTGGTAAGATAACGTTATCTGTGCAGTGTTCTGCCATATATCAGTCTACATTAAGGTCAATGATCCAACCGCAAATACTGTAATCGCAAAGCATGAAACAAACATTATTTGTTATGTGTGATATAACTACAAATCAAGGATGACGGTACTTTTTTCTCATATTAATCTATCGAACCCTAAAAAGATTTTAATCAAGATTTATTTTGTTTGATGGTGATTTTTTTTTAAGTTTATTTGATAATGCCTGATGTCGATTTTCTATCTTTAGTAACTTAACTTGGTTAACTAAATTAATAAGTCTTAAAGAGGTGCCCAATTTTTATTTTAAGTTAGTAATTATCTACAGTGGACCCCCGGTAATCCGACCCCTGTCTAATCCGGCACCCCCTGTAATCCGACATGGTCTATTATTTATTATTGAATATTTTATGACAATTTTCGCAAATGCATGATTGAATAAGTTATAACTTGTACGCACCATCATTGTTATGCTCGACGTATAGGGTATTATTTTGATTCTGATTGCTTAGTTTGAAGTTGACTACATGTGATAAGGATACCGGTGCGGCCTAGCGTACGTTTACAGCCCTATTAATAAACACAGACTTGATCAAGATTAACTTTACTCCTAGTTTAAAGCTTAAAATATCTGATTTCAGTATTAATAAACATATACGTGGTAGAGCCATGCTGCAGTTATATTAATAGTATAGTTGTAGCACGAATGGGTCAGCTCGACCGGGGAAGGACCACCCTCTCACAGAATACCAGCGTGAAATAGTAGCTTAATGCTGCTGTATTTCGTAGGGTGAGTGTAGAGAACCGGAGACCCTTTTTACTGGAAACGAGGCATTTCATCTTAGTCCTCACTGGTGACAACGCAACTGCATTTTGATTCGTAATCGAAAATAGATGTAGATGTCTATGGGCCACAGCAACCACTTACCATCAGGTGGACTGTGTGCTCGTTTGTCACCCTATAAAATAAAAACATTGTAAGGTGGGAGTAAAATAATCTGAATCTACTCTCGGAATAAAAGTTAATCCTTGGCGGTACCTAGTTTAACGACTGAGTAAGCATAGACTAGTCGCGTATTTTGACATTTTGTAAAACTTTACGTTGTTAAATTTATAAGTTGTAAGCACTAGTAACAAAAACAGCATAATGGATTAAAATGCCGAGAAGTGATGTGGAGCAGAACAAAGTGATTGCAGGTTTTTATTCATTATGTGGACTCAGACAAGTGATCGCTGGAAACATCGGACAATACTACATAAACAGGAAATGATACAGTTCAATAAATGTACAAGTAAGTTTTATAGCACCTAGCTTGCCCATCTTTGCCATATACGTACTTAGTTATTTTCTTAGATTCAATACAATCACCTCAATCTAATATTTCATTATAAAGAAGTTATGAGTGCTTTGTTCCAGGTTGTGTCAAATGCAAATTTAGAGTTCATGAATACAGTGGCACATTGGTAAGGCAGCACATGACTCAAGAATATTTAATGAAAGTCGCATTAAAACTAACGTTTGAGCAGTCAGAATTTATAGGCAGACTTCTCGGAGTTTCTGGTTATACAAGCATAACTCCTTATTTATTCACTCCTATCTTGCGTCCTAATAAACAAAAGGAAGGAATGTACAGCCGGTCGCACATCTGGTCCCGTAACACTGTAGAACAATGCTTTGGGGGGAAGCAAAGGTTTCGGTGTTTACTGCTAAGACTAAATACTAAATAAGAGCATACAAAACTATATACATTGCAATGCAAAAGCAAGATCTGCTTGAGGATGTAGTATAAGGAGATGATGAAAACGTCAACACAATTAGTAAATAACTCCGTTAGAGGAAATTCTGTTCGGGCAGCTTTTATTAACGTTTTTTTTTTCAAATAAATATACAAAAATTACATGTAGAAAAGATTTTATTTATCACGCTCTTTTCTTAATTCTAAACTTTCGTTACAAATAATATTAAAAACGATTACATTTAGAACTTAGTTTTTCCACCGAATCCGAAAACAACACGAGAAACAAGGAACAACACGTAACACTTATATCTTGTCAACTCAAAATAATGCCTGTCACTGTCATTAATGTCATCATCAAGCATTGAGTTCATTCACTAATCATTCACTGACTCACTCTTTTTACTTTTAAAATAAGTGGGTTGCCATAGCGCAAGCGTTAATCCCGGCGTAAGGAATGTATAGTTAGTCCGAGGTTACTCCATGTTTGTTATTTTCATTGTAATAACGAAGTAAATAGTCAGTTACTCTGAGATTAGCTAGTCCAAGTGTAACTTCGAATTAAGCTTGGAATAAGCAATTTTTATTAATAAGACAGTTAGAGTATATATATCTTAATATATATAAATTACGTGTCACGTGACCTCTAAACTACTTAACCGATTTTAATTAAGTTTGCACACCGTGTGCAGTTTTGCCCAATTTGAGAGATAGGATTTTTTTGCCCATAAGTAAGCCACAATGTTTTTTTGCAAATTTAAGGATTTTCAAGAGGACATGATAAAGGGTTGTCGAAAAGGGCAGAACAACGTCTGCCTGGCAAGCTAGTATCGAATTTGCGGGATTATAGAGTACAGTATGTAAAATGTTGGTTGGATTACTGGGGGTCCACTGTAATATATTGTATTGACACCCGATATCAACGAGAACATGGTAAACTCCAAATGCATTACACTAGCTAGCAGTCGGAAATACGTTTTTAGTATCAAAGCACCATGAAGCTCAATGATACATAAGAACATGAGATGCCCAGGCCACCAAAATCCTTTCAATAGTTGAAGTTAGACCGTAAGAACCAGAAATCTCACACGTTACGTTTATAGTATGTGGAAAGGGAAGTGTCTGTACTGCGGACAAATCAACTCTTCCCCTTCCAACACACTAACTTTATGTACGACTCCTTTACCCCAATAACGTTAGACTACCAAATTATTCTTATTACATTTACATGTTTCAGTCATTTGACTAAAACATGTAATAACAAAAAAAACATATAAACATATACATAGGGTATTATTTAAATCATAGCTTTTTCTTTGCAGTTGGTACACAAATACAAGTAATACTTCTTTACACCTTGCACTCATAATCTGGTAGATTGGTAGAGAATGATTTGTGGCAAAAAGTCCGTCATTTTGTACATCTAGTGCAAACAAAGTTAAAATTTATAAATAAAAAACATATTCCGACGTGGTACGATGTGACTGGTTCTAATTCTAAGTTCAGAATGTTTAGCTAGTCTTGAGATTTTTCCTACTTATCTCTCGATAATGATGATGAATCTCTTGATGACAATAATTATTCCATAGGCGTGACATGTGCTCAGTACTCATGTATTGCCGGGTCCTTCGAAGTTTAATATCTTAAAATATCTCTTCTTTCAATACATTTTTCATGCTCATCCATCATAATTTAAATAAATAATCTGAATAAAACAAAAAAAAATTCAGCTCCCGTAAACCGAGGACGTTAAATCTCCTCATAGATTATAATGGAAAAGTGAGTCTTTTGGTAAAAAATAAATTGTAGTGAGAAAACCCGAACCTATGCTTTGGTCGCTTTCTGATTTCTTTAATACCTAATATAAAATTATACAAACATTTTTATGTGTAATTACTAATTATTTATGCTGTTTTAATATATAATATAAACGTTTCTGTAAATAAATTAATCAATATTAATACTGTATCAATCTTTTGACGTTTTGTTATACAGACATCTCTCATTATGAACTCATTACGAAAATAAAAATATTTTTATAGTTTTTTGTCGCATTATGTGATATGGTTGCTGCAAAACACCGGAAACGTCGGAAATTAAAAATAAATAAAACTTAGCGCAGTATAATCCATAAAATAGTTTTGTTTAAAGTTATTTTCATTATCACCTACAAGCTCACCCAAATTTCTCTTAATCAACCTCAGCTCAATCTTTATATGTCTCCTCTTATCTTGCATGTGTGGCAGACTCAAAAAAACTTTTAAAAATACATTTATTTTGTATATTTAACTGTAATATAATAAATTGTACTGGTAGGAGCGCTAGAAGAAACGAACTGTTAGGCAAATGAATAGAAAAAACGTAACATTGAGCGTTCATTGACTTTAATATACTGTAATATAAACTAACATAAAATAGAGAAGTTAATACAGAGAACTTGGAAATGGCATTGTGTCATTCATTGTGAAGTATTTGGTTTATACAGTGTAGGAAGCTAGGAAGTGGGGGTAAAGATAAAGGAACAACATTATACTTGTTTGTGTTCATCGTTAACTTATTCAAAGATACAATTAAGAATGGTAAACTTTGGAACAATGAACATTAGTATTTAAATATTACAATCTAATTAGTTTGGTTTCTAAGCAATATACAGTTAATATTTAAATATTACAATCTAATCAGTTTTGTTTCTAAACAAGGTAAAATTAGAAATGGTAAATTTTGGAACAATAAACATTAGTATCTAAATATTACAATCTAATTAGTTTGGTTTTTAAGAAAGTAAACAATATAATTTAGTTTTAAAGTAAATAAACAATATAGGAGTATGTATATATGACTTATAATATTAAGTAAATAGTATCTATAACACAACAATAGTACCTATGACATAACAATAGTAACAGCGTTTTAAGATACATAAACCGATTTTAGTAAATAATTATTATTCAAGGTTTCAGTATAATCTGATACACGAGATGAATATTTTTTACTAATAAAAACATCTGCCTGCAAAAACATCGGCCTAATTAATAATGGTGTCAAATCAAACAAAAGATGACTTTGTTGTCGTGTTCTTACTATTTACGGGTTTCAAGAAACCGACCGTTAGACAAATGTAAAGAAAAACGTAACATTGAGCGTTTATTGACTTTAATATAAAAAGTGTTTTGTTGTAAACTTAATAAAATTATAGTAGTTTAGTAGTAAAGTAAAATTTACAGCCTATATACGTCCCACTGTTGGGCACAGGCCTCCCCTCATTTCTGAGAGGGTTTTAGGGCAAGGAAGTGTCCGCCACGCTGCCCCAATGCGTGTTGGCGAACTTCACATGTCTTCGAAATATTTTTTTTCTTATTCCTCAGACATGCAGGTTTCCTCACGATGTTTTGTTTCAACGCCGAGCACGTGGTAAATCAGCACTTAAAATTGCAATTGACAATTTCATTGGTGCCACCGGGGATCGACACCGGGTTACTCGCGTTCTGTTATAGTTACAGCGAACGTTAACCATCTGAGCTACCACGGCTCAATAAAATTATAGTGCTATAAATAAAATGTAGAGTTCAGATAGGTGTCAAGTGTGATCTCGAAGTATTCTTTGCGTTGACTGAATTGGAAAACTCTGCTTCAAATACTGATACTAAATAAATTTTTATGTACTACATAGATATTTAATACACTATTCAATCAAATTACTACCGTAGCGGTGTCCAGAATTATTGTTTTATCTCATAAAATACTTAACTTAATCTAAGATCCGAACTACCATTGCACTTCACCTTTCCTGTTTCATCATCATCATCACAGCCCTTCACAAGTCCACTACTAAACAAAGGCCTCTCCAAGGAATGTCACAAAACACAGTTTCGAGCTACCTGCATCCATCGACATCCTGTATGTCCTACCAGGTCGTCACTCCATATAGTGGGGGGCCGCCGTATACTTCGCCTGTCGATACGACGCTGCCACTCGAGAAACTTTCTTCCAAATCGGTTATCGGTTCTTCGAGCTATATGACCGATCCTTTGCCACTTCAACTTACTAATTCATTCGGCTATATCAGTTAGTCTGTTTCTACTGCGGATATTCTAGTTTTTAAGTCTATCACGCCGAGAAACCCAGAGCATAGCCCGCAGAACGACCTTGGGCTTCCTCATACAGCCAGCAGTGAAAACCACGTGTCAGATCCATAGGTCATCACTGGCAACGCGCGCTGGTTGTACAGTCTAGTTTTGAAGTTTTGAGGTATACCTGACGAGAAGATGTGTCGTAATCTCCCGAAAGCTACCCAGCCAAGTTGAATCCGTCGATTGATTTCTCGGTCGAAGTTGCACTTACCTAATCGGACTATTTGTCACAGGTAAACATACGCATCAACAACTTCGAGCGTAGTACTCCCAACAACTACCCGCATAGGTGTGACATGGACGATAAACATGACTTTTGTTTGTCCATGTTCATCTTAAGACCAATACGTTGGGATATTGAGGTCATTGAGCATAGTCCTTAGAACCTCCAGCAATTCTGCTATAAGTACGATATCGACGGCAAATTGAAGGTGAGTGAAGCACTCGCCATTGACGTTAATACTTAATACCCTTTCCAGTATCCTAGTATAATATCCTTTCCAGTCCAGTAGCTTGAAAACGTCTTTCAATGCAGCGGTGATGAGTTTCGGGGATATTACGTCACCCTGTTTTACACCTCTCTGCAGTTGGATAGGTTTCGTACTCTGGTTTTGTACTCCGATAACCATCGTAGCCCTACTGAACAAACACTTCACACTTCAATATACCTCAACTGGACACCGCTGAAGGGACTGCAGCACCGCCCAAATTTTGACGGAATCAAAGGCTTTCTCATTGTCTACAGACGCAAGGCAAAGTGGCAGATTGTACTATTCGGTATTCTGTTGAATTTGACAATTTCATATAATATAGTAAAGAAAGGTTATTCGGTGACAAAGGCAATTTGGTGGATAGACTTTCAAAAATTTATAATATAATGAAGTTTTCAATAATTTTTTACAATTCATGCAGTAAGTACATCATAAATTGTTTAAAATTATCATTATATTAAAATCTTTCTTAACCATGAACATAATGTGTATTTCGTGAAATCATTAGGCAATCCATCCACGTTGTTTGATAAAATATAATTCACATGCATTAAGCGAAGAGTGTGAAGGGCAAAGGTAATTCGAGGCCAAAGAGCATATAATCACTATTCGGGTCTTGTACATAGAGTTTGAAGTTATGACACACACAACACAACCTCTAATACCCTATTTCACCTCGTCAGGGGTTGAATTTTTCAATTTTTTTTCTTAGTGGATGTCTACATCGAGGAGTATGTATATATGTAAAATTTTAAGTCAATTGGGCGTATAATTTTAGAGATCTCGAGATGAGTGAGTGAGTTAGTAATATTCCGCTTACAGGTATGATAAATATATACAGTTATGGTATAAAGTAAATTACAACACGCATGCGCGAAAACGTTTCGGAGGGCTTCGTTCGTAGTTAGTTGATAAAAATAAAAAGTTGCGTAACACTACAATATCAGTTTGTAACTGCAGATGTTTATGGGCCACAACAACTTACCATCAGGTGTACTGTGTGCTCGTGTGTCACCTTTATCCCATAAAAAAGTACTTGTTACCAATAACAGTTGTGTAAATATAGTAGTAATATAGCAATATAAAAGGCATATATTGAGAGTAATTGTACCGAATCGTCTCGCTCTCGACTTTTAGCCTTTCAAACAATCCCGTTCCGGAAAAGGTTTTAGTGTCGTTTATAATACATATACATTTTACATACACTCCGGTAAACTGTAAGGAAGATCAAAGAGTAGAAAGTATTTTAACTCCGTCGAAATTCGGGCGACGGAATAAACGCAAGTACAACTCTGCGTGTTGTAAAACCCACCATACAGCTGTACACATCTCCCTTTGGACCAGTGTTGCCATATATACAGATTTCCCCGTATTTATACAGATTTTCGGTGAGTAATACAGATTAGCACCGGATACAGATTTTTATACAGAGTTTCCCAACTCTAATGATTGGCTTACCATAATATTCAACTTTTTAAGTTTTAAGAACGAAGCAAAATAAGTGACTGGATACCGCGTTACACGCATCATTGCATAATTCTATTCTTTACGGTTAATTTATTTTTTCACAACATACGAGTAATTAGTTAGTACGGCAAAATTACAAGTGTATTATAAAATATGTATGACTGAAAATAATAAAGTAATATTATGTTCGTTTGTTGCAAATGTTTGAGTTTTAATACGTTGTTTGCTTAAGACGACACATCGAAAACGCTATCGCCGTACTGATCCGAGTAAATACATAATTTCTATAAAAACGTGATTAAACGCCGTCATAAGGTCTAAAATTGCGTAGCGCCCGCGATTTGATGCGATGAGCGCTTAGAAATTGTCAGAATCTTAAAATATTTTTTAAAAAATTATTGATTTAAGTTATCAAAATAATGAGCAATATATATATATATATATATATATATATATATATATATATATATATATATATATATATATATATATATATATATATATACATAAAATAATGAGTAAATTATGAATATTGATGTTATGAATATATTTGAGTGATTCCCAAGCATATAGATCAAATGATTTCGTTGTAATTTTAACTACAGTGATTTTTTAGAGGTGTTTTCGCAAATAATTATGATCGAGTCATAATTATACAATCGTGTTTTTGAGCAATCAAATTCAAGATAAAGACATGAATTTACCTATATCAAAATCCCACTTTCGTTAGTGGTGTCATAGTCCTATACTATTCGATGAATGGAGGTGCATTTTTTCACGGTGTCGCCTTAAATTAATTTTTTCAATTTTGTCATATAAAAATTTTTGTGTATAGTGTATATTTTATACTTTTTATACTTGGTAGAGCCACGCTGCAGTTATATTACGGTTGCAGCACGAATGAGTCAGCTCGATCGGGGAAGGACCACGCTCTCACAGAATACCAGCGTAAATACCAGCTTAATACTGCTGTGCTTCGTATGGTGAGTGTAGAAATCCGGAGACCCTTTTTTACTGGAAACGAGGCATTCCATCTTGGTCCTCAGGGGTGACAACGCATCTGCGTTTTGATTCTTAATCGAGGATAAATGTAGATGTCTATGGGCCATAGCAACCACTTACCATCAGGTGGACTGTGTGCTCGTTTGTCATCCTATGCTATAAAAAAAAATATTTTTATTTAATAACGATAAGTTATCAAACTTTATCGCATTATCATGTTAGTAATTATTCCTTGTTTTTCAAAAGAAGCAATGATGATGATGATCAATTATTTTATTTTGGTTTATTATATTATACAGATTTTAAGTTTAAATAGCATACAGATTTAATACAGATTTTAGCAGTTTCTAATACAGATAAAAGGTTCAAGGCATCTGGCAACACTGCTTTGGACAAAAATGCGCCAAGCGCCTGGATGAACGGACGTGCTTGCCGTCTTGTTATTAAATAAGTACGATCTACCAAAATGAAAATACAATAAAGTTTTTAGAACTGCTGGAATCAGAAAAAACTATATGGGATTTCAACGATAAAAACCAGAATTCATAATCTTCTACCTTGAATAGCATTCTTCAATATATGAATTTTTTTTTTGAGATAAAATAGTACCTATGTACATAATTAATTATAAATACGTCAAATTTATTATATTAATATAAATTTTAGTTTAAGGAATTAATGAACATTGACATTTTATTTTTCTTTTCTAAAAACGATTAGTAACTCATATTGATTATTTATTTATTAAAATGTAAAATAAGTTAAATGGTAACATTTGCATAATAGCCTGAGATTTTTAAATTATAATTTTATTGTAATTAAAATTATGAATGAATTTATACTGTAGTGTAATTATTAAATAATAATAGCTTAACTAATCTCATATAATATTTAATATTATTTATGTAACAATAATGTAATAATTCAATGAATAATTTATGAACAATTTACTGTATAAGAATTCAAATAGAGTGGATCCGTATAAGTATTTAATTGTACATAATATTTGAATTCAAAAAGAACGTTTGTACCTAACTTTTATGCAATGCAATAATTTTAAAATGTAACATTGGGTTTGTGTAATTAGCTGTATTTCATATCATTTTTGCATGCCAATTATGGCAAAACGTGTCAGTTCCACGTCATTGATCATCGTATGTACCATGTTTTTAAGCAAATAAATTTTCTATCTATCTTCTTTTGAATTTGATATCTTTTTAAATTATTAACATAATTTTGTATTGCAAGAAGACACAGCGCGGACGCTTTAATTATTTCGACGTCTGCCATAGTTGAAAGCCGAAAGTGATGAGTGGTAGGGCAGAATTTAAATACACACTTCCCGAGATCCTGCCTGCTACTGCAGTATCTAGCGAAGTATTGCCCGCAGCGCGAGGAGCAGTGGCAGGTGCTGAATGAAAAAAAATTTTTCTTCAAAATATACTTCTCACTTCGGGTGCTTGTATAATTTTAAAAAATTAAATCTGTTTAGCACTTACCAAGAAACGTCAACAACCAGTATAGATGTTACTCATGACTTTTGTTTTGTCACGTTCATTTTATTTTATTAAGACCTATTGTGTTGTGAATTGTGAGAAACTATCGAGGTCATTGAGCATAGTACTCGTACTGAGGTGAGGAATCTATACTAACGGCAAACCGAAGGTGACTGATGTTATGTCATAAATATGTTTATAATTTATTTTGCAATTAGATTATTTACAAGTAATACACGAATGTTCAAATTTTTACTTTCCCTCCGCATGTTTTTACGAGCTAAATTTAAATTTTATGATTTATTGAAAAACCTGTGTAAGGAACATCTCGCGGTATTTTACGATATCAAAAGACGCCTAAAACAGAATAAAGCGGAAGATGGTTGCCTCACACTCGCTTTTATAAAAAAATGCCCATTAAAGTGTATTTAAATAAGTAGCACTTTTTATAAAAGCGAGTGTGAGGCAACCATCTTCCGCTGATAATACAAATTTAGCACGATCGACTTACTTTGACATAGGTAGGTACCTACCTACTTATTTTTTTCCCATTAATTTAAATAAATTTCCATAAAAACATTTTGTGTGCTATTTAAAAAAAACTATACTGGCACACTATAGTGTTTATGTTTACATAACCCCCGGTTCAAACATACACATAAATATGAGTGTATTTTGTTATTTTAACAACAAATTGTTGTGCCGATCTACATTAAAATGTTAACAAACTTTCATCTGAATGTTTAACTATTGTTAGCCACCCTAATTTCAAAATGGATATACTTATATGAAAAAGGAATAGGGAACATCAGAATGGAGATGGAGTAAAGGTCTTTTAGAGCACGCATGTTTTGGCGCCGAAGAATCGTTCCATCAAGAATGATCCCAATCCACTTCAGTAGGAAACCGCGCGGTTTCACCCGCGTATATCACGCGTCTGAGTCGTGCGATATGACACAGCAGTTACATATACATATATATGTATATACGCGTTCACCGCTGGATTCCCTCGGTTCTCATCGAGTGACTGGAGTTATGTGTCGTTCGCGCCGAGCTGTATTAAATTATCTAAACTTTTAATTATCTCTTAAATTGTGCTTCCAAACAACGTGCTATATATATCAAAGTTTATCTTTATAAAATAGTCTTGATGATGACGCAACTTCCGTTCGTTAGGATTAATATACCATGCCTAATAGTAACTCATAAATCACTATTTAATTTTCAATAGTTTTACTGTCACAAAATACCTTATTGTGGCTTACGTATAAGAAATAGGCATATGGAATCGCGGACTTCTTTCAGATGAAAAACATTGATATTTTTCTAAAACATTGTATAATTACGTAGGTATCACTAACCGTTACGCCGGCGCACGCGTATAAATAAGTATCCGGAGTTCTTTTTCTTCCGACTTGCTAACAAAAATTTTAATTTAAGTTTAGCTGAGAGGTGTAGCTAGAAAGCCTATACTATTCCTCATGAATCTGACTATCATATACAAAGATATTTTTCGTATTCGAATGGTAATTTCAGAGTCGGAAGAGGCGACAAAGAGGAACTGCGCCCACACACATCGTAATAAAACCTTCGGTCTACGGGCCCGGCACCTTCCACCAATTTTACAGTGATAAACAGACACTTAACACAAAATTGACGCCGTGGTCACTTTATACTATATTATGGCAGCGAATAATTGTTTTTACTAGGTTTTTGGCAACATGCACTGTCACACTTCATGCGCTACGCACGGTGTCTGCCCACAGACATCTTCAGTACAGCGCATGAAGTGTGGCCGCACAACCGAACTCCATTGCGATAAAACACTTACACGCATAAATTGCGGCATAACAAAATACCAACTATGTGGCGATCTATGTAGGCCTATGTTCAACAGTGGACTTTTGTAAGCTGTAATAGAGGGACGATGGTATATTTTGTTAGAAAAAAAAAACTTTAAAAGTTAAATAATCTCTTTTTCTTTTTTGCCTGTTATTTTGTGATAATTGCATATACACGGTTACGTCTTCCAAATTCAATCCTCCTAAGATTTACAGGTAATACAAACATGTTTTTAAAAAACAAAACCTAATCTGGTTACCACACTACCAACTGTGATCAGACAGACGATATTTCAGAAATGCACCGTCAAATATTATTTCATCATTCATCACAATTACAGCTCTTCACAAGTCCACTGCTGAACATAGGTCTCCCCCAAGAAATACACAAAGCACGGTCAGGTCGTCACTCCATTCAGAGGGGCGGCCACTTCACACTTCGCCTACCAGTACGAGGCTAAGCTTTCTTGATCATCGCATCGGTTATTGGTCCTTCAACCTATATGGACGGCTCGTGCCACTTCAGCTTCAGTACTAATCCCTTGAGCTATGCGGTTACTCTGGTTTAACTGCGGATATCCTCGTTTATTGAATTGAATATTATTTATCAAGCTTTAAAATCAACAACTACATAGACATTACAGCACACCTACTCAATAAAATTATGTGTCATGATGGGACACACAAATCTAAATCTCCAACACTATTACATTTTTCGCACACACCATGTAGGTTAAATACATCAACATAGAAAAAGTTATGAGTGTAAGTCGGACAAATTAATTGTGATGCTACCATATCGATATTTTATATCTAAGAAAACGAGAAAAACCCACAAGAATTAGCAAAATGAAATCGAACAATTAAAATCATCTTTTTAGTTGGTCAGCGTAGTAAGTTCTTTTAGGGTTCCATAGTAAGGCAACAATTAGCTTATAGTTTCGCCAAGTTCAACAGTCTGTCGGTTTATCTGCGGCTTAATACAGATACTTCTAAAGAGACATGGTTTTAAACATGAATACCCAAAACAAATAGGCTCTAAGTACCAAAAACAAAAAGTGGAGGAACTTATGTTTTAAATAACAAGCCCTCATCACAAAAAAAAATAGTTTTAAAATCGACATTTATATTATTACAATAAAATGCTTTTATGAAACAAAAATAAAGTGTCTCAACATATTAATTATTACAATAAATATAAAGAAATAAAATTATAAATAAAATAAAATAAAATATTTGGGGGTGATCTTAGGGACAACATCGTCTATTTTAAAACGGTATTCAAAAAAAAGTTACAAGTTTGCAAGAAGTACTAGATTCGCTGACAGAGACATCTTTGGTAATTAAATAAAACAAACAGGTCCCAGAAAAGATAGGACTTTTAAAGAGACAATTAATAGAAAATTAAAAGTAACATTGGAAAACTGCCCTGAACTAAATATTTTATTTATATATTAATGGGTGGGGCAATTAATGATAAAATGGATGAAGTATGCGATATGATGTATGATAGAGGAATAGATGTATTATGTGTAAATGAGACGAAAAGGAAGGGGAAGGATGTCACTGCACTTGGCATGTATACCGCATACTGGTCTGGTGTAGACGAGATCGAGCGGGCATGCCAGGGAGTAGGAATCATCCTTTCAGAACGAATGGGCCAATGTGTGAAAGAGTATGAATGTGTAAGCCCAAGACTGCTATGGATACGAATGAAAGTGGGCTTAAAGAAGTTGTTTGTGTTAGGGGTCTACGCCCCAGACATGTCTAAGCCCACTTATATCCGGGAGCAGTTTTGGGAAATGGTAAGGATGGTGCTAATGAAGTGTAAGGGAAATGAAAATATTATTATGCTAGGAGATTTTAATGGAAGGGTTGGGGTGAGGAGGCTTGGTTATGAAAGGATATTGGGAACGTTTGGTGATGAAAGTATAAATGAGAATGGTGAAAGCCTCCTCACCGTATGTGTGGAAAGGAATCTTTTTGTGACGAACACTTTCTTTCGTCATAAGAAGATTCACATGTATACTTGGGAAAGAGGTGATAATAGAAGCATGATAGATTTCATAACTGTGGATGAAAGAATGAGGAGCGCAGTGGTGGATACAAGGGTTTACCGGGGGTCCAACGTAGGGACGGACCACTACCTGGTCTTATGCCGAATTAGGGGTTTATTCAGACGTTGGCGGCATAGGACATCTGTGTCTACCACTGCGTTACAGCGTATAAGAATTGAGAGGTTACAAGATGAAGATGTGAAAGACAAGTACAAATGCAGACTGAGAGAAAATATAAGTAATTTGGATGAGTTGTGTGTGAATGAGTTAGACTTGGAGAATGTGTGGCATAATGTTAAGAAAGGTTTAGTGGATGCAGCTACCGAAGTATGTGGTGTTAGTAAGAGAATGAATGAAAGGAAAGACAATACGTTATGGTGGGATGACGAGGTACGTATGGAAGTTGAAGCAAAGAAGAGAGCATGGCTAGATTTACTAGCGACCAAAGCTGGTAACTCTGGCGGTAAGAATGATGAGAATGAAAGAAAAAAGGCAGAGTTTAAACGTTTAAATAAGAGAGTAAAAGAATTAGTTGAAAGGAAAAAGCAAGAAAGAACGGATAGGAATGATAGAAGAATATCGGATAACTTCCAGGCAAATATTAAAATGTTCTGGAAACTCGTAAGAAATACCAGGGGACTTTCAAAACAGCCTAGATTGAATGCGATACGAGACGAGAATGGCTGTATCTTGAATGATGAAGTGTTGAGTCTAAAGAGATGGAAGGAATATTTTGAAAGCGAATTTATGAGTGAGGAGAAGTGTGAACTAAATGAAATAGAAATTCCGAAAGAAGACGAAAGAGATAGGGAGATAAGTATGGATGAAATAATGAAAGCAATGAAAAGCATGAAAGTAGGTAAGGCAGCCGGATATGATAGAGTTTCACTCGAAATGCTAAGGGCTGGAGAGGACGTGGTGGCAGGCCTGCTGTACACCTTGTTTAATTTATGTTGGGAACTAAAGCGGGTACCGGGAGACTGGTGCAAAGCCGTGATAGTCCCAATATATAAGGGAAAAGGGTCACAGCAGGACTGTAACAACTACCGTGGTATCAGCCTTCTTAGCATTGTGGGAAAACTGTATGCTAAGGTAGTAATTGAAAGAGTTATGAAAGAAACTGATGAAAAAATTTGGGATGTGCAAGCGGGATTTAGAAAGGGAATGGGGTGTACAGATCAAGTCTTTTCCATGCGCATGATCGCGGAGAAGTTTTTGGCGAAAAACCAGAGAGTTTTTTGTGCATTCATGGACTTGGAAAAGGCTTATGACAGAGTGGACAGGGATGTGTTATGACAAACGCTGAACGCATTTAGGTTGAGCGCTGGTTTGATACAGGCATTAAAGTCTCTGTATAGGGACTCGAGTGCTTGTGTTAGAATCAACGGGGTCTACTCGGACTGGTTTGGCATCCATAAAGGTGTCAGACAGGGCTGTGTAGCTTCCCCGTGGCTGTTCAACCTATTTATGAACAGCTGTTTGGAAAATTTGAAAGTTGAAGAATGCGGGGTAAGAATGGGTGAGTTAACCATCAAATGCCTTTTGTACGCCGATGATCAAGTCATACTTGCGTCGTCGGCGGCCGAGTTGCAAATGATGGTTACATTAATGAACAGGTCATTAAAAGAAAGGGGAATGAAAGTGAACGCAAGTAAGACGAAAGTGATGGTTTTTGAAAGAGATGAAAGCAAAACGGTATGTGAAATAAGAATAGAAGGAGAGTTAATTGAGCAAGTGGATGAGTTCGTGTATTTGGGATGTGTATTCAGCAGGGATGGGAGATATGATAAGGACATTGAACGACGAGTGAATGCAGGAAATAAAGTAAATGGGGCTCTACACTCTATTGTGAAAAGTCAGAATGTGTCAAAAAAATGCACGTATGGCAATTCACAGTGCTGTATTAGTCCCTACTTTAACGTATGGTAGTGAAAGTTGGGTGTGGCAGAAGAAGCACGAGAGTAGAATAAATGCGGTAGAAATGCGGTCGCTAAGGAGTATGTTAGGGCTGAATCTGAGTGACAGGGTGAGAAACTGTGTGATAAAAGAAGAGTGTGGTTTGCAAGATGATGCGGTGACCAGGATTAAGAAAGGAATGCTTCGGTGGTTTGGTCATGTAGAAAGAATGAATGCGGAAAAACTGACAAAGCAAATATATGTTGCAGAAGTGAATGGAAGAGTCGGAAAGGGACGTCCTAGGCGGAAGTTTGTCGACCAAATTGGCGATATACTAAAAATGGGCCAAATTAAGAGTACCCTTAACCGGCGAGCATGTATGCGTAGGTATATGAATGTGGAAGAGGCGAGAAAGGTATGTCAGGATCGTGCTAAATGGAAGTCTGTAGTCTCTGCCTACCCCTCTGGGTGACAGGCGTGAGTGTTTATGTATGTATTATGTATGTATTAATAAATAGTTTGTCAGGCAGACGTTGTTCTGCTCTTTTGGACGACATTTGTCATGTTCTATTAAAAATCCTTAAATTCGCGAAAAAAATGTGGATCACTCATGGGCAAAAAAGCTATCCTATCTCTCAAGTTGGACCAAAGTGCACACGGTGTGCAAATTTGATAAAAATTATATCGGTTAAGTAGGTAGTTTAGGAGTCCATCGCGGACAAACAACGTGACATGTAATTTATATATATATATATTAAGATTTCTTGCGAAGTAGATACTACTTATTACTGACAATAAAAGAAATTAGGTATTACCACAGAATCTATACATATAAAAGAAATGTAAACTGCAGATGTCTGTATATTTTATATTTTTGTAACAAATTTGATTGGGAGGGACTAAAAATGAGTAACTGAATACATTTCTATATTTTTTTAGAATCGTCTGCCTGTCTATATGTTTGCTTGTTAACGTACCATGTATAAAGTACTGATTTATATCAAATTAATCGTTAGGAAAATTGTGAATTGGTTCATCCTATCAAGAGTTATGATTATTATTCTGAAGTATGGGTACGAAACACAGATACTAATTTGTTCAATGGTGGAGTTGACTTATCAAGGACATTTTTGTAAATAAATAATGCAAAATCATATGGATGTATCTAAATGCAGTTAACAAAAATAATAAAGAATAACGTAAATTATATTTATAAAAATATATAAATTATAAACCCTAATATCTTAGTTGAAAATGGAAAATGTAAAATAGTTAACCAATGTCATCGATAGATGGTGTTGTGCAAATTATTTATTAAATTTTAAATAAGTAGGTTTTGCTTATAATTTTTTTCTTAACCGCCGATTACCTACAACATCGTAAATTAAATTCTAAAAGAGCTTTTTACATTTTTTTGGTTTTGGCGAGGACCATAGGAGCTTGGCAGTAGACATTATATAACTTTATAACCCTTGTGTAGTGAGTTTTAAAATTTATACTGTCGTGAAATTGAAAAATTACGTTACCCGATTTTTATACTATATTATACTCTTTATATACATATAACGAGTCATAGATAATATACTATACTGAGTGACTAACTCATCTACCACACACCACAAGCTCCACCTAAACCGCTTGGAGTAGAAATCTAAAATTTGGACAGTAACAACCTTTTATTACGAGGGTGGATTGAAAAGTACTCGGCCTAACACAGATCCATACAATTCTAAAAATCAAATCTACCCACATTATTTAGTTCAGTTCAGACTAGTTCATTGTGTGAAGTTCGAAACGTGTGTGATAATTAGTTGTGATTTTATAAATTTATTAACAAAGTAATCGGACATAATTTCCGCGAATGGAGCAAATCGAGCAGCGTGCCGTCATTAAGTACCTCCATAAGAAGGGGCTATCATCAAAAGCCATCCATGATGACATGGTCAGTACATTAGGCGATTGTGCTCTGTCATATTCATCCGTCAAAAAATGGATAGCAGAATTTAAGCGTGGTAGAGAGAGTGTGAAAGATGAACCCCGCTCTGGAAGGCCTTCGACGTCAACTACTGAAGAAAATATTAAAAAAGTACTTGATTTAATAATGGGAGACCGCAGATTAAAAATTAGAGAGATAACCGAGATTATAGGCATCTCTTATGAACGAACTCAAAACATCATTGTCAACGAGTTGGGTTTCCACAAGGTGTCTGCGAGGTGGGTTCCGCGACTGCTTTCAGTTGAACAAAAAAGGACGCGATTGACTATTTCACGCGACTGTTTGGAGTTATTTGAAGCCGATGCAGATGATTTTTTGAATCGTTTTGTTACTATGGACGAAACATGGGTTCATTACTGTACACCGGAAACAAAACAACAATCAAAACAGTGGAGAAGACCTGGTTCACCACCCCCTAAAAAGGCTAAGTCGATTTTGTCGGCAAATAAGGTGATGGCTTCAGTATTCTGGGACTCGAAAGGTGTGATTATGATTGATTATCTTGAAAGGGGTCAGACTATAAACTCTGATTACTACTGCACCTTACTACGTCGTTTACGAGAGGAAATAAAAGAAAAACGTCGAGGAATGCTCAGAAGAAAAGTCCTGTTTCATCAAGATAACGCCCGTGTTCACACGTCAGTACAGTCAATGGCTGAAATTCACAACTGTGGCTTTGAACTGTTACCGCATCCGCCGTATTCACCTGATCTGGCACCATCAGACTTCTTTCTGTTCCCTAACCTAAAAAAGCACTTGGGAGGTCAAAAATTTTCGACAAACGACGAGGTCGAAGCAGCTGTAGACGCATATTTTGACTCTAAGGAAGAATCATTTTTTTTCAACGGTCTAAATGCTTGGAAGGGGAGGTGGCAAAAGTGTATTGGACTTGATGGTAATTATGTAGAAAAATAAAAATATAACTGATTTAGTATGTGTTTATTTTCTTGGTTAGGCCGAGTACTTTTCAATCCACCCTCGTACGTTAGAAATCCGCTATGAAATAATTTTGGTAAATTCGATCCCTTAGAGGGCGAAATAAGTTTATTATTTTATTAAAAAATATTTTACAGGGCGATTAACTCCATACTAACCGAGAGTATTGTATTTAAAAAATAAATGAATACGTATTTTGCGATTTCAAAATAACCCGTAACGGTAGAGGGGGCATACTAAGTTCAGAGTGTGCAATTTTGTATGGAGATTAGTATTTCCTAAAACAACCCCTTACCGGGGGAGGGAGAAGGGGCTAGATTATGTTCAATTTGTAAGGAGAAAAATATTTAATGTTTTAAAGTAATTAAATAATAAAATAAGCCTGTTACGGTTTTAAAACAAGGCATGGGTGCTGGTATGTTCAGCTCAAACCGCTGGACGTAGATGCGTGAAATTGGGACAATAACTTCATTTTATCAAGTAGGAATCCACTAAGAAAGATTTTTGGAATTTAAATTCTAAGATAGTGAAATAAGATTTTAAAGAATCTTTTTTTTACGGGGTGATTTCATAACTGTATAGGGAAAAATTGTTGAATGATTTTTGTAACCAAACTTGTGTCTTCTGGGGATTACACTGGACGAGATTTAGTCGCCCCCAGTCCGAGACTTTGTTCAGCAAAGACTCGACTTCAGATACAAGTTTGTGCCGGTACTCGGCGAAGTTTTCCCGAGAAATATTGACTCATGATCGGTTAGACGTGAACCGAATCGGTTCGGCGTGGTGGGCGTTAAAATCCAAAGTTAAAAACCAAGGATCACGATCTCTGCGGATGGGATCTGCTGTAGCAAGAAATCTGTAGCCTTTGGAATGTTGCCGATGAGTCGGTCTGTTTCGACATTAGCGCTATGGGACCTAGAGAGGTACCCGTGGACGCGTGGATGGTCGCCGTTGTCTACGTGCAGCCATAGGATGAACAGGTCTGTTCCCTTCAAGACAAAATTCAGCCCGGGCCACAGAGGACTGTTCTAATTTGTACCCCCGGTAGAAGAGATACGAAGTACCAGCCGAAGAGAACACGTGGGTCATGGTTAAAAAGGAGCAAGATGGTAGTGGATAGCGTTAAGGTTGGAATGTCGTCCCCTGATGTTGCAAAAATTCACGGATTGCCTTTGTCTTATTGGAATGCTTGCCCCGAGCAGTTTTAGTCGCGAGCGGAATTCTGTGTGCGATTCAATTCACAAAGTTTTTTTTTTCACAATTCGTCTATCTTACAAATTCTGAACCTCCTCTGCAAATTTGGGCGTGCGGATAACGTAACAACAAAAATAATTCAATTATCTAATCTAAGAAAATTGGAGACGAAAATTAAGACGTGCGTATGGGTAGGAAAGATGCAAACCGTACTTCGACTATATTATGAATCCTCCCTTTAAACGAAGAAGTCTTGCATTGCAGTGAGGTGCAATCTTTACCGAGTTTTACATTGCATAATAACTTGAAATTGCCCTCCCTGGGCCATCGACTGGCGACGCTCTTGTCAGCATCATCACTATGCTATGCTATCACGCTGTACTAAGCTGTGACGCTGCAGTAAGATAACCATCACCCAATCACAAACAGTGCGAGTCGTAAGGCGACTATGGAAAAATCCGAGAAAAATTGAGCTGTAAAAAGCCGTGATTTTGAGTACGGTTTAAAAGCTTGATATCTTTGCCTTTTGTTTGTGTATCACATTACTACTAACACATTACCACAAGTCAACATTATCACTTACTCTGTTAAAGACTATAAAAGTTTGGGGCGACCCTGTATAGTCAGGACCCACACCAGACAGGCCGTGCCCATTAAGGAAAAAATACTAACGCGTGAAAAAGTTTTTACTAAGACAGTGCTGCCAATTATTAAACAGGACCTGAAGCAGTGCTAATGGTCGATACAGAGGACATGCCCTAAATTTATCATAACTACAAGATAATATGTACTTAGATTCAATTATCAAGAAGAAAATTACAAAAACTCAACCCAATAGGTGTGGACAAGTTAATAAATTTTATATTTAAGTGAAAGGAGAAGTGAAACTTATTGCGCCAGCTACCTGAAAGGGCAGAATAAGGCCGGCAACATTATAGTTAGAATTCCGTTTCGGTATTCTGATTCAGGATTCCGTAAATACATTACACACATACAAGGCTCAGTTGAGAGACGCTAGCCATTGAGTCTAGACATACCGCCACCGAGTATTGACAATTTTCTGCTTTTTTTTTTTTTTTTTTTTTTATAGAATAGGGTGACAAACGAGCACACAGTCCACCTGATGGTAAGTGGTTGCTGCAGCCCATAGACATCTACATCTATCTTCCATTACAAATCAAAATGCAGATGCGTTGTCACCCGTGAGGACTGAGGTGGAACGCCTGATTTCCAGTAAAAAGGGTCTCCGGTTCTCTACACTCACCATACGAAATACAGCAGCATTAAGCTACTATTTCACGCTGGTATTCTGTGAGAGCGTGGTCCTTCCCCGGTCGAGCCGACCCATTCGTGCTACAACTATACTACTAATATAATTGCAGCATGGCTCTACCACGTAAAGATGCTTGCGATTCCATTGCTGCTATATCATTGTTACAGCCGCAATAAAATTTAGTTAGCCACAAAAAACAGCATTTAAATAATTTTACACTAAAAAAAACATTCGGCAATTTCTTGTTTCGCAAAAAATCTTGATAACGTCATTGATATACAAAAAACCCAAGATGTCTCTAACGAAAGTAACACTCAAACAGAGTAAGGAGTAAGGACACAGATTAATAAAAAGTTTACCAAGTGGTAAGGACCAGATGGGAAGCTTCCTAACACCTTCGAAAATGTATACCTATTTTGATAGGGTTGTCACCCGATGAATGTGAAAAATTTAACGAAAAAATAACAATATTATATAGTATAAAACAACATGTGATTGCATTGTAACTCAAATTAATATAACAACATGTTTATTTATTGTAACTTAAATTGAAACTGCAAAAATTGTATATTTTACTATAGGGTAAAGCGGTGAATATTGAGAAAATACATGCAATTTATAATCTGAAACTGCGCGAATCCCTTCGAGAGAATTTTAAGAAAATAGGTTTTCTCACAGAAGCTTAATACCTTTATCAGACCATGTTGATAAAACAGTCAACAAGACTTTTAAACATTTCGGATTTGTAATGAGAACGATATTAATACCTTTAAAATTATGTATATTTGCTTATGTTGGTAGTGTACTAGAATATGCCAGACCAATTTGGTCACCTCAGTACGCTACTTATAAAGATAGAATAGAAAGCATACAGAAAAAAATTATCAAGCATCTAAATTATCGTTTTCTTAAATCACCTATGAAAATATTTGTCAATCCTATGATTTATTAATACTCGAAAACAGGCGTAAATTAATGGACGTATATGTCTTGTATGATATTGTCCGTGGTCAAGCAGGATGTCCTGAGTTGGTGGCAAACATAACATCGGCCTAGTCGGCCTCCCCCTTTATTGCATGTGCCGTTTGCTGTCACCAATTATGCACGTAATGCGCCCATAAGCTGCTTGCTCCTCAGATCCTCAGTGATATAGATCTTTTTGTTTTTGGTAAACCAGCCTCTAAAGCTAAAGCTATTAAGATTCTAGACGAAGTGCAAAATGAGTAAATAGTTTTGATTTACTAAATCATGATAATCATCATTACAGCCCTTCACCAAGCCCAGGTAATTAGATAGATTAGTATTCAGTTCGGTAAAACTTTTACCGAACCGAATATTCGGCCGAACATTATTCGGCAGGATAACCTTGGGACCCAGCCAATTTATGTCGAAACGTGTTACCGTAAAGCGCGCGAGATTAGCGCCGGACCCTGCCTCTCGCTCCCCGTCACACCTGACAGTTATTGCGTCATCTAGTACTGAGCAAATTGCCGGCACATGCCTAAGTTTTGGCTATTCTTGTGATAAAAAAGTATTTCGTTGTTTTATTCTTAGTGAAAATTGATAAATGATAAAAATGAGCGTCAGGACTTTACTATTTGGAGTTATTTTAGAGAAACTGACGACCAAAGTAAAGTGAAATGTACTAATTAATGTAATGTAATGTTTCTTTGTTTGATTCCAAAAACATTTTATCAATTTTCTATTTGCTATAATCGGAAACAAATCTACAGTGCCTCAAAAACATAAGTGTATAGATTTATGCATTTGAGGCACTCTAGAGTAAGTAGATTTAACCCATAAATAAAATATACTTTCAACAGTAAAAGACATCGCATTACCCAATTCGTACATTACGTACGTACGTACGTACATTGGACACTATGAAATGAAAGCGAATGTTTGGCAATTTAGACGAATATTCGGCCGAATATTCGGCCCATCTCTAATTATTTTCTCTCGAACTTTTATACATACTGTTCACATGTTCTAACATGTCATAACATTAATTTATACAGGACACTAATTAATTACTTATAATATAAATCTATACTGTTGATTTAAAGGCGCACGACTAACTACCCTTTCATGAATACTCTGACCAACTCTGCCTGAGCCGGCGCAAACCGGTTTTTCCCCCACGGAGCGTCGGTGAAAGTTCACACACACACACACACACACACACACACACGCACACGCACACGCACACGCACACGCACACACACACACACACACACACACACACACACACGTCGTTGCGCTATGTATGTGTATAGTCACAGCGAGCCGTTTGTATGCAGCTTCCCTTCTGGTCGGTTTCTATACAGTAGAACCTCGATAAGATAAAGACCAAGAGAAACGTTAAATAATTTGAGTTATTCAGGTTTTTAGTTACTAAGGGTTTAAGTTAAGGAGTTTTTATTGGTTTATATATTTTGTAATCACAGAGGTTCGTTTATGAGCTTTGTATAGGAATTATATACTCAGATAGACGAGCTAGGTTAAATGCAAAAGAAACTTTTAAATGTTACATTTGTACACACGTACTTTATTTTAGGTTTAAAGATACATTTATTCAAGTTTACTTTATTCTATATAAAAAGTCGGCAATTTTTTTTTTGTTTGAAACTATTTACACTTTCTATTTCTATATCAATTTTATTTTCAATATTAAATAAAGAAGAGACAATATCATACTTTGTGTTCCTGCATTGCTGTATGAAAGATCGTAAAAATCTCTATAAAAAAGCTAATGATACAATAAGTTACTGTACTTAGAACTTAGTGTATTGTTTACATTTGAAGCCATTTAATAAACCCGTGTAAGCAATAACAATGGTTTATAGGGAACCGTTATTGTCTGCACATTCATTTAAAATGACTCATTGATGGATGATTGAAGTTGCAAAGGTCGTCTAAATTCATTTGCCTCCTAGTGGCCATTTTCAATGTCCTTCTCTCCACATGCACTTTCCCAGACGTGTGGAAAAAAGCGGGCGTAATCGGTATTCATAAACCGAATAAACCCAGAGATAGGGCCTCCAGCTACATATCAGCCTCCTCAGTGCCATGGGGAAATCTATGAGATGCGACGCCCAAATTATTAGTTTAAGTTATAGACAGTTTGTATTTTAAGTAGAGATGAAACGGATATTCGGTAACTATCCGGTATACGGCCTATCCGGCCTAAAATTACTATCCGGCCGGATACCGGATAACAAACAGCTATAAAAAACACAAAATATCTTAGTTAAGTACTTCATTTACGTCCCTTAACAAATATAATCAGTAATCACAAAATTTTTATTTTAAAACTTAGAAAATTTTCTCGTCGCTAAGGCACAGAATAAATAATAGTACCTACTACGTAGCTAAAGGTAAATTATGGTGAATAAAATAAAAGATAGATTTTGGCAAACTTTGATAAAGGGTATTTTGTAGCAATACCTGCCCACCAAATATAAGGGTCACGATCGGGAACAGTTTGCACTGACTTTACTTTTCGCTTCTTGCGATGCACCAATCGGCAATGTTCGGCAGAAAATCCGGCGGCCGGATATCCGGTATCCGGTATCCGGCCAAACAGCTATCTGTTTCATCTCTAATTTCAAGTAAAAGAGGTTTTGGACTCCCAGCGGAAGGGAACACAATTTTTTTTGAATTTATAGAGGTTATTACGTTATCGAGGTTTAAGTTATCAAGGTTCTACTGTAGTTATAGTATATACTATATTATATGTATATATTATATTATACGTATATTATAGTATACGGTAGAACCATGCTGTAGTTATATTAGTAGTATAGTTGTAGAACAAATGGGTCGGTTCGACCGGGGAAAGACCACGCTCTCACAGAATACCAACGTCAAATAGTAGTTTAAGGCGACACCGTGAAAAAATGCACCTCCTTTCATCGAATAGTATAGGACTATGACACCACTAACGAAAGTGGGATTTTGATATAGGTAAATTCATGTCTTTATCTTTAATTTGATTGCTCAAAAACACGATTGTATAATTTTGACTCGATCATAATTATTTGCGAAAACACCTCTAAAAATCACTATAGTTGAAATTACAACGAAATCATTTGATCTATATGCTTGGGAATCACGCAAATATATTCATAACATCAATATTCATAATTTACTTGCTCATTATTTTGATTACTTAAATCAATAATTTAAAAAAAATATTTTAAGATTCTGACAATTTCTAAGCGCTTTTAATCGTCGCGGGTGCTACGCAATTTTAGACCTTATGACGGCGTTTCTTCAAGTTTTTATATAAATTATGTATTCACTCGGTACTTCAGTACGGCGATAGCGTTTTCGATGTGTCGTCTTAATGCTGCTGTGTTTCTTATGGTGAGTGTAGAGAGAACCGGAGACTCATTTTACTGGAAACGAGGCATTCCATCTTAGTCCTCACGGGTGACAACGCATCTGCATTCTGCAAGTCTATGTGCCACAGCAACCACTTACCATCAGGTGGACTGTGTGCTTGTTTGACATCCTATCCTATAAAAAAAACATATTTTTTGCAACTTCAGCCTTTCGCGCAAGTTAAATTTACTAGTGATGCAACAGAACTCTGTTTCTATTATTTTGAGATTGATGATTAATCAGCCAGATGTAAATTATGTGACAAAATATACTCGGGAAAAGGCTGCACAACTACCGCTTTTGAGAGCCACCTTAAACGCCGAAGTGTTTGCTGAGTTTGAGAAGTTAGTTGAAACTGTAAAACTTTCATCGCAAACTAAAAAACAAATGGTCAGTTAAGGAATTGCATACCTATTTATTTATAAAATGTATTCTTATGTTGTAGTTAAAACCAAATTGTAGTTTAAACGTGTTTTCTCCAGTTAAAAATAGTTTTTAATAAACACCTTTGTTATAACTTAGATTTGCAAATTAATTAGGTAGCAGTTATGTTTGCATGAAGTTTATATTATTTATTTTTTACTTGAAGTATAAATTAATTATTTTTATTAAACTTAAATTTAGATTAAAACTACTTTTACGGATTTTATCGCGTTTATTTATGTTATTCTAATACCCGACGTTTCGGATGCTTTCCAGCACCCATGGTCACGGTAAGAAATTATTTTTAAAGAAACTTTAATGAGTATTTTGGATTCAAACTTTATTTACGTCGTACTTTCGTGCTAGGGCTTTACTAAATTACCTACTCGCTAAACCTAAATGTGGCTATTTAAGAGCGCATATTCAAATATGTCCAAGTCGAAATCTACGCGATCGCTTTGGAACGGCGTAATATTGACGCACACTACAATGTTATCTCTGTGTGCGTGTCAGAGCGAGCGCGAGGCTATATAATAGTTGTTTAGTTGCACGAATCACTTTGATCTTTGATTATATACCTGTCGTTGATACTATTGGAACTAAAATAATTTAAAAATAATTTCCATATAATGGCTTATATAGTGTATAGAAATCGGAGGCTAATATGTGAAAATTGTTTTATTCTTTTAGTAAATTGAAATCGGCTTTACATTTTCACCCTATTGAGTATATTATAATATGTGTATATGTTCTAATTGAAAAATATGTATTGTATAAAATATATATCATTTGATAAACTTTTATTCTGTTTCATGAAGTAAACATAATTCATCAAACTAACAATTTCATTAGTGTCGGCGGGATTAGTGTTGCCAGGTCTAGCAAGTAAAATTTCGGGACGGAAGGTAAAAATAATCGGGGATTTGGTTTTCATATCCGGACAACTAGAATGACTACAAAATATAGGTTTCTTTGTAGCCTTTTGTGCTTTATTGAGAGCCGTGGTAGCTCAGATGATCAACGCTAACTGTAAATATCACAGTATGCGAGTAATGCGAGAAATTGTGACTGTAACTTTACTTTATTTTTGTGCTTTATAATTATTATTCGGGTCTGATCTCATGAACGAATAACTTTTCATCTAAACATCGTAAAACCGATTTTTTTTCATTTAGGCAAATTAAAACATTTTTGAACTATTTGTTATTTTTTTGCAGTCCCTGAATTTTTCAAATCACTCATTTTAATATAATTCTGTTTAAAACTTTTGGGTTTTTTTTTATAGACTGGTGAGACAATGTCGTAGTAAAAATATTTTAATGTGGTAGTAGCTAACAGATATAATCATTTTTGCTGTCAAAATTATGGATTAAGTATAGAATAACAAGGTTAGTGAAAATCGGGACATTTGGCGTCCGGAGCAAGGGTGAATCGGTACGTGTCACTAGACCCTTGAAAATCAGGACGTCCCGCGCAAATCGGGACACCTGGCAACACTAGCGGGGATCGAGCCTGGATTGTTCGCATTTACGGCGAGCACTACGTCCTTGAGCTACTCAACTCAAGCACGGCTCATATGTTTTATATCTGGGGGCACGGTAGTGCCCCCGCCATGTCGACCAAAACAGCGGCACGGCCGTATCATCATTGCGAGACTTGGTTATTTTACAAGTTATGTTTTTGATGGCATGTCTTTGTTTAATCATAATGTTATCTCCACACTAGGAATTTTTCCTAAGTACATCTTTGGGGCAGTTTAAATACATTAATTTCACAAAGACAAACATCCAGACCTGGAACAATTATTTGTAGGAAATACAAATTTTTGTTCCATGTGGGATTCGAACCTGCGGCGCTCAGCGCTACAACTCATGACCAAGTCACTCCGCCACGGAGCCAAAGGTGAAAGCCAACGATTTTGTATTTTTACTTGATCCGAATTGCTTACGTTCATTACTCATTTCTAAAAAAATATGTATGAAATGAAAATTTGCCACCATTACATCATTTAATATTTAAATATTACAATCATAAACATATTTTGCCTATTTTTGCATATTTTTATTATTGCCTTTGTACATAATTTTGTTTTTACCATTTTCCTATCAAAGTATGTGTGTACATAAACTGTTAAATAAATAAATAAATAAATAATATTTCAAAATTACTTACTACCAAAAATATCGCTTATAAAAGTCTGAATCGTTTAAAATGCTCGATGGTGCTATAGGTATCTAGTTATAGTATGGTGTAGTATAGCCCTATCGGTGTATCAACGCGATCGCGCGGTGTCGGTGAGAAAAAGTAATACGTCCTGTCGTTGGGATTACCCGGAGCGTACTGAATCGATCGGCGTCTCCACATGATGTTTTATAGTATTTTTAAAATAATTATACAAAATAATTGACAAAATAAAACGAGCTAAAAATTTTATTGGATATTTAACATTACATGTATTTTGATAAAATAATTAAAATAGATATGTTTGTAAGCAAATACATGGAAAAAAATACATTGAAGTAGACAGTTTTGGTGATTTTATAACATTATATTATAATATTAAATCGAAATATTTTCGTAATTTAGGTTTTGCTATACACTAAAAGACTATATATTCCATTATAATAACGCTTAAAATAAAGTATTTTAGCTTATAATAATGGTTGTATTCAACCTGAAAGATAACTCTGATGCATATTTTCGTAAAACACTGTGAAGGGATTGTCTTCGCCCTAAAAAACCGTCATTAAAAACTATGATTTCGCATTGCTATGTACTAAACAAAGACTTCATCTTTCTAAAGCCCTAATTTTCAGCAAATAATCTCCTCACGTGGTTACGATATCGCCTTTGGAAAAACCACAAAACATGTAGTTTTCGACGCGAAACGCATATGCCCTCTTAAGGCGTTTTCCCAAATTCCAGTGCCTATTTAGCTTTGGTGTATAGGTGGTACGCAGCATCGTCAGTGAGCAATAATTGCTATAGCAATAATTATTATTTTTCGAAGCTGGACTTAACCAAATAACAACACGTGAGTAAAGAATGTTCAACACAGTGCCATAAGGAATTCACCTACCGCCTGCTAAGCAACAAACCAGCACGTCTTTAAAGATGTTACTCAATTAACTAACGTGACGTAAGAATATTCTATAGTATAAAAACCAAGGTATAATTGTTAAGACAGAGCAGTAGTAAGTAATTAAGTTAGTTTGTGAGTTAACTAGTCTAGTATTCCCGTGTACTCACATCGTCACAGTAGTTAAGTTAACTTGTAAGTTAGAAAATAAAAGTAATATTATAAGAAAAAGTCTTCGTCTCTTTCCACTTTAACCCTTCCTAAGCTACTGCAAACGTTAGTGGCGCAGTCGGTAGTCGAGAAGATACCAGTAGAAACGGAAGGGGGTCCCAAACATTGTACCAGGACTGGAGGAGCGGAGTACCGGGATGGATTTCATGTAAGTGCACTAGAATAGTTCGTGTGTTGCTTCATTGATTCCGCTATTCCCACCACCTAATTCCATTACTCCTAGTATAATATTCCAGAGTCTTTAATAATTATAGCCATAGCTTAGGTAATTAATTAGGGCTAATTTACCTATTTCTAAGATTTTTGGGTTTCTAGAGTACGGGAGCCTGAATTGCGATTGGTGAGCCGACAGATAGTAGATAACAATAGGATTTATTAAGATATGTGGTCAGTTAGCCGCGTACATCGATCACTAATAAAAAAATTAGTGATCGATGGCCGCGTAGTATCTTAGCACCGCTCCTGGTAGTGAATTCACAAATGTATGTTTATTGAACGGAATACTTAATAAAATTACTGGTACCGCCGCATGTACTATAATTCTAATGGAATACCCGACAGTTGGTTAGGTTTTCCGACAGCTTTAATTAAACACAAAAATTCACCACCTAGTAACTACTTTCAGATTCACGAAATGCATGTAATGAATGTGCAGCCATTGACACCGATTATATTGCTTACTCGACTCAGATTACAATTCAATAATTGTATAACAATTCTGCAGAATAGGCATTACCGTTAATGCATATTCTGCCGAATCTACTTCCGAATCAACATATTATTATACCTTAAATCAATCAGGATACGATGGTCATATTAGTTTCTAAACGTAAAATTTAGAAAGTAATATTATATACTCAATCCAGCATATTATTATAGTGGTAGGCAAATAGTGTTCGTATTTAAATTTGGAATTATTTAAATTACCAATTTCCTGAAAAATCTCCGACTTATATAAATTTAGCTATAGTACTCAACAGGAGTACCCAAGCTCTTATACCTCCATTCCCATTCTCTGCAGGCACACAGAACTCATCTATAGAGGCAGAAGCCCGGAGATCAGAATTCTGTACCAAACCCGACTATGATTCATACTAAGAACAAAACCAAAGAAAACCCGAAAAAATTCTTCGGGAACCTCCGAAGCCGTCCCGGCGACATTTTCGCTGAATGTGCTGCAATAGTCGCCGCGCTGAAGGTGGAGGAGTTCCATATACCTACCGAGACCTTGCAAGCAATCAGGAAGCCACCAACTATACAGCATCGCCCGCTAAGCAAATAACAACACCTGAGTTAAGCATATTGAACACAGTGCCATCAGGAAGTCAAAAACCAGCACGTCTTTTACGATGTTACTCAATTAAACAGTAGTTAACTTGTAAGTTAGAAAATAAAGTAATATAGGAAAAAGTCTTCGACTCCTTTTACTTCAACCCTCCCTAAGCTGCCGCGAACGTAACTCGCATGATTTAAAGTTGTTTTTACAAAGCAATGCTCAAACAGCAATAAAATATGTATATAAATATGTATGTATGTGTATATGTATGTATGTATGTATGTATGTATGTATGTATGTATGTATGTATATGTATGACCGAAGTTTGCTTGTAGGACAAGGCATAAAGTGAAGGCGAATATTTTTTTTATAAATTGAATTAGTATTGTAAGTTTCTAAAATTTATATAAATGTGGTTTAAACACATATTTGCACTTTTATGTGGTCGTAAATATATTTTTGCTATAGTGCTAACCCTTTAAATAACACCCTTTTAAAACCTTATACCTACTAAAATGAATTCTGTGTTTGTGCACAAAAATGTTAGCTAGGATTGAACCCAATTTTAGTCGTAAGGGACTGATCACTAAAACAAGCAGTCTTCAAACACGTTACAATGGCGGTTATTTTTAACCGACTACAGAGAAGGAGATAGTTTTAGTTTCGACTACCTAATTGTTTATTTTTAATGATGTAACATTGTAACACGATATCATAATTTTTTGTAAACTTTTTCCTTACTTTCAGTTTTCAGTGATCGCTTATAAATTACAACCCGATCTAAAAATTATGGAAGACTTTTATATTTTTTCTTAAATTTATTCAATTACCTGCACTTGTGCAAAATCCTAATCCAATGTAACTCAATTTTTCGTTGATATTAATAAAAACTAACAGTTATTTATATAACAATGAGTATTATTTCACTTACCATAAAAATATTTTCGAGAAAATATTAGCTTTATCATGAGGATTTTTGTCCTTTAAAACAACTTTTGAATCCATGATTGCACTTTGAAACTTATGGGACACCAAACGTAGGTTAGCCAAGTATTTTAACCTCGTAGGCTTAAAGTCAAATATTTCAATATTTAACACCGAAGAAGAATTTACACATTCTACAGAAATTTATCAGTTGTATGCTTTTTTTTATAAAAATTGTATATAAAAAATGACGACTCGGTTCTTCAGTTTCGCACGGCCGCTTGGCTGAAATAATACCATAAGAATGTTCACTGTTTATAGCAGAGCAAGAGCACTATAATTCGTATCGCATTTATAACAGCATAATAAACTATTAAGTACTAAAAATTTAATTCGGTATAATATATAACTAATCACAGATTTTTATTACACTACACTTAATTAGTCCCACGAAAATCACTCCAGTCCACGCACGCCTAAAGCCAGAGTAACTAACACGGACACGGACTGCAAATGAACTGCGAAGTGCGGACTGCGGACTGGCAGCTGAAACTGACACGGGAACGGGATAGACATATCTGTCAATCATGAATGATTCGTTCGTCTGAGCTGGTACACTTAACAGTAACCAATAACAAACAATGGACGAAACCTTTTTAACTCGTGATTGGTGTGAATTGAGAATGAGTAATCTGCTCATTAAATAGCTTTATTAATATTTTAAGCAAATATTTTGGTAAAAAATATTATATATTATAATATTTTATATAATAATATTTTCGTCCTAGGTGAAATTTTATCGACCAAACTGGCGACATATTAACAATAAGCCCAAATTAGAAGTATCCTTAACCGACGAGCATGTCATGCGTAGGTATGTGTGGGATGTGGAGTGGAGTGTCAGGTTCATGCCAAATGGAAATCTGTAGTCTCTGCCTACCCCTCTGGGTGACAGGCGTGAGTGTTTATATTATATTATTATCATTTATTTTGGTTTACAATTTTTCACCGACCGAATCCCGAATGATCTGAAAGAACAGGTGAATCGAATGGACAATGAAGACTGCAGAGTATCAGGATTATTTATTATGTAAGGGTTATTTATTATAGTAAATTGTGACCAAAATTAAAAAAATATTTTACATTTTATTATATTTATTTGTTACATCTATAAGTTATAAATATCATTTCTGAGGGTTTGCAAAAAAATAACGTTTCAAAAGTTTTCATGGCAAATGATTTATGTAATATGATAATCTTCAACCACCTTATATAAGTATAAGATATAAATTTAATTTTGTATCAAATAAACGTTACAATCCTTATTTTTAGACACGTAAAGCCTAGATATTGGTATACTAAATCAATAAAATATATTCTTTATAATAAAATTGCTTTGCTTTGTATTAAATAGCGCTATCTACTTCGTTCTGTAGTTAAATACTAGTCATTCTCATTTTACTGAAGTCGAACCAAAATTTATGAGACTCTCAAGGTGGTACGCACAATAGATGCTAGATGGCCTAAGCACAAAAAATTTAATATCAATCAGTAAGATGAAATTGTGTATTGTTAGGAATGAAATATAAAAAATAAACAAATTTATTAAATAAATAAAATATATAACAATATTGAATAAAGTTATCATGTTTGTCCATCCCATTGAGATGTATTAGAATGATTCGGTTACTAGAAATGAATGATTGACACAGATTGACACATGTCTAATACGGAACTGTGCGCGAAACATAAAGGCAGCACTATTGCCGAAATAAGCGCTCTCTGGTCGTAGACAGAGAATAGGATTCTCTGTCTACGTCTCTGGTGTTCCTATGCCGAAGATAGTGGGATCAAAACATTCATTACAAACAACATGAAATGTTTATAAAAAATGAAAAAAATAATTAAATACGAATTTCAACCAATTATCAATAATATTATACATGGCCAGAATGATGAAAAAAGGAAAAAAATATATATTATAATATTAGACCACGGCACGTTCTTTAAAATTTAGCCCGTAGCTATAGTGGCGCCATCCTTATTTAACGGTTTTCTATGGACATTTTTCTGCACTCCATACTTAGAACAAATAATCGGATAATTCAGAACATTACAGTGCAGCAAAATCATGGAGTACTTAGAGAACTTTTAGATGTAATGAAATATTGTTATTTTTAATTTAATTATATTATATTAGTGTAGTTGTTCCTACTCCCAGTAACAGATGGCAGCTTTTGAGCATTACGAAACGAGTTATTGTCATAGTTAAACTATATTTTAACAGATGTCACTAAAAGATAGCGATCACTGCCTCCACGACTGCCTGCGTAAAGAGTAGTACCTCTATACTCCATGGTAAAGTGAATTAATGATTGTCCCACAAAAACTGGTAGCTTAAATCTTATCAAGAATATTTTTCTACATCTTTGTGGTAAACATAAATAGCAAATATCTCAATATTAATATTCTTTAGAAGGTTTTAGATGACTTCGAAGGAAATTTAAGGGTATTCTTTGATTTCAATGAAATGTTCACGGAATAATCAGTTGGACAGACAAATGGGCAGCATGGCAACACTGCTCGTAATTAGTGCTACAGATTGCCTAATACATAGATAAATAGATATGTAGCTAGCCAAAAGCGTATATATTCAGTAATCTATGGTACATATCTATCTATTTATCACTGTTGGTTTAACTGTGTTTGGAAAATAAATAAATAAAAATGATAATTTTTCTTAGTGAATTGCAAAAGGAACATCTGGATATATTGCATAAACAATCTACGCCAGGTTTATTATTTAAATGTTTAAATTTAAGTCTCGATCGATTACAATTATAAATTATAATCCATCGAGATCGATTACAAATATAATATTAAATCATAAATGTCTCAAGTTACAAATATAACTTTATTTTAAAAATTGTTGCTTTATCTAATGCCTACTTACGATATTTTGTTTTAGTTGTTGTTGACTATTGTAAACTTACAATAGATTATTTAAATAATGGTTTTAACCAAAAGAAATGTAGCCTAGCAGCGGGTAAGTTTATTGTAATAAAATTTGTTTATTTCAAAAAATAATAAAAATTCTGCTGGTTTTTTCATACTTCTCAAACTGGGGTTTTGAAAACCGTTAGTGTAAAAAAATAAATTTAAAAAAAAAATTTCTCTCAAATACCTACCTACTTTGAATAAAAATATTCATACAACATAATCTGCTACTTAATAGCTTATTACTCTTAGATACCAAGTTTTAGTTATATAATTTACTTATGCACTAGGCATGGATATTGAATCATTTAACTAATTTAACCGAACTTTAATCTTCAGTTGATAGTAAAAATATAGTCCATTAATCTACCAACCACTACCTACTATGATTATAACCAACTAGTTGAATTCATCTGTCGTTTTGAATTCTCCTCGATTTTATAGAGATTCATCTGGATGGAATTTCTGTTATTTTGCAAAGATTTGTGCTTTATCAAATCTGATGCAATGGCCACGGTAAGTCAAAACCGAAACCAATGGGGTTGGGAATTATAAAAGTTGACATTAAACACAATACAATTTGTCAATTAAGTTTTATTTACCAACTTGAACAATTTCTTATACTTTTGACATATATGGAATTTATTACTTTTAAAGATAGTTGTTATTAATATAAAAATTATACTTATTTCTTCAGTAATATTCAATGGATAGATATATACTTTGCAATTACTCTAATTTTAGATACACCTGCCAACCCAATTACCTCCAGAAACCTATTGTGTCCACTGCTATGATTAAAACATAAGAAAACAGTAAATTATTTTTTAATTATTATTTATCTGAATTTTTCTTTGTAAAACTGACTTATTATTGTTATGTTTACAGAAAAACTAAATGTTTCACTAACCACTATTCAAAATTCGATTCAAGCCCTAGCATATCTTATAGTAGAAGGATGTAAACATAATGTAAGTATATATTTTATATGTCTATAAAATATATTGAAATTCATAGTACTTTTTTCATGTGAATTATTGTTATTACTAATATACTTTTGAGTTGAATTAAGTAACTTTATTACTAGTAATTTCCTGTCCGCTCACCACTACATGCATTGCAATGCCTTTTTATCGGATACCTTCATAGGTGTGCCACACAACAACTTACCGAAGTTTCATTCATCCTAATTTGATGAATAGTATAGGGGGTCCATCAAATCGATGAAATCAACCATCATGGTCATTAAACTAGATTGAAGCATGTGTGTGCTTAATTATGAATATAGTTTTTCCATGATGAATAAAAGAACATATAGTCGACAAAAACATCAAAGCTCAATGAAGACTGCAGTCTATGAACTTGTTTAACATCACCCGTTGCACGGGCCATAGTTTGCTTCTCGTACAGGTTCTTTAATAGTAAAGTTAGTTTATATAGTTCTTTATTCTTTATTGTACACACAATAAGTTGGTAACAATTATTAAATATTTAAATAAATGTACAAAGGCGAGCTTAACCCTAATAAGAGTTCTCTTCCAGCAAACCTATAGTTATGTAATTTAAAGATAGTTTATGTGGATGCACATGTGTTGTTACTTTACTTATCAGTTTATTACATATACTGAGTTTAAATCAAAAATGGTGCATTATAAGTAATTTGCAGTACCACGGTTTTAACAAAAGTGTGAAGTAATTGTATATGCTGCGAGGCCAAAAAAAGAAAAGAAAAATTATAAAAAGTTAAAAATGTAAAAATACGAAAGCTATTTAAAATAAAATTATAATGTAGAAAAATGTAAAAGTTATGCAAAAGTTAAAGTCTTATTATTCTTATTCATAGTAAAAATTGGGATGAAGCCCATGAGTCAGCCTCCAAGGGCCTAGCCTACACACTGTTACAAATGGTTACATAGGAATCTCCTTACCTTAAATATTAGTAAAACAAACTATATAACATTTGCAATCAAAAATTCCTCACAACCCAATAATAATCTTTATCTAATCGCCCATTCATGTGAAAACCTTTACAGAGCGCCCTAAATGTAACTGCCAGCCCCTGCAAAAGAGTAGTTTCACAAAATACTTAGGGATATATCTCGATCAGCAACTAAATTGGCATAAACAAATTGACACTTGTACCCACAGAGTCAGAAAGCTATTGTGGTTGTTCAAATACATAAGACAAGTTGCCGACAAACAACTTATTACTTACATTTATACTGCTCTGGTACAATCCATCATACTATATTGCTTGCCAATATGGGGTGGTACCTATAAAACCAAAATGATTAAAATTGAGAGGGCTCAACGATCACTCCTTAAAGTTATGACATTCAGGAATAAAACGTGAAAAACATAGATTTTTAAATTATCTATTTAAATTATCTATCCATTAGTGTAATCCTCAAATGATTAGAGCGTTGCCTTTAGCAACAGATGCATGTAATCTTCTAACTAAACTATTGATAGTTTTAGTCATTTTTTAAAATTAGATTTTAAATGTATTTATGACACATAAAGACAAATTAGAACGTGGAATGTGATGATAGGATATCGAACATAAATAATGTGCTTTTAGCTGTAGCTTATTTCTCATAAATAGTGAGATAATAGTCTCTGAAAAACGCACTTTTGCAAGGTTTTCGGCTCCGTAATGCCGCGCCGTGGCTAAGTTTTAAATCGCAGCGGATTTATGATCGCATTAAGATAGGTTTTGCGCTTTAGGGATTTGATCTTTGTATTATGGGATTATGGCGTACTATACGTATACTTTTATTTATTTATTGTAGCTATCAGAATCAGACTTCAAATCGTCCTTGGCCATAGCTGGATTTACAGATGAAAAGCAGCAACTTATATTAAAGTTATACATTACAAAAAAAGTAGAAGTATCAAGTGCGTTAAATATACTACAGCAGAAAGATCTAAGCTATCAAGATTTGACATGGAGGTTTGAAGTACAGGTAAGATTTGACTTTCAGTAATAATGTCCTCCAGACTGAATTTCGGTCACACCAGTTAGTCTCAACGGAGCCATCTGCGCAGGATAAGATTGTAATGTATGAATGTGCAAGCACAGGTGCATTCTGTTTACCCTCAATCTTATAGCCTGATAGAATGGCAATCCGATACGTGAAATGAGCCGCAAAAGCTTTACGTGCTTTCGGAGGCACATGGGGTACAATGCCGTCGAATCACAGCCTGCTGATTTCCTGGCCGATTTTGGCCCGACCGTCAACGACTTGCGGAACTTAAAGGATAACAACGTACGACTAGTTTATTCTTATTAAAAATTTGAGATGACTTGCATACCTTTATAATGTTGACTTCTAAATGGTCAATATTGTCTGGTCAACTGAGGGTGCACCGCTGCTTGAAATAGAGAGAACGGCAGCAAACAAGATCTACTTCTAGGCAGAAAGGAATCCCTGCTTAAACAACCTATTTTTGGGTTGAATGACTATAACGCAGAGTACTCACTTTGTTTTGTTATGGGAAGGGAATTTGTGTGATAAATCTTCCTTTTAATGGTTAAAGGAAATGATTAAGCAAGAAAAAAAATCCTCAATCTTATATTCCATAGTTTTGCAATCCATGTGGTGTTTCAGAGTACATTCAGATTTAATGGGCCTTAGGTTTTTCTTGTCAGGGGCCATCCATAAATTACATCACACGTTGAGCGGGCTGGGGGAAGGGGCCAACAAAATGTGACAAGAGACAGCGGGGTTAAAAACTATGTAATGTCACATGTTAAATCTAAAATACTTAAATGCGACATTTATATATGAACTAAAAACTTAAAAATATAACAACTCTATGGCTTATGTAGGTTTAAGTAATCGGCGAGTGGCTCGCTATCCAACGTTTGTGAATGTGTGTGTGACCTCCGACAAGTGCTACCGCATGCGCCATGGTTGATGACGATGCTATATGGTTGGATGAAAATGATGTTGACACGGCTGATATTCCTGACATTAATAGTGTTACGAGGTTGGGGTTTTGGACAGTAAAAACTGCACTACTTGTATCGCCAATTCAATACTGACTCCGGTCGCTGTTCGAGTACATACCAGTCCCGACCGACTAGGTGTAGAAAGTTTCAGTATGGAATTTTCTAGAAAGCTCTCATAGTTCTGCTATACTAGATGGTGTTAGTGGCATTAATTATGGCGCGCAACAATACCCAAAATGAAAAGAAGTGTCTGATATGCCAGTGATAAACAATATCTAGGAGTGGGTCCAAAGCACGGAGCAAATACAAAGAGGAGACGGCCTAAGCAACTGTACACTGTGATTCTAACTAGGTCCTGACGTCATCACTGTGGGCGTGGGTTTAGTTAGTATACTGTCAGCGTTCTTCCTGTGCGCGTATGTGTCGAAAATTGCAAATCGGTGTATTTTTGTAGTATTAAGAGGAAAAGGATGAAGTGTTGTGTTTTATCATATAAAAACTCACAAACGCTCTTATACTATGGATGGTATCACATTTCATTGGTAAGTAATTTTATACCTAAATTATTAAAGTACTTAGTTCTAGAAAAATCTCTGCATCCGCTTTCAAATATACTAATTAAATATATTCGACACTAGATGGCGACACTTTGTGTCATGGGAACTAAAGATATAAAGGTACCTAGGACTCAGTATTGGTAAAATATTCATACGAAGGTGCTGAAATTTATTTTGCATTCAGTCCTAAAGAATTTTTTCAAAAATTATTATTGTTGTCCGTGTCCGTGTCATATACCGTCAAGTAAAAGAACAATGAAAAAAATAAAAAAAGACAGGGCCGTAATTAGAATTCAATTATTTTATCAAGAGAAGTATATATACGCAGTTGCCGTGTGTTACTAAGTACTATCTTGAAAGTATTTTAAATATTAAAATGAAGGAAATTGTACTTAGGATTAGGATTTTTACGATATGTTTAAGTTATACTTATATATAAGTGACATGTAAATAAACACTTAAATACAATTCAAATATGTTTAACATTTCGTAAAAGTCAACCTTTAAGAAATATTCATTTTATCCTTAGTAAAATATTCAAAGTCTCTTTGAAACTTTTCTTTCGCAAGACAACTATTATAACATTTGTAGGTCGGTTACTTAAAAACCTAGGAGATTATTTTATTCTTGTAAATCTGGATATATCGGTTCGTTTGGATGCAGTTTGTATTTTATACTAGTTTTAATTATTTTGGTAGAATGAGTTAATTTTATATTGTTGTTTTATTCTTTATATTATAGCTTAAAAGAAAATTACCAGAGCCCTCAATGTCATCACCTAGGCTTACCACAAGTGATTTAAATGATTTTTGATATTTCATGATTCCATTATAAAGAAGAACCTAAAACGAGAAATAGAACAGCTTCGATGGAAAGCGTAAAAAGATGGGCTAAAGGTCAGAAGACTTCAAATGAAAATTGAACGCTTAAAAAAGAAAGACGGATGCCTAATTTGAAATAAAATATTAAGATTTTAATTGATTTGATAAATAACATTATATTAATTACAATAATTTGTCTATTTGTTCTCCCTCAGAAATATTAAGTAGTATACCGACACATACACAACAGTCCAGCCGTTTCAGCTTGAAAAAATAACACATATACAGTACATACTAAGCGTGGTATAAGGTCAAGGAGAAAAGAAGAACACACAAACTTGCTTTTATAATATTAGTGAGATTAGTAGGATCATTGTTATAGTAGGAGTAGAATTTTTTTCATAATAACATCGGTATTTCAATAAAAAAAAATGTATCAATATGATTCACAAAATTAATCTTGAAAAAATACTCCCTGGTACGAAATTTCTGAGTACGTCCCCTTACATCCTACACCAAACGTAAGGTAGCTAAACTACATTACAACATCGATAGGGAACTATGCGAGAAGTTTTATTATTCATCGGTAGATGGAAAATAGTTAAATGGGCGGTACTTAACACCCCCTCATCCCGCAAATTGTCACGCGTCGTTACGTAGTGAAATCTAATTACAACACCTCTTTGTATTTGCTCCGTGGTCCAAAGCCCGTGGACAAAAGTTTATCATTATTTAATTTTGTTTTTGTTTTTTAATTGGTCTATTATTTTGTCCGTTATCTAAAATATTTGATTTAATTAAAGATTATTTTTAATTTAAATAAAAAAATACGGAAAAACTGCTTTTTTAATTAAATTCTGAAATATAGAATTAACACACATGACGTCACACCAGAGGAGAGGGGTTTTCACAAGCTTGGTGTGACTGTGATCACTTGTGACATGGAAGGGAGCTCGAAGGGGTCAAAAACCTATTTGTGTGACGTAATTTATAGATGTCCCCTCATTTCATTTTCTATATATCTATTAAGTATAAAAAATATTTATTATTATTATGTGACAAAGCATAGAGAATTATAGTCTTTGTGACAAAGTAAACACCTGTTGTAAATATGATTAATCCTTTATTAATGACATTTATGTACATATTTTTTACAGATCGCTTCTCGGAGCTGTAATCTTATGATAAACCCAATGGTTGCTTTGAATTTGGTTGTTACTATTCCAAAGAATTATGGGCAAAAAGAAGAGCATATGTTTAGACATGATGATTTAATTAAAAAGAATACAATAACCAATAACCAATCAATAACTTTATACACTGTTTTTTCGGTACAAAGTGCTAAAACTGCAAGTCAATGTCAAAAGGTTGTTAATCATGTTTTATTGCAATGTGATATACCGAATTTAATACATCTTACAAATAAATTAGAACAAGCCTTAAAAGAATCAAAAAGTCAGCATGTCAGAAGAATTCAAAGGGCTCTATGAAAATCTAGTTGTTCATTAAAATGTAAACTAAGCCTAGAGCATTACACTTGTATTCTAAGACATATATTTTGTACTAACATTATATATTCTGTTTTGGTAATGCTGTTTTAACTTAATACATAATATAAATTTGTAGTAGGTATGTACATTAAGACAATTTCCAATATATTTTCTGAAGTTACTAATTTTATTTCCATACGTTAATAACGATTAAACATCGATAGGTTGTTCTTGTATTATTACGTATATAATTGTTCGACTAACATTTAATGTACGGCAAAGTGTCCCTATAATAATGCGATACCTATATACAGCACGTAAATTTGCTGAATCTAGCTACTTAACGTAGATATATGAAATTCTTTCGCTCGTCAATCTTGTACATTTTCTAGATTAAAAGAAATATGATCTCTTTTTAAAATACGTTTACTTTTTAAAGTACGTACCTGGTTCACACTCATGGTAAAAAAAAAGAAAAAAATAAGCTGATGGCGAATAACATAAAGCAATATTCTATCATTTCTTCTCTTGATTTTATATTCTGTGGAAATAGATTAAGCATAAAGGTTTAAAAACCATCTTTTTCACCTTTAGTCACCCTTGTTTTGATAGATTACACAGTTCCAATGCAACTAGGTTTGATTAGGGGAATCTCACATAATCTGCAAGTTGCATATCGTCACTGGAAAGGAGAAAGTGCTAAAGCGCCAAAATGGTACTTTTGGAAAATGAGGTTTAAAGTTTTTTATTTTTTATTTTAATTCATATCTTTTTTAGTTATTATCCGATCTTATTAATCTAAAAATATAACATTACTAAAATTCTATTGTACCAGCACGTACAAAGTGTTTATGATATTTATCTCTATTTCTCGAAATAGTAGTCGCTTTAGCAAAAGTGCGTTGAGTAATAGGAAAGTATTAGTCAGGGAAAAACTGCTAATCTACCTCAAAAGTATGAATCGAATTATTCGAAAAATGCTTATAAATAGTAAAAGCCACTTCTCTTGGAAACGAAAAATGCTTAAGTAACTAAGACCGTATAGATCTAGTAAAGAAAAATTGCTAACGATTGCTTATGATGGTAACATGCCGTCAAGAAGAAATGCTAAACAAGCGATACAGTACAGAGGCTATGCAACCAAAATTGCTTACGTGCGCTAACTTAACCGAATAAATGCAAGCAAAAATGACTAAAGGTAAATTATTGACCGTTACTTTACTCGATTATACTACTTATCTACGGATGGGTTTTAAGAATTTGTTCGAAATAATTGCTTAATAGGCTCATTATGTGAAAATTTAACTAAATTTTGTAGATACTAAGTAATTGATGTGCGGTAAGAATTTGTCAATATAAAATCTAACTTAATATCTTGAATGGACTAAACTGAAAACCTCTTAGAATGTACCAAATCTGTTGTCGGAATTTGCATTAGAAATAAAACCATTGCATTTAAAAATCAATCAGTTTTATTTATTTATTTTTAATATTTTTCCAAACATTGTTGTGACTTGCTAATAAGTAGTCTTACCCTAATTTTTGAAAAACATCAAGTAGGTCCATAACCAACAAAAAACTTAATATTAAACATACTTAAATGTTAAGTAAGCAACAAAACGAACGTAAAAATAAAACTTCAGTATTATCAATTCTTGACATATTCCAATAAGTTTTTATCATCCTGAATCACAAGGGTAAGTCTGACGTTTGACCTAACGTATTTATAAATCTTAGAACAAAAATAAATATAAACAAATAACAATAAGTAAATCTAATTTGGGACTTTTGAGATCAGAGTTTTAAAGATTAACCTTAAATCTATCAGTCTTGAATGTCTTCAATGTCTGTATCTGCCAAAAAATCTTGAACATTTACTGCATGAGGTAAAGACTTATATTCTGCAACATACATTGCTGGTATAGTTATATTGTTACATAATTTTTCTAAATCGGAATATTTTTTCTTTGAAATAGGCAATTTCGATTTGTAAATTAACTTTGGAATTAATTCACATTTGCCTATAACCTCGATCTTTTCAGATTCAGCTTCGACTTTCATGGAATATTTGACTTCGATATGGTGCGGATGAGCTTTCTTGAATGTAGCAGTGCAAATCCTGCTTATTTTACCTGCAAGATTGCCTTTGAAGTATCTGTCGAAAATTGTATCCCAGCCCTCAAAATCTTTGTGAGATAGAACTTCAACTTCGTATGGTTTAGGAACTTTTCTTGCTAGAGCACTTATGGTTGGCCACTGAGACGGTGCCCATACAATGTTGTTTGTCACATTTTCTCAATGACTGAGTGCATGGAATCCACAGGCATATATGTGTGTCCCGGTAGAATGTTTTGCCTCTCCTTGCCTTGTCTTTTACTGTTTTTAATTTTCTTCTGTTTTTTCTCTCTTCTATCATTATTGGATGTATCTGACTCCGTATCGTCTGATTCTTCCCATGAAGAAGAACTCAGTGTAAATTCTTCTTCGTCAGAAATGAAGTCAACATGTTTGGGAATTAATCTTTTATTTTTTTCAGGTTTCTCTTCTATATATCCAGGTTTGACCTTCCTCCTTTCAAGTTTTCCTTTACTAGTTCCAGGCATTTTCTTGTCAACAATATTCTCAAAGTTCTTGCTTTTTTCTTTTTCAAATTGATTAACTGTTTGTTCTTCCAATTCAAGCGTGATTTTGCAACTGTCATCAGATATAATTTGTTGTACACAAATTTCAATCTCCTCTTCTCGAGACATAGAACGTAACTGAGAAGCCGAAGAAACTTTATTATACATAGCATGAGAGAAACTCGTTGTGGAGGCTGAATCTAGGAGTTCAGGATCTGGGGTGTACTGTGCATTCATCTGGTGGGAGACGGCGTTATCATAACATGTAGATTTTAGATCATGATTCGGGGTGTGCGAAGCGCTCATTGCGTGGGAAGCGTGGTTATCTGCAGTAGATTGAAGGAGTGCAGATGCCGAGGTATGCGAAGCTCTCGTCGCGGAGGAGATGATGTCATCATAGGTAAGGGAACGCATCGCGGGGGAAGCGCCGTTACCATAGCTAGATTCCAGGAGAACAGTAGTTGAGGTATGCGAAGCGCTAGGGGCGTGGGAGGCGTCGTCGTCATCGGTAAGTTGCTGGAGCCTGCTCGTTGTGGAGGTAGAATCTAGGAGCTCAGGATCTAGGGTGTACTGTGCATTCATCTGATGGGAGGCGGCGTTATCATAACATGTAGATTTTAGATCATGATTCGGGTTATGCGAAGCGATCATTGCGTGGGAAGCGTGGTTATCTGCAGTAGATTGAAGGAGTGCAGAAGCCGAGGTATGCGAAGCTCTCGTCGCGGAGGAGTCATCATAGGTAAGCGAACGCATCGCGTGGGAAGCGTCGTTGCTATAACTAGATTCCAGGAGACCAGGAGTCGAGGTGTGCGAAGCGCTTGGGGAGTGGGAGGCGTCGTCATTATCGGTAAGTTGCTGGAGTTTATGAGTCGAGGTGTTTTCTGCTGAGACAGACATGTAAGTATTACCCTGTATAGCTTTATAATCCGCTGTATTTGCTCGCCGTAGCTTTGTTACAAAATCAGTATTGTCTGGTTGTCCCCGTTTTCTACTGGTATCCTGTTGCTGAGCTTGGCATACGTACTGTTTAATGTAATTTTTGCGTTTGCTTTCCATGACCTACAACAAAAGACATGAACCGTTACTGTATTTCAATTAAGTTATAATGTAACCCACGATAAGTAAGGTGAAATGCAACTACTATAAAGAGCCCACCCTCCCATTATAGTAGTGCCGCACAGAACTTTCTAAACAGTACTGCGTGGCACTGTTAAGCTTATCACCAGAAGACTTAAGTCGGTAATTTCACTGGTGTTATACCTTATTCATGTGAACAATCTCAATTAAATATTTTGGTTAATCTATAACTTAGGCACCAATTATGTCAAAACTACTCATCACTTTAACCAAACATAACCAAAAAATCTTAACTGTACAATACTTTTGCTTAACACTACAATAATACAAAAAAAGTATAAACATACCTTTTTATATTCCAAAATCAAGATCCCAACAATAACACTTAACGCACTTACTTACACGTCAAAATAAACATAAACAGTACCTATAAATTTCTTTACGAACACCGTCACTAGCGTAGACTAACTAATACTACTGATGTTAGGTGATTACCTACAACCAGCGGGCGCTCGCGAATCCAGAAACGATGTGTACCGACAGGACGCGAGTGCGCTAAGTGTGCTTATAATCACACGCATATTATAAATATTATGTGCCTAACCGCTATTTACACTACAGTCTCCCAATAGATAATAGTACTAACGTACTACAGTGGTCATCAGTTTAAAACATAGGATATCGCTAAAACGATTCATACCTTTAGGAAAATGCTTTCCTTATTCTAATAGAAATGTTATTACTTAATTGTCACAGCTTTATTTTCTCTAACAGAATAAAATTTAAAAAAATACATTTAGCAAAAATTGCTAAAGCGCCAACCATACTTAAATCTTAAGCTTACAGTTTTTCTTAAGCACCAAACAGTTAAAAACAACAGTAATGAATAATAGCTAACAGAATATGAAATAATACAATTCTAAAATTTTATATTGCTAATGTAACAATGTCATTCAAATTAAGAAAAGAAAAAATACTTATGTTGCTATTGTGAAGAGAATGTAGTAAGGAATAACGTTCTAACGGATCTCTTTACTGAAAATGTGTTTCTAAAGCTACGTCTATTTCAAAAACAAGGGAAAATCGTCGCTTTAGATCTTGGAATTCGGAACATCCCTCAATTTTTACAAATGCTAAAACGCCAAAAACTTGCTCTGATTCACTTGAAACCTACACAGATCGACGCGGAAAAAAAAAGCAATCCAACAATATAATTAACTCATTTTGGCCCAAATGGCGCTTTAGCATTTTCTCCTTTCCAGTGACGATATGATGGTTTAAAAATCTACCGCATTACTAATGCGTTCCCTTCTATCGAACCTATAAAACCTATGAAAATGAGAGTTGTGTCTCGCTAGCAACGCAAACTAGGAATTTGCATTTAGAAAAAGCCAAGATTAGGTGCTTTTAGGGTGTTAATTAGGTGCCAAGTTTAAAACTTATATTTTCCGTTCATCGTAACTTGACGCGTAATCCGATTGGCAGCACTGTAATTTTCAGTGTTGCATGTTTCAATGTTAATAGCGTTCCTGGAATGTTGGGACAGGCATTATAGAATTGGATATTAAAGCCAATACAATACTTACTACAACCTTACGATTTAATACGCGCAGCTCGACGGTTTCCATACATTGGAATGGCAACTGTGCGAATAGCGCCATCTAGTGGCATGAGTTAATGAAAAAGTTATAAACTATGCGAGACTCGTTGTTTGTGCGTAGTTATTCAACATAATTTGAAAATTTTGTACACTGTACAAGAAACAAAACTTAGATAAAGCCTCATTTAGATTCAGCCCCTGTCACTGCTCCTCGCGCTGCCGGCAATACTTCTCTAAATACTGCCGTAGCAGGATCGAGAGAAATGTATATTTACATTCTGCCCTACCACTCACATCACTTTCGACTATGGCAGACGTCGAAATAATTACAGCGTCCGCGCTGCGTCTTCTTGTAATACAAAATTGTGTTAATAATTCAAAAAGATATCAAGTTCAAAAGATGATTAGAAAACAATGCAAACTTTTAGTACAATGTCGCATAAAAAAGCTGTAGAAGCACTAAATTGAACGCTCCAGGACTTGCGCAGCAATACCGATGTAATGAGAGGAATGGTGGTTTTACTGGCTGGTGACTTTCACCAAACTTTACCTGTCATTCAAAAGGGCACACCTGTAGATGAAATTAAAGCATGCTTCAATTCGTCTATTTTATGGAACAAGGTGACAAAATTCAGTTTAACTACGAATAGAAGAGTACATTTGTATAATGATATCAATGCTGGAAACTATGCTCACACTATTAAAAAATTGGCGATGGGCGGTTGGAAACGGATGCTGAGGGCTGCGTTAAATTGACGAGAGTTTTGTAATTTAGTACAGAGTCATTCCGAATTAATTGCGAGCGTTTATTCATATTTAACGAACAACATGCATGAAGACAAATAATTATGTGAAAGGGCGATTCTTGCACCAAAAAATGAGAGCGTTAACAAAATAAATTCAGATGTATTAAGCGAAGTAGCAGGAGAAATAACAGAGTGTTTGTCAGTAGACACAGTTCTGGACACAGAACAGAGCACTTCATATCCCGTAGTTTCTAAATTCTCTAGAGTTGTCAGGTGTCACACAAACTTCAATTAAAATTAGGCGTCCCAGTCATGCTAATGCGAAATTTAGATGCTCCTCGGTTATGTAACGGGACAAGGCTGCGTGTGACACATCCTGGACGGAACATAATCGGTGCTACAATTTTGACAGGCGTAGGGAAAGGTGAAAATGTTATTATACCACGGGTCCCTATAATTCCCACAGATCTTCCTTTTCAATTCAAAAGGTTGTAGTTCCCTATTAAGCTCAGTTTTGCAATGACAGTTAATAAAGCGCAAGGGCAAACGTTACAGGTAGCGGGGGTCAACTTAGAAAAACCGTGCTTCTCTCATGGTCAGCTGTATGTAGCATGTTCATGTGTGTCAAATGCCAATCTCCACATTCTTTCCCCGAATGGAAGAACATAACATTGTGTACAGTAGCGTCTTAAAATAGTGTTCAGTTAGTTTTTTTTTTCCAAAATTCCCACAATCAATTAATCAGAATTCCCACAGATCTTCCCTTTCAATTCAAAATTTCCTATTTAGCTCAGTTTCTTTTCAATTCCAAATGCTGCACCTCTGACTGACCTATTAAGCTCAGTTTCCTTTCAATTCAAAAGGCTGCATCTCTGACGGATATTTTATTTGGCTCAGTTTCCTTTCAATTCAGAAAACTGCAACTCTGACGAATCAATTTAGCTCAGTTTCTTTTCAAAAGTCTGCATCCCTGACGGATAATTATGCTCAGTTTCCTTTAATTAAAAAAATATCCCATTTCCATTTGGAATAAACAGGCTATTTTCGTGCTTTCCTATACGCTGCGTTTCAAAATATTTAAATAGGCTGACGAATCAATTTCGCTCAGTTTCCTTTTAATGGCTGCATCTCTGACAAATCTATAAAACTCAGTTTTCTTTCAATTCAAAAAGCAATGGATAGTTCATTTCCCAGTGACCATGCGGGCGAAGCCGCGGGTAACAGCTAGTTTTTAAATAATTGTCTATAATTTCTTTGAAAACTTTTTTCATGATGTCTGAATCTAAAACTCTCTTGGCATTTTCATTAGAGAAGAAAAGCTTTGAAGAACTGTCATATTCCTTTAGCTCTGTTTGTGTATTTCTTACTATAATCATACTACACTACAATACAGTCAGGCTACATACCCGCTCGTTTGCTTCTTGTCTTGCAACCACAGTTGCAAAAACACAATCCTTAACTTTGCTCTTTGTAACTGTGGTTGCAAAGCGACGAAGTTCTTTTAATTGAATTTAGACCGTATTTTAAACGCACAAAGTCTAAATATTACGTATTAAAACCAAAAACAAATGTATAAATCATATATTTGGATCAAAATTACCAACCTCTTGGACGAAAAGTATCGAAACTTTGTTAGTAAAGTTTGGTGAGTGAAGTGACACTTGAGTTGATTTAACGAGGTGATAAAATATGCCGTGAGTATTGAATTTTATTGATTTTTGCTAGTATTTATATACCACATTAATGTCTTATTAGTGTTTTATATATTTTTACAAATACTGTATAAAAATGTGATAAAGTCGACTTTTAAAAATACTCAGTATGACGCGAATCTCAACATAATTTTCTTTAGCTTACGTTATCGTTATGTTGTATTCTTTAAATACGAAATAGTCGTAGTAGTATTTGAATATAATTATTCAATTTAATTTATAAAGTTTTATAAATTGTTCACCACATTTTAAGTTTTTATGTAATAACAGCCTAGATTTTAACTAACAAAGAGCGATCGATTACGCAATCCGTGAATTCTTCATCAGGTTTCACTTAAGATTTTTACTATGTATTTAAATATAAATCGTTTTATAATATAGATAAATATATCAAGTAATTCATTAAGTTTAAGGATATAATAAATAATCATACACTTATCGATCTTATTTTTTTGATAAACCCGATGTTTTACAAAAAGTCGCTAAAATGGCTTGTACTTGTGATTTCAACACCTCTAAAATATTACTGTAATCATATTCTGAGAGAATAACACACGTATTTTCTTTTCTTATTTCAATGGCTATTCATAAAATTTAAAATATTTGAAGTGCTCCTCTCGCGTAAGTCATAAATTAAGTTTTGTTGACGGCGGGTCGAACGTGAGAAACACAGTCCCGACTTACTGGCAAAGCATGCTACCAATTTTTTTTACGCAAGCAATCGAGCGGTTACTAATTAATCTTTTAAATTTATCATGTGGCGGTGAACTACATACTCTATCTAAAACATAGTATTCTGTATTGTTTTCAGAAATACTCACAATATAATGGGCTTGGTTAAGACTATTTGTTTTTGAGACAGTAAGACTTATGTTTTTCTGCATGATTTGCTCTCTTTGTAAAAGAAATTCTTTTATTTTTACTCAAAGCTACAGATTCAATTAAACTTACATTTTTTCCTATATTTTGATAATAAACTAGAGATATTATTTAGTCTTCTTTTTATCTATCTAAAACAAGATGTAAATTTGCTATTTCTATTTGCAAATTTGCAACATTAGGTGTTATGTTTTTAAGTTGTTCTTGGATCTCTATTATCGCGTCTACAGAGTTCAATTTGATCTGTTTAGAACTGCAACAAAAACACACACATACTATGTCGTTTCTTACTAAATCCTTACAAATATAATAATGGAAATGTTAAAATTTAGGTATGTAAGACAGAAAGATATACGAATACCTTATTGGACAGTCTAATTTTACTTCACGTACACATCTTTTCATTGTATTTTTCTTATTATACAGCTTCAGGGTTGGTACTGAACCTGGCATTAACCTAAAAAATGATTACTTTTATGGCTACCTCTGCTATGTGCAGAGTTAGTATGCAAAAAACACATTCATTACATAAATATTATACCATCTAAACATTGACAACCTACCCCAAGCTGTTTTAGTATTCAACCAACTGGAGAGGTAAACAAAAAATAAAACCTGTTTCGCAGACAAACCCGAATTAGGTAATTAACTTATTGATAGTGTTGTGTGAATAAGTCAACTAGCGCCATCTAGTGTCAGGAACGAGAGCGAGGGGAGCTTTGCAGAGAATGACATCACCGATCTCTCGACCGACAGCGCCGCCCGAGGAACTAAGTTTCTAGAAAATCTATACTCGATTTCTCGGTACCTTGCGCGTGTTTACTTGAACATTCCGGATGTTTTGCTGATTTGAATAAATAGGTGGCGCAAGATGCGATCGGGACAGAGTTCAACTCGGCGACACAAGCGAAGCTTCGGAGCGAAATTAAGTGAATTAGTGTGATAAATTATTAGTGTTTTTTAACTTTAATTTGAATAAAGTAAATTAAAGTGTTAATTTAGGTAATTTTATCGGCAATTTTTATTGTCACGAACCTCAAGCTCGTAACAATTGGTGTCAGAAGTGGGATAAAATAATGCCGATTTTACCTAAGGAGGAAACGGAGGGTGTCCGTACCCGAAGTCAACGCCAGCAGGAGACGGACCAGAGGAGATTTGGTGGTGCAACGCCGCAGATGTCTGAGGGCCAGCCGCCGGCCACGGAAGCCGGCCCGTCAGCAGCTTCTACGTCTGTGGCACCTGACTTAGGTACTCTGATAGTGATGCTGCAGGAGCAGGCTCGCCGACAGGAGGAACAGGTCCGTCGGTTGGAAGAACAGCTGCGGGGCGGACAGGACGAACAGAGCCGCCGACAGGAGGAACAGGTCCGTCAGTTGAAAGAGCAGCTGCAGAGCGGACAGGAGGAACAGGTCCGTCAGTTGAAAGAGCAGCTGCAGAGCGGACAGGAGGAACAGGTCCGTCAGTTGAAAGAGCAGCTGCAGAGCGGACAGGAGGAACAGGCCCGTCGGTCGGAAGAGCAGATGCTCCTCATTAAGGACCTTCATGCTACCTTTGGGAAAGAGATAAAGGAGGTGAAGGATAGGGTTGCTCAACATGACAACCGCCTGTCGGGAGCTGAAACCCAAATCAAGGAAGCTAAAACCCAAATCGACCAAGTGAACAATCGGGTTGATTACGTGGTGGCTGATGTGAAGAAAACACTGGACGACCTCAAACTGGGTGATGGAACAACAGCTCCCGTAGTAGTTACAACACCTTCGCTACGTGGATTCAAAGTGCCGCCGTTCGATAGTACCTCTTCCTGGTCAGCCTACAAGATCCAGTTCGAGGCTGTTATGAAGGCGAACGGCTGGAATAAAAGCCAGGCCATGACTGCTCTCACACTAGGCCTGCGCGACCAGGCCTTAACAGTTCTGGAAGCTCTCGGTGAGGAAGTGACTTATGAGCAACTCCTTGAGGCATTGGAGGCGAGATATGGCGACGCTCACCTGGAACACGTCTTTCGTGCACAGCTTAAAGATCGTGTGCAGCGCAGCAACGAAAACCTGCAGCAGTGGGCTCTAGAAGTGGAGAAGCTGGTGCGAAAAGCATACCGGTCTGTACCTGCGCTCATTGAAGGGAACCTGGTGCAGACATTCATCGACGGCATCCGCGACCTGGAAGTCAGAGAGCTGCTGTGAGGCTCGGGCACCACGAGACGCTTAAGGACGCCTTGGCCCATGCACTGGAAGTGGAAGCCGTGCGGCAGGATCATCGTTCCCATCGCGTCAGGGAGGTTGCAGCAGCTACAGTTCGCGACCGCAACAAAGGATACAGCCCAAGGTGCTATGGCTGTGGGGAAAAGGGCCACCTTCGATCCAGCTGCCCTAAGCGAACCCTAGAAAGGGAAGGTGAACGATCTCAGGAGGGTAGTGCGGCCAACCGCACCGCCCAGCAGCAGCAGGGAAACGAGTAAAAGCCAGAACTGCGGGGCGGGTGCTGGCTGATGTTAAAAGAGCCCCAAGGATCTCGATCTCACAAACCCATGATGGGAACAGTCTAATCATCAAGGGTGAGGTCAACGGAATGCCGTGTAAACTGACCATAGACACTGGAGCCTCTCGTACGGTTGTTAGTTCCCAACTTATAAGTCAGTTCCTTGGGGACTCCGCATACAACCGAGAACGCATTAATTTGGTAACAGCCACCGGTCAGCGTATACCCGTCCGTGGAGAGAAGGAGATGGAGTTGAAGCTAGGCAACGTGATCTACCTGCATAATGTCATCGTGGCTGATATAATGGACGACTGCATCCTAGGCTTAGACTTTATGAGGAATAATTGTTGCGAGATCGACGTTAAGCAAGGTGTTTTGAAATGTGGACAGGAGGAACTTTTTATGGAAGGTGCGTTACCAGGGAACGTGTACAGCATCAAGAAGATTGTTCTTCCGCCTAGATCGGAAACGATTATTCCGGTTAGTCTTCCTCGAAACACTGGGCAAGCTCACCGTTGTGTACTTGTGGAAAGGGTAAACAATGACCTTCCATGGAAAGTAGCTCGAACCTTGGTCAGGACCACTGACATCTCAGGAGTACGTGTGCTGAACCTTTGCGACCGGGAACAGATTATAGAAAAAGGCACACTGATTGGTACTTGTGAGGAAGTGGATTGGTTACGTCGGTGCCAATATCTATCGACTGGGACCCCCAGCAAGGATGCAGAAACGAGAGTGACCACACTTTTGGAAGACTGTCGCAGTGTTCTCTCCCCGAACGAATTGGTCAAGGCGAAGAAGTTGTTACTCAAGTACGCCGATGTATTCTCATCAAACGATGCTGACATAGGAAAGACTGGTTTAGTTCAACACAAAATAAACACAGGTGAAGAGTTGCCTATCCGTCAGCGGCCAAGACGATTGCCGGTAGCACGTGAAAAGGAAGTGGAAACCATGATTGAAGGAATGGTGAAGGATGGTGTTATCGAACCTTCCTCTAGTGCATGGTGTTCACCAGTGGTGCTGGTGAAAAAGAAGGATGGCAGCATGCGGTTCTGTGTTGATTACCGCCGTCTGAACGACGTTACAAAGAAGGACAGCTATCCCTTGCCAAGAATTGATGACACGCTGGACATGCTTACAGGAGTAAAATGGTTTAGCACGCTGGATCTAAAAAGTGGCTACTGGCAAGTTGAAATTGACCCTAAGGACAAGGAGAAAACTGCGTTCTCGACGGGAAAGGGTCTGTGGCAATTCAAAGTAATGCCGTTTGGGTTGTGCAATGCTCCTGCAACGTTTGAAAGGCTGATGGAACTTGTACTTACCGGGCTAATTGGCGATGCCTGTCTGGTCTACTTGGATGACATCATCATCGTGGGCCGTACGTTTGAGGAACACCTTCAAAACCTGGAACGCGTGCTTATGAAGATTCAGAGTGCCAACCTCAAGTTGAACCCGAAGAAATGTTCACTATTCCAACGGCAAGTTAACTTTTTGGGGTTTGTAGTATCGGAAGAAGGTATCCGCACAGATCCAGATAAAATCGCCGCTGTCAAGGATTGGCCGGTTCCAAAAGACAAGACGCAGGTTAGAGCATTTTTGGGTTTGTGCTCCTATTACCGGCGATTCGTGAAGAACTTTGCAGATATAGCCAAACCTCTGCACAAGCTAACCGAGGAGAAGCGACATTTCTGCTGGGATGAAAGTTGCAATATCGCATTCCAGGAGCTCAAGGACCGTCTGTGCAAAACACCTATTTTGGGATACCCTGACGCAAGCAAAGAATTTATAGTTGACACAGACGCAAGTGATATAGGACTTGGCGGTGTGCTGTCTCAACGGAGTGGTGACCAAGAGGTCGTGATAGCGTACTTCAGCAAGTCGTTGTCAAAACCGGAAAGGAACTATTGTGTCACAAGACGCGAATTGCTCGCTGTGGTAAAGTCGTTGCAGCATTTTAGCAAATATCTTCTGGGGCGAAAATTTCACTTACGAACTGACCATGCTGCACTAAAATGGCTATTGCAGTTTAAAAATCCAGAAGGACAAGTTGCGAGGTGGATTGAACTACTGCAGGAATACGACTTTGAGATCGAACATCGCAGCGGGAAATCTCATGGCAACGCAGATGCATTATCACGAAGACCTTGTCCTGAAGATTGCAAACATTGTACTAGGCAAGAGAGTAAGGGAGTGGTATCCGTGAGGATGCTCAGGGCAGACCACCTCAGCAACGAGTGGAAGGACAGCTTACAACGTGCACAGCAGGAAGATCCGGACATCAAGCCAATCCTGGAATGGATGAAGGCCAGTGCTCCCAAGCCCAAGTGGAGCGACGTCTCAGCGATGAGTTCGATCACTAAAAGCTATTGGGCCCAGTGGGATAGCTTGCTGCTTCAGGATGGAGTTCTGTGCCGTAAATGGGAAAATGTTCGGGGAGACAGCTGTCATTTACAAATGGTTGTCCCTAAAGCTAAAGTACCGGATGTTCTACAGCTGTACCATAATGATTATTCAGGAGGCCATCTGGGAGTTAAACGAACTCTACTGAAGATCCGAGAACGGTTTTACTGGGTCCACTGTCGAAACGATGTCGAGGACTGGTGTCGCAAATGTACAAGTTGTGCGGCTGTAAAGGGACCTCAGACTCGTAGTAGAGGTGCATTGAAGTTGTACAATGTTGGTGCACCATGGGAGAGAATAGCCATTGACGTGGCGGGGCCGTTTCCGGAGAGTGAAAGCGGTAACAAGTATTTCATGGTTGTGATGGATTACTTCACTAAGTGGCCAGAAGTTTTCGCCATTCCAAATCAAGAAGCTTCAACAGTTGCAGATAAACTAGTTCATGAAGTCTTCTGTCGTTTTGGAGCACCTTTAGAGATTTACAGCGACCAAGGAAGGAATTTTGAGTCTCAAATATTCCAGGAAACTTGCCGAGTTATGGGTACTCATAAAACAAGAACGACTTCTTATCACCCACAATCTGATGGAATGGTGGAACGATTTAATCAGACATTGGAGAGGTACCTAGCAAAAGTTGTAGACAATCGGCAACGAGATTGGGACAAGCACATACAACCATTTTTGTTGTCATATCGAAGTTCTGTTCACGAAAGTACAGCAGTGACACCAGCTTTCGCAAACTTTGGAAGAGAATTACGGCTGCCTGCAGACCTGATCACTGGGATACCACCTGATGCCCCACGCAGTATAACCGATTATGCATATGACTTGCGGAACAAAATGAATGACATTTATGAGCACGTCAGACAATCGGGCCAGCAAATGTCTGAGAAAATGAAAACCCGGTATGACCGCAAAATGAACAATAAAGGGTTCAACGAAGGTTCATTAGTGTGGTTGCACAATCCAGTCCGCAGCAAAGGGAAATCTCCTAAGCTTCAAGCTAAATGGGACGGCCCGTACCGGATTGTAACCAGGATCAACGATGTGACCTACCGGATACAGAAAGGCGCAAGAGGGACTCCTAAGATCGTCCATGTGGATCGCTTGGCGCGTTATTATGGGACCGATAATGCTCGGGACGAGCATGTCTTAGGAGGGGGCAGTGTTGTGTGAATAAGTCAACTAGCGCCATCTAGTGTCAGGAACGAGAGCGAGGGGAGCTTTGCAGAGAATGACATCACCGATCTCTCGACCGACAGCGCCGCCCGAGGAACTAAGTTTCTAGAAAATCTATACTCGATTTCTCGGTACCTTGCGCGTGTTTACTTGAACATTCCGGATGTTTTGCTGATTTGAATAAATAGGTGGCGCAAGATGCGATCGGGACAGAGTTCAACTCGGCGACACAAGCGAAGCTTCGGAGCGAAATTAAGTGAATTAGTGTGTTTAATTATTAGTGTTTTTTAACTTTAATTTGTATAAAGTAAATTAAAGTGTTAATTTAGGTAATTTTATCGGCAATTTTTATTGTCACGAACCTCAAGCTCGTAACAATAGCTAAAGTTGTGGTGTACATAACTACGTGCAGTACTTTCGGTTGCAGTGATACCAGTTAAGAAATGGCAAGTTTCGATTCGACTCATTTGGCCTTTATTTTGTATAATATTTTGATAAATACTAGTTATCGATTATATTAAATTGCAATATATTCAGAATTGTGTTGGGATCGAGCCGAATATTTAAATCATTTGACAAAATCCACTACAAGTCTTAATTAATGATTATTATTCATCACAAACTGATTTAGTTGATATGTAAATTTTTGTTAATATAATTTATTTATTCTAAATCATTTTTATTTTAAAATCGCTTATTTTTTACTTCATGAAATATGCTGGCCATACTTGGTATTTTAAGAAAATATTCAAAAATTACGAGTTTTAACGATAATATTATGTTAAAAGCATTCACTTTTAACATAATATTATCACATATCACTACATATATGTTGTAGTTTGGACCGTTTAGACCGTTGTTGTTGTTTTTTGCATGAAAATAGACTGCAATTCGGCATTTTTGTCGAAGCTCAGTTGACTAGCATGATCACTTGCGTAATGACGCACGACGCGGAGCAACTAGTTTTATATAAGACCTCATTTACATTCAGCCCCTGTCACTGCTCCTCGCGCTGCCGGCAATACTTCTCTAAATACTGCCGTAGCAGGATCGCGGGAAGTGTGTACTATTCACACTCTGCCCTACCACTCACATCGCTTTCGGCTTTCGACTATGGCGGACGTCGAAATAATTACAGCGTCCGCGTTCTGTCTTCTTGCAATACAAAATTATGTTAATAATTTAAAAAGACATCAAGTTCAAAAGAAAATAAATAGATAGATAGAAAATTTATTAGCTTAAAAACATGGTACATAAGATGATCAATGACGTGGAACTGACATGTTTTGCCATAATTGGCATGCAAAAATGATATGAAATACAGCTAATTACACAAACCCAACGTTATATTTTAAAATTATTGCATTGCTTAAAAGTTAGGTACAAACATTATTTTTGAATTAAAATATTATATATTAATTAAATGCTTATACAGATCCACTCTATTTGAATTGTTATACAATAAATTGTTTATAAATTATTAATTGAACTATTACATTATTGTTACATAAATATTATATGAGATTAGTTAAGCTGTTATTATTTTAATAATTACACTACAGTATAAATTAATACATAATTTTAATTACAATAAAATTATAATTTAAAAATCTCAGGCTATTATGCAAATATTACCATTTAACTTATTTTACATTTTAATAAATTAATAATCAATGAGTTACTAATCATTTTTAGAAATAAAATGTCATGTTCATTAATTCCGTAAACTAAATTTTATATTAAAATAATAAATTTGACGAATTAATAATTAATTATGTACATAGGTACTATGTTATCTCAAAAAGGAAATTCGTATTCGTAGAAGATGATGAATTGTGGTTTTTATCGTCGAAATACCATAGGTAGTTTTTTCTGATTCCAGTTCTAAAAACTTTATTGTATTTTCATTATTCCACTCGAAAGGCATTTTGGTAGATCGTACTTATTTAATAACAAGACCGCACGCACGTCCGTTCATCCAGGCGCTTGGTGCGAATTGAGCGATGGAGCTGAATGTGAACACTCACTGCCGCTTGCGCTGCCCGTCCTTTGACTTCCGTACGAAAAACCGACATTTGAGAGATCGTCGGGCAGTGGCAGCGGCAGCGGCAGTGTCAGCGCGAGTAGCCTGTTTACATACTGCCCTGCTCACTTCCCTGCCCAACAGGGCTGAATGTAAATGGGGCATAAGTTGCCGACCGTTGCTTAGTAGGTTTGCCGCGTAGTGCGTTCATGAAATTCACTCACCGTGATAGATGCGATAAAATACGCAAAGAGATGCAACATATTTTCGCAGCGCCAGTGAATCGAGCCGTTCGGAAAGCAATCAGTCGTTGGTGATTCGAGCCGCTCTGCGCTGGATGCTGTTAAGTGGAAGGAGCTGCCACTGGGGAGCCCCAGCCCGGAGATGGGAACAGTATTTCATGTGCGGCCGAACCTGCGCCTTTAAAGTTCCAGGCGGTGCGCCGGCATGAAATACTGTCCCGCTCTGCTGTGCACGCCACGCTTTTTAGATGCCAATTTGGCCTTCTCTTCCAAGTGACAACGAAACTACAGGTCACTCGATATGTCGACGCTTAGAATTCCAATAGTGGCTGAGGCAACAAGGGGAGTGCCTTGAACAAGAAGGGGAGATACGACAAAGCGCAAAGGGGTTCTTCTTAGCGGTTAACGCGCAAACTTGTATCTTTTGAGGGTTAAACTGGACTGGATTTAGTCGCTCCCAATCCGAAACTTTGTTCAGCAAAGACTCGACTTCAGACACAAGTTTGTCCAGATACTCGGAGACGTTTTCCCGAGAAATATTGGCACGGCCGGTGTACAGAGCATCACCAGTGGTGTCATCTGCGTAGCAATGAATGTTACATATCATTGATATGCAGAAGAAACAGCGTTGGTGATAGTACGCAGCCTTGTGGACCACCAGCATTAATAGGCTTGTAATCGGAGCTTGCACCGTCTACAACGACCTTGATGGTCTGATCTGCAAGAAAGCTGGTGATCCAATAGCACAATTTCTCGGGAAGCCCGTAGGAAGGGAGCTTCGAAAGAAGCGCTTTGTGCCAAACCCGATAGAAGGCCTTCGCAATCTTCAAACTAACGGCCAATGCCTTCCCCTTGGACTCTACTGCCGCCGCCCATCTATGAGTCAGGTAGACCTGAAGATCACCAGCTGATCGACCACGACGAAAACCGTATTGGCGATCACTAATCAGCTGGTGATCCTCAAGGTACCTAATCTAGGAGAGACCAGAATGCACGGGTTCCAGAAGGAAGGCGAATGTTCATGAGCGGCGGTAGTCAACATCAGGTGAACCGTATGTTCGTTTGCCCCCTCTTCTATAAAAAAAGCTTTATTCTTTGTATCGGCTATAGTAGTCGACCACTACTAATATATACTCGTTCGCACTAACGTACAACCTTTACAGACCACAAAACCTTTGATCGCAAGCATCACTTCATCGCTACGATACCTGGATGGTCCTCGAGTGCAGCATCTGATAATACACTCTTGCGGAGTTGCTGTGGTATTAAAATTTTATTTCCACACAGTAAAATGCTATCATGGAAACCACTCGTTTGCTGTACGCGTTAAAAAAGTCGAAGTAAACCGTTTGGTTCTGATGCGTGGAATATCGACAACAAAGGGGAAGACCCGCCGACCACCTGGTCGTCCGATGGTGGAAAGGAGAGAGAGAGGAATCAACGCGTGCAATTCCTGCGCGCACTCCGAAATGCATCCTATAGAATACCGAGAGGCTTTTAACTCTGCGTCTGTCCTCGAGTCTGACAAGATTGGTTTTAACCAAATCAAGTGCACCAACGAGCCTCTTAGCACATCTCTACACTGAGTCCAACGCTGCCACGTGGTGTTTTACTCCAGTAGTACGGCCGGACTTGTGCTTTATATAATAATAATAATAAATAAATTTTATTTCGTTTTAAAAATAAATATAAGGTAAGAAGCTGTTCTGGCGTGAAGTACCGCTTCACCCTTGCAAGAACACCAAGTTTCCTTGCGGCTGTTTTGGCTCTGGACTCAGTGAATCGCCCGTGGTTGAGATCCGGAGAAAATTCAACCCCCTACAACTGAAGGCAGTCAGTGTATTCCAGGGATACATTCCGGAAAGGTCGGGGCCAGAGTGAGCGGGCTCCTCTTTGCGGTGAAAAGACACGCTTGTGTGTTGGACTCGTTGAATCTCACGAGATTGGCATTGCCCCATTCGGAGACTGCCTGTAGTGTTAGATTCACACGATCAATCATAGCCTCTCTTTCGGACTGGATTTGATCCCAACTGGCCCGATTACCTACTTGGTTGGTATCTCTCCACAACTGTGCTATCGTCTGCGTACCCATAGATACCGGGCATAAACAGATCATTAATATGCAGCAGCAAGAGAGTTGCGGCGAGTACGGACCCTTGAGGAACACCGGCATCAGTCGCCACAGGATCGGTTGAGCAGCCATCGACGACGACCTGGAGAGACCTTTCGCTCAGAAAGTCTTTACCCATTCAATCAGACCAGGGGATAAGCCGTACGCTTGAAACTTACCCAAAAGGCTAGCGTGCCAAACTCTATCAAAGGCTTTCGAGACATCAAGGAAAACAGCAAGTGCTTCCCCCGTTCTCAAGTGCCTCGCCCTATACGTGTGTGGCATACGCTATAAGGTCCACAGCTAACCGATTTCGGCGAAACCCATATTGCCGATCACTAAGGAGGTCATTTTGTTTTAGGTATGCCATTAAGCGGGCGTTCAATATGCGTTCCGTAATCTTGCAGAGTGTGGAGGTAATTCAAATTGGCCGATAGTTGGCAGGGTCGGCACGGCGCTTTTTTTTTAAGCACAGGCTACTGATACGGACGTCTGACATAGGGGTACCGCAGTGAGGTAATTGAGTGGTACGCTGTTGCTGCTGTCCAGACGCGAATCGCAAGCAAAAAGAGAAGCAAATAAATCCGCTTTCTCCTTAGAAGCATGCGCCAGTGAGCCATCTGGTTTTACCAGCGGAGACAGTGCAGACCGACAGAAGTTTGTCTCGACCGTTTTGGCGAGAGACCAAAAAGTTCTACTGCCAGATGGTTTGACAGAGAGCTTTGTACCAATGCATTGAATGCGGTCGAAACTGGCTTGACGTAACGCCTTTTTGCAAGACTTGGCCGCTCGATTAAAGGCTCTCTTCTTAAGGTTAACGTTCGGAGCTTTGCGGTCTCGAGCATGGAGTCGGCGTTGAACCATGGGTGAGCTTTACCACCAATGGGCACGTCAGCAAAGGGGATGAAATACTCCATCGCTTGACGTATCACATCGGTTATGGTATCCGCGCAACTCGACGGATCTTCAGACGAGAAGCAGACCTGCCGCCAAGGATAAGATGCAAAGAAATGCCACATCTCATCCCAATCTGCTGACTGGTATCGCCACACTCACCGCACACCGTGGCAATCGTAGTTGGGTGGAGAATATAACGTCACAGATTTCACCAGACTGTGGTCAGAAGAAGGGTGAGGTAACCTGAACATTGTACCTGTCTGGATCGGTCGTAAGCAGAAGGTCGAGGCAGATGCGCTAAATTTATATTATAATTAAATAATAATATATAAATTTATAACAAGTTAATATATAATAATAAATTTTTGCGCACGATATGCGTGGTCATACGCGAACACATAATTTATATAAATCATTAGAATAATGATTTCTTAAATTTACGCGAACACTACACATTGAATAAAACTATTATTTACGGATTTTATCGCGTTTAATTACTTTTAATTTATATTTATTATTATCCCGACGTTTCGGGTGCTTTACAGCGCCCATGGTCACGGGGGGGACTGAGATGTTTGACGTCCCAATGTCATAGTTAGTCCGGCTACCTTCAGTTTTTTAATATTAATTTTTGGTCCGATTTACGCAAAACGAGCTTATAGTATCATGAAGTCTTGCAGTGGTATGCTTGGGTTTGGATTTAATTTTGTTAATTATAGGATCCCAAGCAGATGGTAGCACCCAACCATCTTCTCTATTGAAATTTGGATGTTTTTTAATTTCAATAGCCTCGCGTATCATCCTTGGTAGGAATCGGTGTTCTTTTGCGAGAATTTGTGGTTTATCAAATCTAATGTAATGGTGGGGACGATCTTGAACATGTTCGCAGACTGCAGACTTCCCAGAGCGTCGGTGCTTCACATCAGCTATATGTTCCTTCACGCGGGTTTTTATAGATCTCTTTGTTTGACCTATGTAAGAGAGACCACATTCACAATCTAGCTTATACACACCTGCATCTTGTAGAGGAATATTACATTTGATGGATGGTAAAAATTGACTAATCTTCTTCAGCGGCTTGTAGTATGTCTTAATGGACGCTCGCTTCAAGATGTAGCCAATCTTGTCCGTGACTCCTCTAACATATGGTAGTAGAGCAGGCGCGCGCTCGACTGTGGCCGGCTTCACTCGTTCACTGTGACGTAGGCGCGGGACCCGAAGCTTGTTGTCTTGCAATACTTGCTCGACGTGCTGAAGCTCCGCGGCCAGATGTTTTCTGTCACAGATCCCTCGTGCTCTCTGAAACAAAGATTTACCCACGGTAGCTAACTGTGAAGGATGATGGTGAGATTCACCATTTAGATATCGGTTGGTATGGGTCTTTTTCCTATACACAGTGTGACCAATAGTGTTATCAGGATTTCGGATGACTAAAACATCTAGGAAAGCTAAAGAATTATTTGCCTCTAACTCCATTGTGAATTGTATTTTAGAGTTTATGGAGTTAAGGTGGTCTAAAAATGCAGTTACTTTGTTAGATGGTAAAATTGTGAAGGTGTCGTCTACGTACCGCTTGTAGAACCTTGGATTTACAGGAGCAGTAAGAAGGGCTTTCTCCTCAAAGTCCTCCATGAATATGTCGGCGACTATGGGAGACACAGGTGAGCCCATCGCCACACCATCTACTTGCTTGTAGAACTCCTCCTTCCACAATAGATAGCCAGATGTGAGGCAATGTTCAAGTAGTATTGCATATTCTTGAGGCATGTTATTTTCTTCTAGCTTCCTAGTTACAATTGAGATGCAGTCCACAATAGGTAGGCATGTAAATAGTGACTGAACATCAAAACTGACCATAGTTTCATTGTTAGCGAGATGTAGGTCTTTTATCTCACTCACAAAATGGTATGAATCCTTTGTGTGTACATACCTTGTACATACCAGAGCACACACAAAGGATTCATACCATTTTGTGAGTGAGATAAAAGACCTACATCTCGCTAACAATGAAACTATGGTCAGTTTTGATGTTCAGTCACTATTTACATGCCTACCTATTGTGGACTGCATCTCAATTGTAACTAGGAAGCTAGAAGAAAATAACATGCCTCAAGAATATGCAATACTACTTGAACATTGCCTCACATCTGGCTATCTATTGTGGAAGGAGGAGTTCTACAAGCAAGTAGATGGTGTGGCGATGGGCTCACCTGTGTCTCCCATAGTCGCCGACATATTCATGGAGGACTTTGAGGAGAAAGCCCTTCTTACTGCTCCTGTAAATCCAAGGTTCTACAAGCGGTACGTAGACGACACCTTCACAATTTTACCATCTAACAAAGTAACTGCATTTTTAGACCACCTTAACTCCATAAACTCTAAAATACAATTCACAATGGAGTTAGAGGCAAATAATTCTTTAGCTTTCCTAGATGTTTTAGTCATCCGAAATCCTGATAACACTATTGGTCACACTGTGTATAGGAAAAAGACCCATACCAACCGATATCTAAATGGTGAATCTCACCATCATCCTTCACAGTTAGCTACCGTGGGTAAATCTTTGTTTCAGAGAGCACGAGGGATCTGTGACAGAAAACATCTGGCCGCGGAGCTTCAGCACGTCGAGCAAGTATTGCAAGACAACAAGCTTCGGGTCCCGCGCCTACGTCACAGTGAACGAGTGAAGCCGGCCACAGTCGAGCGCGCGCCTGCTCTACTACCATATGTTAGAGGAGTCACGGACAAGATTGGCTACATCTTGAAGCGAGCGTCCATTAAGACATACTACAAGCCGCTGAAGAAGATTAGTCAATTTTTACCATCCATCAAATGTAATATTCCTCTACAAGATGCAGGTGTGTATAAGCTAGATTGTGAATGTGGTCTCTCTTACATAGGTCAAACAAAGAGATCTATAAAAACCCGCGTGAAGGAACATATAGCTGATGTGAAGCACCGACGCTCTGGGAAGTCTGCAGTCTGCGAACATGTTCAAGATCGTCCCCACCATTACATTAGATTTGATAAACCACAAATTCTCGCAAAAGAACACCGATTCCTACCAAGGATGATACGCGAGGCTATTGAAATTAAAAAACATCCAAATTTCAATAGAGAAGATGGTTGGGTGCTACCATCTGCTTGGGATCCTATAATTAACAAAATTAAACCCAAACCCAAGCATACCACTGCAAGACTTCATGATACTATAAGCTCGTTTTGCGTAAATCGGACCAAAAATTAATATTAAAAAACTGAAGGTAGCCGGACTAACTATGACATTGGGACGTCAAACATCTCAGTCCCCCCCGTGACCATGGGCGCTGTAAAGCACCCGAAACGTCGGGATAATAATAAATATAAATTAAAAGTAATTAAACGCGATAAAATCCGTAAATAATAGTTTTATTCAATCATTAGAATGATCGGAACAGGGTTTAAAACTATAAATTATAAAATTATAATTCATAATCCACTGGTTTTTTTCCCGCGGGTATGCGTGCTTAGGATTTAGTTTACAATGCTAATAGTTGCACATTGCAAACCTACTTTTGTTTATATTTTATACTGAATAGCTACTTACCTTTTTTTCTCGACGCCACTGTATTGTCTGCTATCTTCCCTCGTCTTTGTAGTTTAACACAGGCTCGGCACGCACTTAAGTTAAACATGTCCACTCTCGCCCGAGGCTCTCGTGTAATACGCAGTAATTCTATGCTTGTAACTGACGGGATGCACTCGAGACAGTGAATTGCATGTAATTGTAATGTGTAATTGTATGGTATGAATGTTTGTGTATGGTAAATTATTAATAAATAAAACAAAACATAATAATATTTACTGTATATTTTATTATATACAAAAACTACAATAATTACGGCCCTTTACAACAACTATCATTAAATAAGCTACCCACAGCTCTCACTTCACTCCCAAAGGTGAGCTGGCGGACTTGGCGCGGGGAGTGGGACTTTTGATAATTCTGGTTTTAAGATTTTTATTGTAAAAAATATTGTGTATCATTATGATAAGTAAATATAATATATTAACGTGTTTGAAATAACTTCTGCTTAACTATTATAATTATTGGTTAAATGCTTCTCCATCACATTATTATCGGTGTGTTAACTTGGTAAAGACAACATGAAGGCGTGAATTAGGGCGTTCTACCACAAATTACCTATTATTCGAAATTATTTAATATAAGTATTAAGATTGGCCTTGTTCGTCGGCGTCTACGTATTTGATATGTCGTGCGTAGGCGTTGCTAGCTAGCTCCCTCAGACTCTGCTCCGAGGCGGGACTTAATTGCTTCACCATGCGGGTGAAGTAGCCGTCACTTTTCTGTAGCAACTCGTGTGGATGACCTGATTCCACAATCTGACCGGCTTCCATGACCTGAGAAAGTCAATTGTTCATTCAGTTTTTTATTTTGCCTAAAATGTTAGTTTGTTAGAAATTAATTAGCGAGAACATGAGTTTTATAATTTGTAGGTGCGATTCTATTACTTACGTTATACAATTAGAAAAATAGTTGCCGGAGATATAGTGGGATATCTTTAAAATAATTTGACATTAACTGTTAAAAAATAAAAATCCACTGAAAGTCGTTTTATACGTGGTAGAGCCATGCTGCAGTTATATTAGATATATAGTTGTAGCACGAATGGGTCGGCTCGACCGGGGAAGGACCACGCTCTTACAGAATACCAACGTAAAATAGTAGCTTAATGCTGCTGTATTTCGTATGGTGGTGTAGAGAACCGGAGACCCTTTTTACTGGAAACGTGGCATTCCATGTTAGTCCTCATGGGTGACAACGCAACTGCATTTTGATTCGTAATCGAGGATAGATGTAGATGTCTATGCATGCCACAACAACCACTTACCATCAGGTGGACTGTGTGCTCGTTTGTCACCCTATCCTATATAAAAAAAATCGATCTATATCAGAAATTTTATGTGGAATGTTCACGTTGTGCATAATACATTTGTACAAAACTTACGATGACTCGATCGGAGTCGGCGACAGTGTGCAGTCGATGAGCCACCGTTATCACTGTGCACTCGGCGAAGTGTTTGCGTATTGACTTCTGGATTAAGGCATCAGTACTGCAATAAAACTTTAGAAATGTTAGCAACTTTTATACGACTGGAACAATATTGATGACATCTTATGTGTTTAAGTAGATCCATGAATGGTTTAGATTCACAATTGGATTGGTAGGTGGCGCTGCTGTCGAGATCCTATTCATCAGTGCGAAGCCAGGCGGATCGCTAGTTACTTAAGTATATAATTTTTAAGTCTTAAGAATAATGAATAAACATTTCTGTAACGAAACAGCATTTATTTTATGATTATTCAGCCGTTCGGAGATGTGAAAACTGAATTCGATTTCTTATTACATATGCATATAGGTGAAGTAAATCAAAGAGAGTTACAGAAAGAACCGACCCTAACGTTAATCGTGTAGTGTAGTTAGTGGCGGTACACAATGCGTACACTGACTTGGGTTCGACGTTGGTGGTGGCCTCGTCGACCACGAGCAGGCGGGAGACGTCGGAGAGAGAGAGAGAGAGAGAGCTTTTGTTAGGCTGTAACGGTAGAGGTGGCGGTACACAATGCGTGCACTGACTTGGGGTCGACGTTGGTGGTGACCTAATCAAGCACGAGCAGGCGGGAGGCGATAGAGAGAGAGAGAGAGAACATTTGCTAAGCTGTAACGGTGAGGTAGCAGTATACAATGCTAGCACTGACTTGGGGTCGACGTTGGCGGTGGCTTCGTCGAGCACGAGCAAGCGGTTGCGCGCGAGCGCGGCGCGCGCCAGGCACAGCAGCTGGCGCTGGCCCGCGCTGAAGTTGGCGCCGCCCGCCGCCACCGCCGCCGACAGTGACGTCACGCTCTGCTTCATCTCCACCTATACAACACACACTCTTTAGACTGCTGGGAACTGTACGCTTGCTTTTGACTCCGGAATGTAGTTTTGGCGGGGATTGCTTCTCTTGTATTATTATTTAATTATTTTGTGTATTACGTTTCTGCGCATGTTACAGAAATCTAAATAATAAGACAATAGAAATGCATGCAATGCTCTCACACAAACAATAAATACACAATTACGCCTACAAATACCTCTAGCATTCATGCAACAAAGATTAATCTATAAACTATTGCGTTAAGGAATATTTTATAAAAACGCAAAATCTCAGGAGGCGTAGCCACTCGGCCTAATAATCAAAGTGTGAAGTGTGCGAAAAACAGATAATGACATTGCGCGCTCGCTCTCACTTGGGCGTAGTGCATCGCAACGCACGTTTCGATAACTTTCTGTTAGCGTCGTTGATTTTCCAGGAGTCTCACACCAAGATATAACTAATTAACTGATTAACTAATTAATTGTCTTAGTAATGGACGCTTTTAGTCTTAGCTTTTAGACGTTTTATAATTAGAAAAAAAGGGGATATAATAATAACGTTAAGAATAAATATATCCATTTACGAGGGTGGATGGAAAAGTACTCGGCCTAACCAAGAAAATAAACACACATTAAATCAGTTATATTTTTATTTTTCTACATAATCACCATCAAGTTCAATACACTTTTGCCACCTCCCCTTCCAAGCATTTAGACCGTTGAAAAAAAATGATTCTCCCTTAGAGTCAAAATATGCGTCTACAGCTGCTTTGACCTCGTCGTTTGTCGAAAATCTTTAACCTCCCAAGTGCTTTTTAAGGTTAGGGAACAGAAAGAAGTCTGATGGTGCCAGATCAGGTGAATTACTGTACGTTAAACATCGATAGTTTGGTAATCCGATAGTATCGATAGTTTAACTAAAAACTATCGATAGTATCGATAGTCTATCGATAGTTTAAAAACTTGTAGGATTAGCGTAACATCAATAAAATAACAAATGTTATACGAAACGTAGAATTTTATTTTGATATATATATATTCGAAATAACAATCAAATAATCAAAAATCAGTATTCATCATTATTATAGTTAGAAATCAATCATTAAAATAACAGCTATTTTGTTTTATAAACAACAATTCATTTAATCTTTTTTCTTTTAACCTATTTCTGCGTTCGGTTAAAATTTGTCCGGCCTTCGAAAATATTCGTTCTGAAGGCACAGAAGATGCTGGAATACAGAGATAGAGCATCGCTAATTCCTTCAATTTATTGTTGGTGTATTTCCAGTATGTTATAGGACACTCTTTTCTGTCAATTACTGGCTTCTCGAGATATTGCCTGACATCTACCAATGAGTTACTCAACGGGGTCGATACGTCCGGAACGTCTAGAAATCCCAACAGGTCATTAGATGTTCCTGAAGACGTGGATGGTGTTGGTTGCGTTTCTTCTACAGCCAAGCGTTCTTTAGTTAAATGGCTAGCATAGGCCTTTTCCAGCCACTGACCAGCTCGCTTCTCGTCGTCACTTGTTTTGAACCCCTTCTTCTTAAATCTGGGGTCCAATATTGTAGCAAGTACAACAGGTGTCCTGCTTTCATAGGGACTTAGTCTTTTGTCAACTGATCCCTTCATGCAGAGTAATATTTTTTTTCCGCTTTCAGTAACAATTTGAGATTCAACTTCTACTAATTTCGTTTTTATTCCACGAATCAATGGTATTATCAGTGACAATGTTATATAGCTTTCTCCGGAAATTTTTGTTGTAGCTAGATCGAAAGGTTCCAGAATTTGAATTGTTTCTTGAATAATTAGGTATTCGTCAGCATTGACTCCTGGTGGAGCCCGATTACATTCATTAAGTGCGAGAGTTAATTCTGTCTTCATTGTGACAATTCTTTGCAGCATGTGGTATGCACTGTTCCAGCGGGTGGGTACTTCCTGGATCACTTTCAGTTCTGGTTTATTTAATTCACGTTGAATAGCCCGTAATTTATCGCTAGCTAGAGTACTCATCTTGAAAAAAGTCACAATCGATTTACATTTTTTCAGAATCTGGTCTAAGCAGGTCACAGCAAACGAATCACTTACCGTCAGGTTTAGTGTGTGCGCAAAGCAGGGTATATGTCGTATATGCAGTTTGGCTGCGGCGTTAATCATTGTTTGAGCGTTATCAGTCGTTATTGCTTCACATTTTGACCTGATATCCCATTTTGAGAGAGTAGCATCCAACATCTGAAAACAATAATAATATTGTTTATGTCTGATTATAAAGAAACACTGAATTGGTAGGTATCAAGGCAATAAAATTTAAAAATACTTACACTGGCTATATTTTCTGCGTTATGACTTCCTTCCATCTTCACAACTTCCAATAATGGTGCAATTAATTTTTCGTTGTGAAAGAAATGACAAGTAACTGAAAGGATGCCTTCATTTGCAATTGATGTCCATAAGTCAGTAGTCACACTAACATGTTCTGCTTTCGATAATGCTATGACGAGCTTCTGTTTCACGTTTTCATAATATTCCGGCAGTAATTTCTTTTTCAATGTTGTTGTATCAGGAATTTCATATCTACTATCGAGAGCATTTACAAAATCCCGAAATCCTTCATGTTCTCCTTTTCGCAAAGGTTCCATGTCAACAGCAATCATGCGCACGTATTTGTTATCCAAATTTTGCTTTGTTTTCCCATCTGGATATTTACTACTTCTATCAAAATAATTTTTTAGCGTATTTCTCTTTTTAGGGCTTGGGCCCATTTTCTCATTTTGCTCAGTGGTATCTACGTCTTGAGTAACAGAAACAGTGGATGACCACATCCATACCTCATTATGTTTTCTCTTCATATGATCGATCAAGTTCGTAGTATTTCCACTTAGTTTAAACTCTCTTTTACACAAAGAACACTTGGCAAACTTTTCATTAGTCTTTTTGAAGTAATCCCACGCACGTGACTTACTACTCATGTTTTATTGTTTAATTCTAAATTGTTTGTTACTCCACTCAACTTCAAACATCCACAATAAAAAACTGACTGACTGACTTTTGTCTTGTAAATGAATGATATACGCACGGTAATTCCCCAACCATAGAGAAGAATCTCAATGTCTACGCCTTTGAATGTATGATATACGCACGGTAATTCCCCTACCATAGAGAACAATCTCAATGTCTATACCTTTGTCACTATAGCCGGGGAATAACTTACATACATGCATACCTCGACTCTAGGGATGTAAAAGTAGTACCCGAGTAAACAATCGATCGATAGTTTTAAAAACTATCGATAGTATCGATAGCCATTTACTATCGATACTATCGATAGTCTATCGATGTTTAACGTACACTAAGGTGAATACGGCGGATGCGGTAACAGTTCAAAGCCACAGTTGTGAATTTCAGCTTTTGACTGTACTGACGTGTGAACACGGGCGTTATCTTGATGAAACAGGACTTTTCTTCTGAGCATTCCTCGACGTTTTTTTTTTATTTCCTCTCGTAAACGACGTAGTAAGGTGCAGTAGTAATCAGAGTTTATAGTCTGACCCCTTTCAAGATAATCAATCATAATCACACCTTTCGAGTCCCAGAATACTGAAGCCATCACCTTATTTGCCGACAAAATCGACTTTTAGGGGGTGGTGAACCAGGTCTTCTCCACTGTTTTGATTGTTGTTTTGTTTCCGGTGTACAGTAATGAACCCATGTTTCGTCCATAGTAACAAAACGATTCAAAAAATCATCTGCATCGGCTTCAAATAACTCCAAACAGTCGCGTGAAATAGTCAATCGCGTCCTTTTTTGTTCAACTGAAAGCAGTCGCGGAACCCACCTCGCAGACACCTTGTGGAAACCCAACTCGTTGACAATGATGTTTTGAGTTCGTTCATAAGAGATGCCTATAATCTCGGATACCTCTCTAATTTTTAATCTGCGGTCTCCCATTATTAAATCAAGTACTTTTTTAATATTTTCGTCAGTAGTTGACGTCGAAGGCCTTCCAGAGCGGGGTTCATCTTTCACAATCTCTCTACCACGCTTAAATTCTGCTATCCATTTTTTGACGGATGAATATGACAGAGCACAATCGCCTAATGTACTGACCATGTCATCATGGATGGCTTTTGATGATAGCCCCTTCTTATGGAGGTACTTAATGACGGCACGCTGCTCGATTTGCTCCATTCGCGGAAATTATGTCCGATTACTTTGTTAATAAATTTATAAAATCACAACTAATTATCGCACACGTTTCGAACTTCACACAATGAACTAGTCTGAACTGAACTAAATAATGTGGGTAGATTTGATTTTTAGAATTGAATGGATCTGTGTTAGGCCGAGTACTTTTCAATCCACCCTCGTATCTTTAATAACCAGATCTTTTGGAAACTTGTAATAAAAGCATTGTTTTAAATAAACAGATGTATAAATAAAATGAATACAACATTATACAAACGAATAAATATATGTATGGGTGACATATTTATCATTTTTTAGTTTTTAGTTTAGTTTTAAAGATCTGTAACTGACTTTCTGTTGTTTGCTACTTTTCAGTTTCCCGGCTTCTTACAGATCGAGTTAAGACTACTATCCTTACAATATTTATCCTTGCAATATAACTTATTATAAATTTATCAAGTAATTTAAAAGTACAAACCAACAGATAATCGCCGATAAACGGTTAACGGTATAAAATAGTTAGAAAGAAAAAAAGTAGAAAGGTGTAAATAAATATTTTACGAAAAATCACATTAATTCCCGTTTCGTTAAAACTAGGTAAGCCAAACTTAATAAATTATCGATACAAAATAGTTGTGTCACATAACTGACTCGCATTCTACTCCTGCGGCCATGTTCTAGGAAATTTACGTCCATCCAATCCATGTAAATCCATCGCTGATTTTAGCTGTCGTACTCGTAGACATGAACTAGCTTATGAATCAATGGATATTGAAGTGTGAAAACAATTAAAATTTTGGAGACAATCGTAGTACTGGAGGTGGATAATTTTATTTAAGTATATTTCATTAAACACAACATTATTTAAAACACTAAGTACTTATTTATGAAATGTTATCCCTTTATTTGAAAATTTGCAAGTTGTGGAGAAATTTCCGCAGATGGATATGCTTCAAAACATCATTTTTACGTCTCTGCGTCCGAAACAGTGCTGGTGACTGAAACAAACGCTCCTCGGGTGCTTGTGGCCTACGAGTCACATGTGCGGCGACATGGTCACGCGCTTTTACGACTTCTATTTATAGGTCACGCGCTTTTACGACTTCTATTTATATTTAGATTTCTGTGGCGCATGTACACAATTATTGGAAACAATAAAACAAGCGCTAGATGTTTGCTTGCTAAGCAAACATCTCTTCGACTAATGCATCAATATATTGTTAAGAAATTTTTAAACTTATTTTTATATAACATTTCACATTACTAAATACTGGCTAAAGTACTACCGTACATGTCCATTACGAAAGAAAAATAAATCTGGGATTGTTGGCGCCGCGAGATGAATCATTTTACAATTTTATTATATTTAAACGTACAAAAGGATCAACCTTATCAAGTGCTCATTTCTGATTAAAAAAGAATGAATGAATGTCATTATATTAACTTAAGGTACAATTCCGTAGCCGACTGCAGACAGCAGCAGTAAGCGACGCGACGTGTCATGGAGACCATACTCTGTGATCGCGACACAACTGGTTTCTATGTAGTTCTATGAAATACGTTCCGTAGCTACTAGCCAGCGACACGTCGTTTGCCTAGCGGCAGACGACACTGTAGCCCGATTGCAGATCAATAGTGAAACGAACGCCCGAGCGATAACACGCTGAATTTTTCTTAGGAAATGAGTTTCACCGATTCCGAGGAAGAGAAACTGATAAATTAGGTGGCCCAATATCCCGCACTGTACGTTCCCTCACTTCCTCTGCATTTCAACATAGGGCGTGTGTCTTTTAGTCTTTTCTATTTAAATTTGTATAAATAAAAGCAAGTCGTCATCATCTTCTTCCTCTTCTAATAAAAGATAGAAAAATAAATCGCGATCGATAATTTCAAACAAGTAAGACATCATGTCCCACAGAACACTCGAAACAGACTGGACCATAGATAAGAGTGTATAATATACGAAAATATATATTATATATATATATATATATATATATATATATATATATATATATATATATATATATATATATATATAATATCTATAGTTACGTATAGTTGACGTAGTAGTTAATAAACTAGCTTTCAGGCGGCGCTGTTGTCGCGGCCAACTTTTACGTTAGAGGTTCTTATCTACTTTCGTATATTATACACTCTTATCTATGGTCCAGTCTGTTTCGAGTGTTATATACATATATGTATGATTGCATATATATATATATATATATATATATATATATATATATATATATATATATATATATATATATATATATATATATATATATATATATATATATATATATATATATATATATATATTATATACCTCTATACTACTCCTTTCATACTGTTATTTTTAAGTATTTTGTCAATTTCTAAATAATAATAAAAACACTGTTTGTTACTTAGAAATCGGGATAAATACTCTCGATAAATTGTAGGATTTAGGCAAAAAAGATTTTTAGTAGGTATTGTTAACATATTTATTTCACAATTTTAAACAAGATGATATTTTGAAAATAAAATAACACCAAAACGTGAAATGTGATAAAATTCCATATTATCTGCACATAATGTAGTAAGTAACTTACTACAAACCATCATAAATATCTGATTTGGTTGAAATTAACATATTATTTTATAAGTCTTTTATTGTATTTGTCACTACACCAACTACAAAATTTACCTTAAAGCACATTCTTGAGCCCTATGTTTTGTGCTATACAAAAGCAATTACGATAAAACACTCAAAAATACGAAATATCAAGAAATAAGCACATGTACAATCCGGCGGACATATTTCTTAAATAATTTTTCACTTTGATTCAGTGTTGCCTAATGAAACAAAATTTAAACTTCTATTTTTTATTATTATATTTACTGTAACTCTTTATAATATAAACCTCATGTATGTAGCAAATATAAACTAACTTGAATTTAGAACTATGAAGGGATTTTTTGTTATTTATTATTTTGGAAGACAAAATTAGTTAATTTAGTAACACCGATATGTCTTTTCTTCACCGCTGCAGTGGAAGACGTTTTCAAGCTACTGGGCTGGAAAGCTGAAAATACGGTATTAACATCAATGGCGAGTACATCACTCACCCTCGATATAGTCCTTATGGCAGAATCGCTGGAGGACTTAAGCACTATGCTCAGTGAATGCCAAAGGATAGGTCTTAAGATGAACATGGACAAAACAAAGATCATGTTTAACGTCCATATCACACTTATGACGGTAGTTGTTGATTGATGATGATGATGATATTTTTAATGTAGTTAATAAATACAATAACATATAACAGTAACTTGCTTAATAGAATATGATTTCCTTTTTAGTATTTCCTTTATACCTATCACTAGAATTACTATTAATAATGTTTATTTTTTTGTGGCGGCCACACTATTTACATAAAGTAGTAATTCAAGTAATTCAAGATTCCAGAGCAGCTATAAATTAAAAAGCATTATGTGTTTCATAAAACAATGACTAGATGGCGGTAGTTTAACCAACAGCGAAATTTCTTTGAAGATACAATAACATGGACTAGACAAGGGCTGTTACCATCTGCAGTTAGGTTCGGAATCATGAATGCAGAGACACGACGCTACGACATGTCGCAGCTACACGACGCGACGCCATGACATGTCGTAGCGACATGTCGCGGCGACACGTCGCCTGCTGCTGCTGCCTGCAGTCAGCTCCGGAATTGCAACTACATAGTAATCGGTTATTTAACACGATATGTATAGAAAATAAAAAATAATTATGGCTATGAAGCACTTTGTTGTTTAGGTTGCGATTTGATTAAAAATAAGACATTCCAATGCACAGTATAATAAAAACATACAGTAGAACGACGCCTTTGATCTCGTGGTAAATGCCAACAACGTCTAGACAGCGTATGGAGGTTTTAGGTACTAATTTCATTATTTATTTTAGATCTACATCGTTCAGGGCAAGGAAGTGTCCGCCGCGCTGCCCAAATGCGTGTTGACGAACTTCACACGTCTTCGAAATATTTTTTTTCTTATTCCTTCACCAATTCACCAATGAAATTGTCAATTGCAATTTTAAGTGCTGATTTACCACGTGCTCGGCGGTGAAGGAAAACATCGTGAGGAAACCTGCATGTCTGAGGAATATATATATATATATATATATATATATATATATATATATATATATATATATATATATATATATATATATATATATATAATGCCTACAGACATTGAATTATTGGTTTATTTTATAACTGATTCACTTTAGATTACACAACAAAAAATGTAATTGAAAAAAACATATCGACTGCCGTCCGTTTGTCTATGCGTCTGTGAGTCTTCTCGCTTAATAGAAATGTAAGTGATAAATTGAGATATATAGTATTAAATAAGATTCCATATATTCTAAGGAGGGTCCTTATTGATTTTTGCTATTGAACAGAACACCTTTTAAAAGTTATTTATTTTTTTCATCAAAATTAAATGAAAAGCTCATGAGGCGTGCATTTTGGATTTTCCAATTTTTTTTTGCGCCCAGAAGCAATTAGAAAGGGCTACCCCGTTACGCGAGGAGGTGGTGAATACTTTATGCAAACCTCGACAGCCGGTCTGTCGTGGTTATGTCAGACTCACTGTGACTAAACCCTAACCTAACCACTACCCTAAGTGTATCCACTAAACACCACACGTGGGACTGGCAATTGGCGGATTAAGCCTCTTTGCCGGATCGGAAGCGACCCTCTTTTGGGAGAAGAGGGCGCAGGCGGCTACGAGCCGCTGAGGGAGAGCCTACTTTGGCAAAATTTAAGAAGAATCGGCCTGAGCCGCCAGGAGGCAGTTCAGGTCGGTTGAAATTTTATTTGGCGGAGTATATCCGAGAGAGAGTTTCTCGGCCTGCGAACTCGATAGCGAGGGGGGAGTGGGGTTGCATAAGTAGCTGCCTCACGAATAAAATGATTAGAATTCAAATATTTACTACTACTATAACTATATGGACACCTGTTTTGTTACTATATAATCGATAAGAAAAAAAAATAAGGATATAATAACTAATTCGTTTCTAAATCAGGAATTATAAATGGGCAACTGATAAATATTTACGGTTTTTAGATTTACTGGATTTGAAATTTCTATTATTGAACTTAATTATATAAAAAATTCTCATCCTAATAAATAATTTTAACAAATAATTTATTGGGAAGCATGCACACGGTTTGGTGTTGAACTGTATTAGTCTCAAATGCTCAAACAATTAGAACCCAATGTTTCCAGTAAAAGTAAAAATCGACATCAATTCTGTTTCCAAACTATGTATGTAATCCACAAAATCATCTGGAGGGACTTGTAGTCCTCCGAAGCGATCACGGCTAGTATCATAAGCTCTCAGACGAAGAAACTTGAGTTTAAGGTGTATTTTGGCATATTCTACAAATTGGGCTAGTATGCTGTCAAAATCTTCGGTACAATTTGTAGCGTCTGATAAATTTAGAATTTGGCGTAGAAACATTTTTCGGAATGCCCTGGTGTATTGTATACAAGAGGGTTCCCGAAAATTTCCGCCAGCTAGCCTCACGAGCCCAAAAAAATTTTCTAAGCAATCATTGTTAATTCTTCGTGTGAGTAAGTAATCATATCCCCCAGACTTCATATCTTTATATAATTGCCGAAGTGAGTTTATTGTTATGTTGAAAGCATTTATAAATTTTATGATATTGGTAACGTCACGGCCATTCTTTTTATTTTTAACTCTAATGCTATTAAACATACGCTGTGATTTATCTAGCAATTCCTCTTGGAGAGTAGTACCCCTATACGGTTTATTGTAGACTTTTGGTGAGTCGATGTTGCGTGAATTCAGTAAATCAAAAAGGTTGTTCATGATTTCAATAAAAAATATCGTACCATCTGCAACTTGTAGAGTACCCGATGATTGATAATTTTTTAAAGCTGCTACTACAGAATTGCTAAAAACTTGAACGGCAAAACGAACTTTTTGTTTTTGGAAACTATTCGGCTGTAAATGTGAATCAGTTAAACGAGGAGCTGATCGCATATCTTTCATTTTATCTAGTTCATACATGTTTGTTATGTCCTCCCACCGAGTAGTTTTGCCATCAAACTCAAAATTATAGTTTATTAAATTATTTCTCACGCACTTCATTAAGTGGGGAACATCACATATATAGTAAATTTTGTGACCATCAATCTCAAAACATGAGTTTTCTTTAGAGATCCCTAATGTTTTTGAAAATGCCAAAAATTCTGATCCTAGATCTGACACGAAAGCTCGTATATTAAAGCCAAGGGTACGACTTTCCATTGAAGTCCGTCGAATTGTAGGTGGGAGGGGGGTGGGGGGAGGGCGGGGGGAGGTGTACTACTCCCCCTTAAAAGGAAAAGTTGCGGAGCCCCCCCTTTTTGAGTTTTTTGAATTTTAATTTTGAGGAAATTTTATTTTTTATGGTTAAATATTAAGTGTAAAAAACCATGGGGACCTCTTGGGGGGAAGGGGGTACCCCCTAAGGAAGGGGGAAACCCTTCACCAAAAATAGAGGCACTCATTCAGAGGGATTTCTGTATCTATTTTGAGACCGCAACGTCTCCGGCGCTGCGGGAAGAGCAGCCTCTCCGCCTTTGCGTAACAAATCGCAGGCATCCAGCCTCGCCTCCGCAGCTTCGGCTTGTTGGTCGCCTTCGGCGACCAGCCTCAGCCGCTCCGGCTCGTCCGATGCCTACGATTTGTTACAGCAGGCGGAGGCTGCTCTCCCTACGCGCCTCCGGCTCTATAAAACCACTCTAGGGGTAGGACAGACTCGTACCACGTGGAGTCGGGGTCTATTAATTCGGTTCCTTGACATAAGTTGAACCTAACCTATTTTATTTGTTATCTGCCCTAATAGGTGGGCACAGTTTTATACACATGTTTTATACAATTTTATACACATATTGCTTTAATTAATTCTTAGAAATCGTCAGTTTTACGTTACGTTCCACAAGCCGGTAAAAAACGGTAAACACTACACATTTTAATTTTAATAGCTCATAATGATAATAATTTTGTAATTTAAATATGAACTGTTAAATATATGTGTATGCATGAAAACTATTTAAATGAGTACAAAATATAATTATTTACGTAAAATGTACAATAAAATGCTACCGAACGTATGACAACTTAACTGTACGGAAAACGAACGTTCAACGGCGAGAATTCGATATAATCTGTGGTAAGGATTGACGTAAATATTATAAAAATAATTGATTTTCAATAATTTTTTTCTCAAAAAGTACGCATTTCTGCATGTTGAAATTTTGCGTGTGTGTTTACAATAGTGTAACCTTTCTGTAAAAAAAATATCATACAATCTGAGATAGGGATTGACATAAATATTGCAAAAATAATTGATTTTCAATAATTTTTTTCTCGTAAAGTACGCTTTTCCGCATGTTGAAACTTTACGTGTATGCTTATATTAATGTAACCTTTCTGTAAAAAAAATATCAACCCCCAACTCGACGGACGTCAATGGAAAGCTTAGCCGAAATAAAAGAAAAGCCAATAGGTTGTTTCCATTTTTATGATATACCTCGAAGCATTAAGGTAAAAGCATACCCTGCGGCAACAAGTTGCTGTTGCCCATCTACTTCATGGAGGCCCAATATTTTATCTTCCTTGCTGTTATAGGATAAGTTTAATTTCAGACTCATCTCATCCATACAAAGCACACATTCTTTTTCGGATGATGACATATGCTTGATTGTAGCCGATAAAACATCCCACATTTGCTAGTTAAGTTTAGTTTGCATAGGTAGGTACATCTTAGCTCAAGTTGCTTTAGACGGTAAACAAATAGTCTTCGATAAAAATCGATAAGCGAGAGGGCTCGTGTAATACATATTTAAGCAAAACAATTAGAATTCTCTGCTATATCTATTGTTTTTACAGTGGGGTTTTAAATAAATTTGCACCTTTACAATCGCGCTTAACTTGGGGGATAAAAATTTATCACAACCGTTCAAAAACTGCTCCGCGGTAATATCTTCATATTTTTTAGCAGTGCATTTTAACTTTTTACTTATTTTAAACAATTGTTTTCTAAGTTTACTTTTTCGGGGAGTAAAGTCAGTCAATCGTGCTGGTGTCTGAGAACTATAATCTATAGGTACCTATATATTGCTCAGTGTTGGTGTGTTCTGAATTTTGTGATGAAGGATCTGCTAATTCATGGTCTCTTCGAGCAATTTTTGGTATTACAAAATGTCGTTTATCGGAGAGTTCCAATTTTACATCACTTAAAATTTTGACTTTAGGATCAGTCTGTGTATGGATCGAGTCGTTGGTTGGTAAAAATAACTTTGGTATAGATGTTTTCTTCAGTGATTTCTTCCCGTACATACTCTTTTCGAAATGCAAACTGCAAATGTACGTATTCTATAGGCTTTCGAAAGATTTTCCTACTAAATCAAGTCTTCCAATAACTTCCAGCCATAATTTGCATCTAAATTTTTTAAATACAATACTTATTATTAAATTTTCATAATTATCACCCACAAACCTCAAAATTGACATCCCTAACATTAAAAAATGATGTCCATCATGTTAGATTTAAAAATAAATTCCATTTTCGTTATTAGCACCCCAAGAAACCTCGAAATTGATACCCATATCATATTATTAAAAAAAATTCAGCCATCTTGGATATGAAAATTAATACCAGTTTCGTAATTAGCACCCCAAGAAACCCCGAAATTGACACCCGTATCATATTATTAAAAAAATGATGTTCACCATCTTGGATTAAAAAATAAATTCCATTTTCGTTATCAGCACCCCACGAAACCTCGAAATTGATACCCATATCATATCATTAAAAAATGTCCGCCATCTTGGATATGAAAATGGATGCCAGTTTCGTAATAATCACCCCAAGAAACCCCGAAATTGATACCCATATCATATTATTAAAAAATGTCCGCCTTCTTGGATATGAAAATGGATGCCAGTTTCCTAATAAGCACCCCAAGAAACCCCGAAATTGATACCCATATCATATTATTAAAAAAAATTCCGCCATCTTGGATATGAAAATGGATGCCAGTTTCGTAATAAGCACCCCAAGAAACCCCGAAATTGATACTCATATCATATTATTAAAAAATGTCCGCCATCTTGGATATGAAAATGGATGCCGGTTTCGTAATAAGCACTCCAAGAACCTCGAAATTGATGCTCATATCATATTATTCAAAAAATGTCCGCCATCTTGGATATAAAAATGGATGGCGTTTTCGTAAGCATCACCCCAATAAATCTTGAAATTGACATTCATATCCTACATATATAAAAAAATGACCGCCATCTTGGATTTAAAAATAAATGCTATTTTCGTAAATAGCACACTGACAAACTTAAAAATTTACCCCTAAATATTAATATTTTATAAAAAAAACTTCGAAAGACCGGAGACGAGGCACTATAGTATGGACTAAAACCTTAGCCTGTCCAACCACACGATTTAGATGAAGAAAAATCAGTAATACCCAGCGACTATATAGTACCTATTTTTTACGTCCGCCATTTCTTTTACGTTGGCTATTTGGCATGACATGACAAAATATACATAATGTAAAAAATAATAACAATATTTATTCACCTTTCTTCGGTGTGCGGAATTTGGTGAAATCGCAGATCTTTATTTATGCGAGATGACGACTTGCAATCTCTCACAGCACACGTCGTATGAACCATTTTAATTATAATTATCAACACTAAATTTAAAAATTATAAAAGTAAGCGCGCGTTAACCCTGGAAGTCGTGTCCCGAGCTACTAATTAGTGTTGCCGTTCTATAAATTTTAAAGTCCCTAGACTAACAGAAAAAATCCGCCAGAAACAGGATTTTTCTTTTTCTTAAAATCCGCTAGATGTCCCTAGGTACATTTTCGTGGTACCGTTAACTAAACTAACTGTCTAACTGAAAAATCTTGCCAAATGGTATACAATATATATATATATATATATATATATATATATATATATATATATATATATGTATATATATATATATATATATATATGTATATATATATATATATATATATATATATATATATATATATACATACAATGAATACCGAAAATCTAAATCTATAAATTCAGAAAACCTTAAAAAGAGCGGACTCTATTTCATATAAATTACTTATATATAGTGTAGGTTAATGACATAACAACCAAAACAAAAACTATTCATGTACAAAATAAAAAAATATTGTAAAAAAATAAATCTCTTTAAACCACGTTTAAACATTAGTCATCTTATTAAAAATAAAACAATTAGCTCAGTATGTTCTTGTACCTAAATTTCAAAATTAATAGCGAAGTATGGATCCAGATCTTCAAAAAGAACTTCAGCGGAAGCTGAAGCTTCGCCAATGTCTCCAGTTCCCATCTTTGGTTTATCTTTACCGACTTGGTTGACAAGATCTTCGGGAATATCATACGTTGCGCAATTCTTTTTTAATCCTTAACTGATTTTTAATTAGACGAATGGAATTTAAAGGTTTTTCTGATTGCTTGTTTTACAGTTTGCTTTTAACTACATTCATGGCACCAAATACGCGTTCAAATTCTGCATTTGAGTGCGGTAGTGATAATATTACTATTGCAAAATTACATAAATCTTCGAATATGTTTACTCCTGCTGCATTTTTGTATGTCGAAACCTTAGAACATGGTTTCAGGTCGAAACAGAGAAAGTGAATTAACGACATTGAATTGTTAGTTTATGTTCGGGAATTCCCGTGAAATTATATTATATATAGAGTGCTACCAATGGTAGATTACAAAATTGGACATATGATAAATTACTTATTTGAAATGAATTACTTCATAAAAGAAAGTCGCCATCTCAAAAGTCCAAATGTCGCTAGAAGTCGCTAAATAATTATTTCTCGCTAAAACGATTTTTTTATCCGCTAAACATTGTTAAAATCCGCTAGATCTAGCGAGAAAGTCGCTAAAACGGCAACACTGCTACTAATACGATTGGCATAAGCAGATCGGGCTCGTCCTTCCCGCGTCTCACCCCGCACACCCCGCACGATTGCCCCGTCTAGACGTCTTCGTCGGACGACTGTATGGATTTATAGACTGTGCTATTAGGCAGAGACATTAAATGTATAGACAGACAAGTATGAGTGTTAGAGAGAGATGGCGAGAACCTTTTATATAGTGCCAAGGGTCCCGCAGAGCTCGTTTTATTTCGTTTTATAAGAATGTTCAAAATATTAATTTGTTTAAATTTGTCGTTTTTTGGAGTTTTCTAAAATAAATATAATAGCTACTAGCAATCGGTTTAGCTAGATGCTGTAGGTATCCGTATTAGATGATGTAAATGTTAATAGGACTTTGTTTTAGCAATAAAACATTGAGATAATGTAAAAATTAAATATCATATTAAAAGTGCATTTTTGCTTAAAGCTTTGTTTAAAATTCTGTTTATAGTTTTAATTCTCGCATTAATTAAACTGTTAAATTGTTTAAGATAATTATACACACGAAATTAATTATACACACAAATAATACACGCATATTACACATAAATAATATTACACAATGCCCAAAATTTAAATGCGAGTGCAGCGTGGATATGTCGATCACAAAAGAGAATATAGCAATAATAATGGAATCTGCAATTGTAGTAATAAATAAAGAAAATGGAAGTAAAGTATAATATCAATGTATACAGGGTAGATCAGGAATATATATATATATATATATATATATATATATATATATATATATATATATATATATATATATATATATATATATATAGTAGAAGAGATAAACCTTCTTAAATAATGATAGTATACAATCTAGATAAAGTCATAAGTAACGTATTAGTAAGTAGACATAGTAATGAATAATGAAATTTCAATTTAAAAATAATAATTATTAGTAATGTATTACCAAAAAGCTACACGAAGATTAGTAGATTAAAAAGAGAGGTAAAAATGTATAAAACTATAACAGCAGTAAACAAAACTTATAAGGAATCTAATTGTATATAATAAAACAAAAAAAAAAAACAGAAAAGAAACAATTATAAAAAAAAATAAAAAAATAGAAAAAAATGGAAGACAAAAAATATATGGAAAGAATAAAATCAGATATAAAAGTTAAAAGAATGAAAAGTACTGCATTAACAGCAGTAGTATAAAAGAATAAAAAAAACATCAAGAGACTGCTGTCAAAACTATTTGTCGCATTTTTGTAAATCAAACGTCCCAAGAATTTTACAGCGACGGGATCATGTCACTACCTACAAGATGGCAACAATTTATCGAACAAAATGGCATATTTATAAATATATTTATGTATTACAATCAAATGTTATTAAACTTCGAAAAAAAAATATCTTGAATTGTATATAAAATACGAAGAAACTTTTCCACTGACCTATTATATTGTGATATTAATAAAAGAACATTTTTACTGGAAACGAGACATTCCACTTTAGTCCTCACGCTTTTTGATTATTAATCGAGGTAAGATGTAAATATCTATAGACCACAGCATCCATTTATCCATTCTCGCTTATTACATATAAAAAAAGTGTAGCTTGACGAACCGACTGCCTATAGGAAAGATTCTCCATTGGCAGCGTTTTACCGGTACCTAAGTAGAGTACAGGGCAATCCTCCTACTAGATAGAAATAAGTCAACGGTGCAGGCTCAAGACCGGATTTTATGGCATGTCTTGGTAGTTTGTATTCAACAGTAGAATTGTGGGGGATTGTAATGATGATAGTGACAGAATTTTTGAACTGTCCCTGATTTTAATCAATATTTCAAGGAGTATAAAAAAATGCCAATTCTACTTTTTAGAATCACTGACCTATTAAATTCCTTCCGAATAGGAACTCTTATACAATAACCTCTTCCAATCTTAAACCGACTGCACAGCGCGGCATCATCATCATCATCATCATCATTACAGCCCTTCACAAGTCCACTGCTGAACATAGGCCTCCCCCAAGTAATGCCACAAAGCACGGTCCTGAGCCACCTGCATCCATCGACTTCCTGCATATCTTACCAGGTCGTCACTCCATCTAGTGGGGGGTCGCCCTACACTACGCCTACCGGTACGAGGTTGCCACTCGAGAACCTTTCTTCCCCATCGGTTATCGGTTCTTCGTGCTATATGGTCAGCCCATTGCCACTTCAGCTTACTAATCCGTTGGGCTATGTCGGTCACTCTGGTTTTACTGCGGATATCCTCATTTCTGAGTCTATTACGCAGAGAAACTCCGAGCATAGCCCTCTCCATAGCTCGCTGAGCGACCTTGAGCGTCCTCATACGGCCAGCGGTGAAGGATCACGTCTCAGATCCGTAAGTCATCACTGGCACAGCGCGGCAACTACGGCAAATATCCGTTAAATATACACGAGGTAGGCCTATGTAGAGCAGTGGACTCGTGATAGGCAGTAAGGAAAGGAGGGAATGAAAGAAGGAAGTACGGAGTAATATTAAAAATAAAACTTCTATCAACATTCTAGGAAAATTGAGCAATGCTCTCGAAGTCAATTGATCTTTGAACTGTAAGTGTAAACTTAAAAGGTTGTTTGTTGCATTACTTGTTTCAGTTACAGCGATTAAAACACTTTATGATTTGTTTTTTGAAACGATTCTAGAAATTGAAGGCAAGATAATTTCTATTTAGCTTACAGTATATTTTTAATAGTTGCTTAATACACCTATACTATTGTCGAAAAAGCGACAGCAGTCAACAAAATAGAAGATTGGCAGCAGCGTCTTCCTAATGACTACTAATGGCTTGGGTCCACATTTTATCATCTTATAGAATCATGTTTTCGTCACGAGGTACTTTCAATGCAAAATTATACGTCATAATATGATGATACGCCGATTCCGTATTTGATATTACGCCTCTACGTCTTACGATAATACGTTTCTCCTCAAATCGCGTGCACGTAGCTCGTCGCGATACGATGCGGTATCTGATTGATCAAGATCCATCTAATCCATTTTTTCCTCAGGTATTTTCAAGAGGGATACTAGACACCGCTATACGATCTTGACAAGATTGGGTGCTAAAGGCATTTGAATCCTGTTTTAATACGATGGTTTCTTTGTCTTAACATTTTAGTTTCTACTAACTCCATCGCTGGTTTTGTATTCTTTTTGATAAAATTTTAATTCCTCGGCACATTCTTACCGGGTTCATTAGAGAAATTACTTATTAATCCCAGATGGAACAAAAGACCTCACAGCTAAGCAAATCCTGTGACTAATTGAACCTAAATTTTCCCAATTTTTGTTTTAGCGGTTAACTGTAAGTAGCCAAAGCAGCGATCACAATAAATTAAAATGGTAGTAGTGATATCATGTAAGAACTGAATAGCTACTCTACCACACTAAAATACATTATTTAGCTAATGATGAGCACAAGCACACGTCACCGCCAAAATCAGAGCAACATCAAATGATGACATGAATGAACTGAAGCAAGGACACTTCGCCTTGACGATGCGGAAATCACGACGATTTAAATCCTAACCGAGCAAGTGTTTGCGTGGCCTACAAATAATTGTTTCGTCATTTATTTATTTTTTCACGCCAAGGTTTAGCCGAGTACTACTTGCTACAGCCAAATGTGATTGGTTCAAACTCTAGCGCCTGGATAGTGACAAAAAATCCATCGACAAATGCGAGCTTTTCAGCTTCGGGTTTTCACCTCACCAGCCCATCGTGACCATTATGGAGGAATCGGTCAAGAAATATGAAAATATTCAATAAACAACAATATTTAGAGTACAAATTAAAAATAACATTTATAAAACCCAGTGTAAAATATAACTGACTTTCTTTTACTAAAGAGTATTTAAGCAAGTTAAATACATATCATTATCACCATCTCTACAGCTCAAACAAGTCCATAACTGACCAAAGGCCTTCCCATGGAATGGCACAAGTGAGGTCCTGAGCCATCTGCTTTCATCAACTGCGTGTTTCGTCAGGTCAGGTTACTCAATCAAGTGGAGAGTCGCACAACTAATTACACTACTACTAGTTAACTAGTTACTAGCTAGTACAGGGCTCACACTCGAGAACCACTATTTCCTATCAGTTGTCGGTTTTTCAAATTATATGGCCAACCCGGCCATCGGGTAAATAATTTAATTACAAACAAATTTATTATTTAAAATGACTTGGTGCATATATATACGTACATAATTAAATAACTTAAATTTATTCAGCACATTGCTCAAGAGATTCTATTGTTATTTTATAGATAAAGGGTGACAAACGAGCACACAGTCCACCTGATGGTAAGTGAATGCTGAGATCCTTAGACATCCACATTTATTTTCTATGTTAAGAATCAAAACGCTGTAACTATAATATGGTTGTACCATGAATCGGTCGACTCGACCGGGGAGAAACACGCTCTCACAGAATAGCAGCGTAAAATAAAAGCTTGATGCTAATGTGTTTCGTATGGTGAGTGTAGAGAACCGGAAACCCTATTTAATGGATACGAGGCCTTCCATCTTAGTCCTCAGGGGTGATAGCGCACCTGTATTTGATTCACCTGCACCTGATTCTTATGCGAGAGTAGATGTAGATGTCTATAGCCCACAGGATCTATTTACCATCTGGTGGATGTGTGCTGGCTTGTCAGCCTTATTCTTTAACAAAAGAGTACAAGGACTTGGGATGGGTACGATGAACACTCTTTCATATAACTGAACCGTTTGTTAATCTTGGTCATTCACTGGATATTTTCGCCTGCAGTATATTGGCTGGACGTTCATGCGCAAATACTGTCAGCTGCTGTACGCGACTCGCACCAAAGATTAAATATTTCCCAGAACAGTGGCGCAGCAATGGAAAACCTTATGTACTATGGGACCTAGTTCAACCCGAACTTTAGTTCAGCAGTGTGCTGTTAGGGGCTAATAAAGAAGAAAAAATAAATTAAATTTTATTTTGCTAGTTAAATATTGCGATGGCGATAATCCTTTTCACTCTTATAGTTTCGTATTTTATGTACATAACTAGAGGCGTACTACCTACCTGTTCTAACACCTGCCATATGTCGGCATCAGTGTACTTGTCAAATGGATCCATGTTGTAGCGCAAGCTGGCGGAGAACAACACCGGCTCCTGAGGAATGATGGCGATCTTGGATCTAAGCGCCTGCAATCGCCATACGAAATAAATCAGTGTAATAGAAAGTCATATTCTAAAATGACTTTGTGTTTCATGTTTGCATTGCCTTATTGATACCCTATTTGTCTTATAAAAATTAATTGGTGTTTTTTTAATCTAGATCTTCAAATATTAAAAAAATAACTTTAACTATCTGTGTAGTGTCTATGTCCACTAGTTCAGAGAGTAAGGGCTAACAATTTTACGCTCACCAGGTGTCGCTATTTGGGACTAATGTGAATATTATTTACTTTGATATTTTCATAAAAAAAAACACTAAATACGAGATAAAATTAAAAAGCGGTAGGTTTAGCATGCACTTCGATTAAAAGCACGCGTTTAACCGCACATCTGAAACCGCTAAAAAATGTAACACATAGCTTTCTATACAAGCGCACGCATTAGCGACTTTTTTCAGACTGATTTTAAAAACGTAACTTGCTACATTTCGATCGCGGTTTTTAAACGCGCGATTTTTATGTGTCCCATAGTTATAGTATGGCGGCGCACGCACTGCGGTTAACCGCGTTCGGTTTTTATTTAACTCTTCAGGTGATATCGTCATACGAAATGCAGTGTCTTCATGCAGATACTGGCCCACAGCTTGTAATAATTTATCAAAAGTACCAATCGAAATTCTGTGGTAATTAAAAAGCTTATCGGGATGTTGTCGCACGTCGTTGTACATTTCGCAAAAGTATCTTTTCAGATGTCGTTGATCTGTTAGTGGATGTACCCAGTACTTATGGCAGCGCCGTTGTTTACGTTTTCTATTTTTCCAAAGCCACATCACACGCTACTTGCTTGAAATACATGGTGGTAGGGAAATAAAATCAAGCAAAACGCCAACCGCAGTGCGTGGTTGTATGCGGTTTTGCGTTTTCAGTTATTCCTAAACCGCTCGCGTTTAATCGCAGTGCGTGCTAAGCCTTACTGCCGCTGAACAAGTGCTGGATTTGAACAAACTTGCAACACTAGGTGGTGCAGTACCAGGTGGTAGGACTCGGTTTCTGTGCGGGAGTACGTCTGGGTAGACTACCCTCTTACCTATTGCTGCACCAAATAGCACTGCTGTGCTGCAGGTACAGGGAGCCAGTACAATAACAGGCTATGAGGCGTTCCATCTCAGTACTCAAAGGTGACAACGCGATCAATTGTCGCCCTCTTTGTTTGTATTTGGTTGCAGTACTGTAGCCACTTACAATCAGGTGAATTGTGAGTTCGTTTGTCAATTCAATTGTATAAAAAAATGTACGTTTACAATTCACCTTGAGAGCGATTTCGCCGGTGTCAACATCGTCGATGTACACGTGGCCGTCAATGGGTGCCAGGCGAAACAAAGCTGATATGAGCGATGATTTACCCGCGCCCGTACGTCCCACGACACCGACCTGCAATGATTTCAAATTGGTAGTCATACCTCATTATTTTCACTTATGCCCTACTATCAAAGTTTTTCCTTAAGAGGAAATAGTATGGGAACTCAAATTGCGATTTAGCCCCCACGCCCTGCAGCATCGCGAAATTTCGTTGAGGGGTGCGCGGGGTTTCTTAAAAATTGTACTTTATTATCTTACAAAACATCTTTTAAACGTCCCGATACCATCCACACTATCTGGATGCTTGGCGGTCCACAACTGTACGTTTCACAAGGAGTTTTCTTCCACGTACAACCTCTCTGTGGAATAGTTTACCACCGGCGATTTTTCCGGACCTATACGACCTGGGGACCTTCAAGAAAAGAGCTTACTCCTTTCTAAAGGGCCGGCAACGCACCCGCAATTCTCCTGGTGTTGCGGTTGATCATGGGCGGCGGTAGTCACTTAACATCAGGTGAGCCGCATGCTCGTTTGCCCCCTCTTCTATAAAAAAAAAAAAACACAAAACCTTAGGGAATCAAAAGAAAATAAATGAATAAGAAAGTATTCACTTAGATACCGCAGGCATATTTTATTTCGCCAACCTTTGTTTTCCTTTATTTTAAATCACTAAAATACACTCGAACGTAAGCGCCGAAGCTGCCGAAGCTGGATTAGCTTGGTGTGTGATCGGGGGGAGGAGAAGGGCCGCTACTCAGAACATGGTAGCAAAAATTACACACAAAACACACAACAAGACAGGAAAAAATTAGTATTCCTACAAATATTTTTTTTTATTGGATATGATGACAAACGAGCACACAGTCCACCTGATGGTATGTGGTTGCTGTGGCCCATAAACAGCTACATCTATCCTCGATACGAATCAAAATGCAGATGCGTTATCATCCGTGAGGACTTAGGTGGAATGCGTCTGTGACGGCCCCATATTATTATTAATAATTAAATTCAATATAAAGGGGCATCAAAAATAGTCCTAAAATATATATATTAAGCAATAAAATTACATTAATAAACGTAAAGTTAATATAAATACATTTCAGACATTAGACCAATAACATAGTAAATTAAAGGCAAATATTGTCATCCATAAAAAATAAATTTGTTAAAAACTTGAAAAAATAATTAAAATAAGATAAATAATAGAAATGCAAGTCGAAAATATAAAAATAAAGATAAATAACATTTATAAGATAATTAGAAAATTTGTTAAAAAAGTCTTGGAAGGAGTTCATGTATAAAAGAAATTTCCTAAGTTGTGCTAGGAGTTCACGTATAAAAGAAAATTTTAGTTTAAGTTATGGAAGGTGTTCATGTATAGATGTCTTGTATGGAGGAGCTGTCGGAGATACATACCTGCAGTTGTACATATATATGGGGTGGTCGGGAGCCCGACTGAAGTACTGTAGCACAATGACTAGTCCTATATTTTATTATTTCTTATGATATGAAGCTCAATGATACAAAAGCAATACTATAGAAGGTCTCCATGATGAATTTGCATTACAATAGTAGGGTCGTGGGTTCGAACCCTGTATATTAATGACTTATGAAAGTAAGGTCTATGATACAAAAGCGATACTATAGAAGGTCTCTATGATTAATATGCATTTCAATAGCAGGGTCGTGGGTTCAAATCCTATATATGAATGACTTACGAAAGTAAGGTCTATGATACAAAAGCAATACTATATTAGAAGGTCTCCATGATGAATTTGCATTACAATAGTGGGGTCGTGGGTTCGAATCCTATATATGCTTATGGAAGTAAGGTCTATGATACAAAAGCAATATTATAGGAGGTCTCCTTGATGCATAAGCATTGTATGAAGTGGTCGGGTGACCGACTGCTCCTAGTACTGTAGCAAAATGACTAGTCCTTATTTAGGGATTTGAAAAAGAATATTATGGTGGCGTGTATGCTGCTTCACGAGCAATTGGTCCGAGGTAAACTTGGACTCGCTAACCGATGTGTCCTAGACATATCATCTCAGTGCTGGTGGTAAGCGGGTTTGTTGTAGCAATACGGCTTTCCCGTGGACATCGCACACCCATACCGTTTGTGGGCGACGTCGTAGCGCATAGCGATGCGTCGTCTATCTTTCGGATTAGGATGAGTGTGTTTGGTAACACTTTTAAGTGTAACCAGCATACTGAACTTCATGTCTTAGTGCATTCCCCCCCGAACGGGTTCCCGCCTTGTCGTGGCGGGGGGGCTTAGTAGCCGTGGCTTGGTCTCCCACGGTGAACAAAGAGGAACCCACGTGGCTGGCCCGAGGTGAAGGGCCGGCCTGAGGTGGCCACTCCGAGTGGGCTTGGGGAGCCCACTTCGGATGTGTGCTGGTGGACTGCAGCGAGTGGGGACTCGCGCACCCTCTACCGCTGCAGCCGAGGTGGAGTCGCGGAGGAAGAGGAGTGTTGGTATGGCGATGCGCCACTCGCCCTATCCTTCGCGACTCAAACGGGGCCGCACCGTTGATGCGGTGGTGGTGGGGCTGCGGGGGGAGAGGATTGTCGGTATTGCGAGGCGCCGCTCTCCCTACCCTCCGCAGCCGAATCTTGGTTGGCGGCGGAGCCATAGACCAGATCCGCCGCTGGGGTCGGGAAGGCTAGTACTTCTAAGTGCTCGTTTTTCCTGGCCCCATGGCCTTTGTGCATCGGACGCGGGGGCGTCTGTTGCACAGACGTAATTGGAGGCCGTGGAGGAAGGCGCGCCAAGTGTTCTGGTGCGCCTTACCTGGGAAGGAGAACGGAGAGGAATTTTCCTCTCCCGAGGAGGTGCTGCCATGGGGCGGCAGGCGCTAGTAGGGCCGCGGATGTGTGCGAAAGCGTTCCCGTAGCTCTGCCAATATGCGACAAAGGTGGAACACCATGGGGTTTTAGTCGGTGCGAGTCCGACATAACCCGTCCTTGCCCCCGCGAGGCGGGTATGCGTAGGCATTTCCACATGAAAAAAAATGTCTTAGTGCATTAGCGCTATGATAGCGCTTTCCCGTGGAAATTGCACACCCATACCGTTTGTGGGCGGCATAGTAGCGCATAGCGATGCGTCGTCTATATTTCGGATTGCGATGATGAGTGTGATTGGTAGCACTTTTAAGTGTAACAGGCATACTCAACTTCATGTCTTAGTGCATTAGCGCTATGATACGTGGAGTTTCGTTCATTGGCGTCTTAGTAGCGTGCTACTATGATACGTTGGTGCAGTTTTATATAACAACATTCTTAGTGCCGGTGGTAAGCGGGTTTGTTGTAGCAATACGGCTTTCCCGTGGAAATTGCACACCCATACCGTTTGTGGGCGGCGTAGTAGCGCACAGCGATGCGTCGTCTATATTTCGGATTGGGATGATGAGTGTGATTGGTAGCACTTTTAAGTGTAACAGGCATACTCAACTTCATGTCTTAGTGCATTAGCGCTATGATACGTGGAGTTTTGTTCATTGGCGTCTTAGTAGCGTGCTCCTATGATACGTTGGTGCAGTTTTATATAACAACATTCTTAGTGCCGGTGGTAAGCGGGTTTGTTGTAGCAATACGGCTTTCCCGTGGACATCGCACACCCATACCGTTTGTGGGCGGCGTAGTAGCGCATAGCGATGCGTCATCTATATTTCGGATTGGGATGATGAGTGTGTTTGGTAGCACTTTTAAGTGTAACAGGCATACTCAACTTCATGTCTTAGTGCATTAGCGCTATAATACGTGGAGTTTTGTTCATTGGCGTCTTAGTAGCGTGCTACTATGATACGTTGGTGATATTTTTTATATAATCTGATCTGCGGGTGTGCTGCGCCTGATTTGACGCACTCTTGTGGTTCTGGTCGATGGAGGTATGCGGGTGGTGATGTCTGCTGGGATGTATAAGGTCCCCCACCTTGGAATGGTGTAAGCCCGATGATAGTCGTATTGATGCTTGTTGCGTTCTGCAGCATTGCGTCTCTGCGATGGTTGTTTGGTGGGACGCTATTCTCAATGGCGCTCTCCGCGTCTTGGTTTGACTCACGCCTGAGTAGCTTTGCCCAAGTCGGGTCCCTTCATTACGGGGCTGCAGACTGTATGCCCTCCATGGTGTTTTATATAACAACATAATAATATATCTCTGTAACTTTCCCATCTTTGAATGATTGAAGGCAACTTGTTGGTGGGTGAGACAAACGTGATCGAAAATGCATTTACTCAACGTCAGTGACACAAACCCTTTCTGATGGCGAATGGTTACTCTATCTTATAACTGCCTTTTGGCTATATCTGCCGTTGTATTGGTTGGCGGAGCATATGTGTCGACCTCATGCGGGTGGTAGCTGGCGGGAGGATCTGAAGAGACTCTCAAGGCTGCGGCCGAAAGCCGCACAACGTGGGACCCCATTCCCTTGAGGTGAGTGGTAGACTCATGACACGCTCTGCGGCTAGTAGCCGTGCTGATCATGCAATTGGTGGTGATGCCACACACTTACATCACGTCCGCAGGAGCGGCGGTCTGGCAGGTGGTGGCGCTCACGGAGGGTTTACGGCCAGTGTGCCTATTTGCCTAAGCCGTGTGACGTAGATTCACTGTGGCTGGATTCGTTCGTATTCTGTATGGCGTTTACACGCATTGACATGCGCGACTTCGGTCGATGTTTGTGCTTACGCACTAACAAGGGGCTAAGCCTCTTTTACTGGTTCGCCAGTTATTTTGCTGTGGACTACGGTCCAGTTCCAGAATTAGCGTTCCCTTCGGGGGGAGTGCATCAAAATGGATGGCGCTCACCGTGCACGGCGTGTGTGGGGCCGTGTGCCTCCCCTACATTTTTGTAAATAAATGTAGGAGAGCGAAGCCCTTGTATCGGGTATTTTGTATAAATATATTTTGATCCTTTTCCGAGCGGGAAGGAATAAATAATAATAAATTAATAATGTAAACCTGATACAAGTGGAATAGGGACGTTTTATGTTCTTAACCTTTCTCGAGCCCTGTCTTCGTGAACGGGGTTCATTAGCTTATAAGGCACTACCAACAGCTTTCAATTGCTCTCGTGAATATTCATTCTTCCAAAAGACACCTAAAAGAACTAAGTTACTAAACAAACACAACGTAAATAAGGGTCCTAACTAAGACGATCACGCCAAAATATTACAAACGGCCTATTAATTAACCTTTTGAAATATCATTTAGAAATATCAAAATTTATCCTATTTAGCCTGGTCACATATTTATAATTTTTATCGAAAAGGGACAAATTAATTATATTAATTATATTTAATATAATATTATTTTTATATAGATAGAGGGGGGGGGGGGAGCGTTACACCTCGTTTCCAGTAAAAAGGGTCTCCGGTTCTCTATGCTCACCATACGAAACACAGCGGCATTAAGCTGTAGCGACCACTTCCCTGACCCGTGAACATCTTGCATGTGACTCGTGAATTTTCGACAAAATGAAATGTAACAGACGCGCAACTTGGTTCCCTGTACAATAAAATAGTGCGGAAATAGTAGCCAAGTGTGTACTTTCAAAAAAAAATGTCATCACTTTTCATAGATAAGTGAATTTTGATTTCAAAATTCATTAATTAAAATGAGATCAGAGCTCAACCTGTCACATGCAACTCGCGTTGATTTATTCGGACATCTTCGGATATTTTCGGACTGTAACTAGTGCTGTACTGTAACTAGTGTTGCCGGCACGTGTAACTAGTGCTGTACCAGTTAAACTATAATATTGGTACAAGTAAATATTATGCATGTTATCGAGAATGTTTGACAGACTTATACTATAAGCGACATGGGTGTAAGCTGAATTTTTAGTGAATGTACGTTAATCCATATTTCAATTAATTGATTTTCTAATGAAATCAAATTATTCAAAACTTCTTAAAAATTCATAATAAAATTGATATAATTTTTAATAGACGGCACTCCACTCTCTTTACTGCTAAGACGCCATGTCAAGACAAGTAGGAAACGGAAGTGAACTAGACAGTTTAAATAACTGTTGCTATTTTGTTTTTAATAGTATTCTATTACTATTTCAGTATTGTAAAGGAAGCTTGTTTTAATAAAAAATATTTTTTAAAACAAAAAATAATAGGTATTTTGCTAAATACGATACCTACTTAAATAAAACTTCCTTTGTTTTTTATTTTGTACTAATTTTTAGTCGAATATAATTCTGGGACTGATTAAGTAGACTTGGTACCAAATTTATTAGTTAAAGTTCCCAGCACTAATTGCTTATTAGCAAGTGTCGCAACCTTGATTTTAACCAATTAGCGTGCATTTCAACCCGCCTCCCCCGTACCGCTTACCTCAGACTTTTGACAGACAGGTTTGGATGCAGAAGTACATACATTAGGCGTCTATTCGAGCTGTGTTGTTGTTGTTCGTAAGTCAAAATCTCTAGAACGGTGTAATATTGACGCACACTACAATGTTGTGACTTGCTCGAGATGGATCAAGCGCTTTGGTCTCTAGCACGAATCATCTTGATACTACTGGAACGAAAAATTAAAATAATTTCCACATAATAGCTTATTAGGTCGGTGCTAAGACATAGTGTATATACAAGAATTAATATCCGATCTAACCCTGACATCGGAAGCTAATATGTATAAATTATTTTATTCTTGTAGTAAATTGAAGTCGGCCTTACCTTTTTTTACTCTATTGAGTGGACTAAGGAATGTCACAACGCCAGGTTAACAACTAGAAAGAGGTAAGTAATATATGTTCGAAATGAAAATTATATAAAATAAGTATTATATAAAATAGTTGTTATTAAATAAAATAGTACGTTTGATATACTTTTATTCTGTTTCATAATGTAAAGATGATTTCATCAAAATAGGAATTTCGTTGGGGTCGGCACGAACCCGGGTTGCTCACGATTACGGCGTGCACTTCGCCCTTGAGCTACCATGGCTCATATCTTTTTGTTTCTATTTTATAATAACGTTACCTCCACACTAAGAATGTTTCCTAGGTATGTCGTGGGGGCAGTTATCATAAGGACATAAATTGAACTAGGACAAATATCCAGACCCGGAACAATTTTCTGCTGTTGGTGTTTACGTGGTAGAGCCATGCTGCAGTTATATTAGTAGTATAGCTGTAGCACGAATGGGTCATCTCGACCGGGGAAGGATCACGCTCTCGCAGAATACCAGCGTCAAATAGTAGCTTAATCGCTACTAGACGTGGGCATTATTTCACGTCACTAGTTACAGTAACTGGCTACGCGGCATGTAACCGAATCACTAGTTTCGAGTCATATTAGAACTAGTGATTTTTGTAAATGCGTTACTTATTACTGTTAACCGTGATTATTGCGAGAGTCGACTGTCGACTGGCTACGCGGCATGTAACCGAATCACTAGTTTCGAGCTCGCTACTAAACATGTACTCTGTGCTACTAAAGTAGATCCTGCGATCGTTTTTATAAGTAAGACGTACTTGTCTGATGTGTTGACAGAAAGTGTTTGCCTTGAATGAGGCGTCTATTCGGGCTGTGTAGTCGTTGCTTGCGAATATTTAAATATACGCTCTTTACATATATGCTACGTGTTTTGTTGCAATTTTAGGTAAGGTACCGTAAGTGAATATTAATGAACACTTTGAGATTAAGATATCTAAAAGTGTCACGTCGTACGCTCATATTTATATGTAATCTCTCATATTTATAAATAATCATCAGTACGTCAGTTAGCGATCTTACGAGTACAACTTCACACAATACATTTGTTTCGTCGATATATATATATATATATATATATATATATATATATATATATATATATATATATATATATATATATATATATATATATTTATATATATATGTATATTTATGTGACTAGGATAAATAAAATATGTTTTGATCTTTCTAAAGGTTTAATGATAGGCCGTTTGTAATATTTTTGGCGTGATCGTCTTTGTTAGGACCCTTATTTGCGTTGGGTTTGTTTAGTAACTTAGTTCTTTTAGGTGACTTTTGGAAGAATGAATATTCTCTAGAGCAACTGAAAGCTGTTGGTAGTGACTTATAAGCTAAGTGAACCCCGTTCACGAAGACAGGGCTCGAGAAAGGTTAAGACCATAAAACGTCCCTATTTCACTTGTATCAGGTTTAGATTATTAATTTATTCCCGCTTGGAAAAGGCTCACAATATATTTCTACAAAATACCCGATACAAGGGCTTCGATCTCCTATTTAAAAAAAAATGTAGGGGAGGCACACGGCTCCACACGCACCGTGCGCGGTAACCGCCAACCATTTTGATGCACTCACCCCGAAGGGAACGCTAATTCGGGAACTGGACCGTAGTCCACAGCAAAATAATTGGCGATCCAGTAAAAGGGGACTTGGCCCCTTGGTAGTGCGTAAGCACAAACATCGACCGAAGTCGCGCATGTCAATGCGTGTAAACGCCATACAGAATACGAACGAATCCAGACGCAGTGAATGTACGTCACACGGTATAGGCAAATAGGCACACTGGCTGTACCCTCCGCGATCGCCACCACCTGCCAGACCGCCGCTCCTGCAGACGTGATGTAAGTGTATGGTATCACCACCAATTGCATGATCAGCACGGCTACTAGCCGTAGAGCGTGTCATGAGTCTACCACTCACCTCAAGGGAATGGAGTCCTACTTTTTGCGGCTTTCGGCCGCAGCCTTGAGAATCTCCTCAGATCCTCCCTTCAGCTAGCACCCGCATGAGGTCGACACATATGCTCCACCAACCAATAAACCGGCAGATATAGCCAAAAGGCAGGCCTAAGATGTTAGTAGTTACGAGCTTAGGGTTCGTGACAATAAAAACTGCCGATTGAATTACCAAAATTAACACTTTTATTACTGAACGCCAGTTAAAACTTAAAAGACACTAATAATTAATCACACTGATTCACTTTATTTCTCTCTCGCCAAATTCAATACTGCTCCGATCGCGGCTATCAACGGCTTTATATAGGAACCGAAACGTCCAGAATATACCAGCAAATACGGTGCCCGACCAAGTACAGAAATTTCGAGAGTGAACCCCTAATTCTTCTACCCGCCACTAGATGGCGCTGTGGGGAGAGTTCCGGAAAGATCTTGACACTCCTATTTCTGATACTTGATACCAGATAGCGCTAGTGCCATCCACTGTGGCGAGCAACACTGTCCCCTCCTAAGACATGCTCGTCCCGAGCATTATCGGTCCCATAATAACGCGCCAGTCGATCCACACGAACGATCTTAGGAGCACCTCTTGCATCTTTCTGAATCGGCTCCGCAACGTCAAGTAGTGTCCTCTCCCATCGTGCACCAACATTGTAAAATTTTAATGCACATCTACTACGAGTCTGAGGTCCCTTCACAGTCGCACAACTTGTACATTTGCGACACCAATCCTCGACATCGTCACGATAATGGATCCGGTAAAACCGGATCTCGGTTCAGTAGAGTTCGTTTAATTATCAGATGGACTCCTGAACAACCATTATGGTACAGCTGTAGAAAATCCGGTACTTTAGTTTTAGGATAAACCATTTGCAAACGACAGCTGTCCCCTTGACCATTTTCCCATTTACGGCACAGAAATCCATCCTGAAGCAGCAAGCTGTCCCATTGTGCCCAATAGCTTTTAGTGGTCGAACTCATTGCTGAGACGAGACTGATTCGCTCCACTTGGGCTTGGGAGCACGGGCCTTCATCCATTCCAGAATCGGCTAGATGTCCGGATCTTTCTTCTGTGCACGTTGTAAGCTGTCCTTGCACTCGTTGCTGAGGTGGTCTGTCCTGAGCATCCTCACGGATACCACTTCCTTACCCTCTTGCCTAGTACTGTTCTCGCAATCATCAGCAGTGTAGCACCTTGGGCTGTAATACTTTTATTGTGGTCGCGGACTGTAGGTGCTGCATCCTCCCTAACGTGAGGTGAACGATAATCCTGCTGTTGCTGGGTGGTGCCGTTAGCCGCACTACCCTTTTGAGATCGATCCTTTTCTACAGTTCTCTTAGGGCAGCTGGATCGAAAATGGCCCCTTTCCCCACAGCCATAGCACCTAGGGCTGTATCCTTTATTGCGGTTGCGAACTGTAGCTGCTGCAACCTCCCTGACGCGATGGGAACGATGATCCTGCCGCACGGCTTCCACCTCCAGTGCATGGGCCAAGGCGTCCTTAAGCGTCTCGTGGTGCCCGAGCCTCACAGCAGCTCTGACTTCAAGGTCGCGGATGCCGTCGATGAATGTCTGCACCAGGTTCCCTTCAATGAGCGCAGATACAGACCGGTATGCTTTTCGCACCAGCTTCTCCACCTCTAGAGCCCACTGCTGCAGGTTTTCATTGATGTGCTGCACACGATCTTTAAGCTGCGCACGAAAGACTTGTTCCAGGTGAGCGTTGCCATATCTCGCCTCCAGTATCTCAAAGAGCTGCTCATAAGTCACTTCCTCACCGAGAGCTTCCGGAACTGTTAAGGCCTGGTCGCCCAGGCCTAGTGTGAGAGCAGTCACGGCCTGACTTTTATTCCAGCCGTTCGCCTTCAAAACAGCTTCAAACTGGATTTTTTAGGCCGACCAGGAAGAAGTCCCGTCGAACGGTGGCACCTTGAAGCCACGTAGCGAAGGTGTAGTAGCTACTACGGGAGCTGTAGTTCCATCTCCAAGTTTGAGTTCGTCCAGCGATTTTTTCATGTCAGCCCGATTGTTCACTTTGTCGATTCGGGTTTCAGCTTCCGACAGGCGGTTGTCATATTGAGCAACCTTATCCTTCACCTCCCTTATCTCTTTCCCAAAGGTAGCGTGAAGGTCCTTCATGTGGAGCATCTGCTCTTCCGATCGACGAGCCTGTTCCACCTGCCGATCTTCCAATCGATGGGCTTGTTCCTCCCGTCCGCGCTGCAGCTGCTCTTCCAACCAACGGACCTGTTGGTTGACCCTCCTGTCGGTGGGCCTGTTCCTCCTACTGATCTTTCCAACGGGCCTGTTCCTCCTGTTGGCTGGCATGTTCCTGCAGCATCATCATCAGAGCACCAAAGTCAGGTGCTACAGACGTAGGAGCTGCTGACGGGCCGGCCTCCGTGGCCGGCGGCTGGCCCTCCGACGTCTGCAGCGTTGCATCACCAAATCGTCTCTGGTCCGTCTCCTGCTGGCGTTGACTTCGAGTACGGACACCCTCCATTTCGTCCTTAGGTAAAATCGGCATGATTTTATCCCACTTCTGACACCAATTGTTACGAGCTTAGGGTTCGTGACTGCCGATTGAATTACCAAAATTAGCACGTTAATTCACTTTAAACCAATTAAAACTTACCACCTTACCACTGCAAGACCTCAAGGCATAGTCAGTTCATTTTGCATCTAAGATCAGACCATAAACAATAATTAAAAAAGCTGAAGGTACTCCGGTCTTAACAATGACATCGGGACGCCAGTCACCTCAGTACCCCGTGATTGGTGATGGAAAGCACCCGAAACGTCGGGATATAAATAAATAAAATTAAAATTAAACGCGATAAAATCTGTAAAAGTAGTTTTAATCAATATTTATCATATTTTAAATATTTTCAAAAGTTTTTTAATAAACTTATTTATTTTGAAGGACAACATTTTGCTTTAAATTTACTTTAATACTTAATGTCTGAAATGTATTTATTTGTAACTCTATGCTTATTAATGTAATTTTATTGTTTAATATATATCTTTTAAGATTATTTTTACGCCCCCTTGCATTGAATTTAATTATTAATAATAATAATGGGCCGTCACACTAGTATCCGATAGGTGGCACTGTGGGTGTGGAGTAGGTTAAGTTATTAAAAAATTCTGTATTTACGGACCAAAATTATGACCATTGTAACTTATATTTACAATGGACATATATTGGCATCATCATTAACAGCCCTTCACAAGTCCACTGCTGAACATAAGCCTCCCCTAAGAAAAAGCACAAAGCACGGTTCTGAGCCACCTGCATCCATCGACTTCCTGTATAACTTAGCGGTCCGATATTCATCTAGTGGGGCTCACACTGTAAAACGATGAGTGAAACTTATCTATATAAATATATAATATAATATAAATAAAAAAGTTATGTGTTCCTTACCTTCCAGCCGCTCTCGATAACAATATTTAGATTCTTCAGTACCGGTTCGGCTTCCACGTCGTAACGCAGGTAAAGGTCCTTGAAGACGAGCCGGGCGCGCTGCGGCCAACCGGGCGGCGGCGCCGGGCCGGCCGCCTGCTCCTGCGGTAGTGACGTGAACTGCATCACGCGCTCCACACTTGTCATCTGAGAAACCACCTCCGTCGCCTGCTTGACGCCGTATTGCACCATGTTCACAAGAATCAAGCCTTGAGACAGTGCCAACCCAACGTTACCGGACTTCGTCGTATCTGCAATTTTAGTATCACAATAGAATACATATTATGTACATATGGGCATTTTCAAAAAAGATGACTGTTACTTAGCTGGAACATTTTGTGTTCAAAAAAAATGTACATTAAATCACACATGAGTAGATAGACAATTAAATAACAGCATATTGCAGCATGGCTCTACCTTACCTGGTAGAGCCATGCTGCAGCTATATTAATTGTATAGTTGTAGCACGGATGGGTCGGCTCGACCGGGGAAGGAACACACTCTCACAGAATACCAGCGTCAAATAGCAGCTTAATGCTGCTGTGTTTCGTATGGTGAGTGTAGAGAACCGGAGACCCTTTTTACGGTAAAAGAGGCATTCCATCTTAGTCCTCAAGGCTGACAACGCATCTTCATTTTGATTCGCAAACGTGGATGGATGTAGATGTCTATGGGCCACAGCAACCACTTACCATCAGGTGAATTGTGTGCTCGCTTGTCACCCTTTTTTTTTTTAAAAAAAAACGTATGTAACGAAATAAAATAAATAAGGGAAAAAACGGAAAAAAAAAGGAATTCATTCTTGTTCTTTTGTAAGAAACGGTTCCATTTCGACACTTTAATAACTTCTCTTTTGTTTAATTAAAACAACTTTTTATTAAGTAGGTATATTTTTATTTTTTGTAGATAATAAACCTTTTTTTATTAAATAAAAGAACTTAGGTAGAATTTTCACATAGATATTCGAGTAATTTCTCTTAAACCGTCCATTATTACGTCACTTTTGTGGCTTAAAATCTTTCAAATTTTAATATATTAATCATATGCTTTAAACGAACCAGTGGCGAAGCCTCCATAGAAGTCAAAAAAGCCGGGTTTGCTCAAACTGCTTAATCAATAATATCAACTAATAAAATAACTCGTAAACTGTTTCAAACTATTCAAAATTTTTATTTCCCTCGCATTCTCTGTTCTATACAGTTACTTGTTATGTAACGACAACACTTGGCAGTTTGCTTACAATTCGAAACATACTGATTCGTATTCTCTCTGTTTCAAAACGAACACGCAATGGGCTGTCAAAATCAATGAAAGCAAGGAGCAGAGTTGAGCCATTAGTCGTTTCTCTCGCACGCGTGGGCTTTCTACCGGGCTTTCGAGAAGACGATTGCTCCCTTTCTAACCTGTGGCAAAATGTCCTATAGTAAAATATAACCACGAAATGTTTATATAGAAAATTAGTATGGACTAAAAAGCCCGGCTTTAGTATGAAGTCGTTGAGTGAGGGGGCGCGCGGGCGATAGGTTTGCAAGTTCACTTCACATTTCAATGTTTACTCTGTTTTTAATTTATGCTTTTTTTAAAGATTTTAAGTGAAAATGGTGGATAATAGTGTTCCTTGTGATGAATTGAAGTGTGTTAAAGTGCTAATCGGCGAAAAAATGGTAAAATCTTTAAACTTTGTTGAGATAATACACAAGGTCAAGAGCGTCTTTAAGACTAATCAATTATCTTAATTAAAACAGTTTTCGGTACAATTAAAACTTTCACCAACATTTTACGAGGACGTAATCAAATCTTTCCTTAAGAAACAGAGACAATTCGATTTAGAATATACATAATTTGTACATAGTTTGTTTGTACTTTGTTCATGTGTTGTATGTAAATATCTTTTTCTTTCGCTCAAGCAAACCCAAACGGCTTTTTTCAAAGCCACCAGTGCCGTATCAAGTTAGGCCTTGCAGCGCTCGACGCGCGTATCAGGTGAGGTGTTATGTATGTATGTAGTATTCTATGAATATTACCGTCGAATTTAAGTCGGTTTCCGCTGCTGGGTCGTTGGCTAGGCACAATAATTTTTGTATCATTTTGTGTTACGCCCTCGTAAATTGTTACAAAGGGACAATTATGTAAAATGTATGCTATGAATGTAGTGTTATTGTGTATTTTATATTTACTTAATGCTCTGTTACCTGTGATTTCTTTTACGCAAAATAATATCATCTCAATTTGCAACTCTATTGCCAATCAGTTCGAAATTCTTCTTCATTTTAGGTATGTGTTAAATGTAGTTGAAAAGTTATTACCGTAATTTTTTTGAGATACAACTTTATAAGAGGTTCGAAATTGTTGAATCCTAACATATCAATAAAATTTCAACCCAAAATAAGACTATATGGCTTTCGAAATATTTAGTATTTAAGAATGATTTCAAGAGGAAGGATAGGCCAATCTAAATATTTTACTCATAACTTTTTCATACAAGAAAATGTAGCGCATCTGTCATAACACAAACGTCATATCGTAACACAACGTAACCAGGGTCGGATTTCGTAGTATAATTATCCTGACTGTACCATTATATCATAGTTTGTAGTATATAGTATCATAATAATACTAAGCGTAATTACCATAATTTTTAAAAGTTCCCGACCAAGCACCGTATTCACCTGATATGGCTCCGTCTGACTTTTTTTTATTTCCCAAGTTAAAATTACCACTTCGAGGAAAACGTTTTGAGTCGATAGAAGCCATAACAAAAAAATCGCTGAATGAGCTAAAGGCCATACCGCAAATAGCCTATGAAAAATGTACGGAAGACTGGGTGAAGCGTTGGAGATGTTGTATTGCAAGCGATGGGGCCTACTTTGAAGGCGATAAAATAAATTTAGATGAATAATTTGTATTTTTTGTTTTATTGACAAATTCCCGATATTTAGTACACAGAAGGTAACAAAACAAAACGGCCCAGAAAAACAGACTTTCCAACTGATAGCTAAATCAGCACGCAACAATTTCATTGGTGCCAGTGGGGATCGAACCCGGGTTGCTCCCGTACTGTGATACCTATAACGAGCGCTAACTATGTGAGCTACCACGGCTCTCAACGACATCGTTCCGTTCGTGTACAGCGCTTAACAGAGTAAAAAATTAGAGATTGTGGTGTTTGAAATTTGTCATCTGTGACAGTGAATTTTATCTGTGTACTCTGTAACAAATAACTATATAGAAAAAAATGTGAAAATGACATTTCGCCATTTTTGTTTGTGTACTGGTTAGGAACTCGATCAAAAATTTGATAATTTTTCTGTTTTTATACGTTATTTTTATGTTATTTTACATCAAATCAATTGTGAAGATATTTTCTTTACGAAATATGTTTCATTACGACGATTCAAAAACGTTTACATATAATAATTTACCTCGAAATTCACTATACGCGATTATCGTTTATTGATTATATTATGTTGTTTAAAAAGTATTCCTATCAGCTTTGTGTTAAATGGATGCTAAATATAAAAGAATGCTTCAGTATTGATAGCAATTTATAAACGAAATACTCGTATCTGTTGAGATGTGTCTATAAATTATTAATACTTATTTTTATTTATTTATTAAAATAATAAATAAATAAAAATAAGTATACATTTATCTATATTGAGTACTAGTTTTTCCCCGCGATCTCGCCCGCGTGGAATATGGATTTCATGGGTTTTAATTTTTTGCGCGGAACCCTAATTCTTTTTCTAAAACAAAAGCAGTTCAAGTTATTCCTTATATCAGCTATCTGCCAGTGAAAGTCCCGTCAAAATAGATCCAGCTTTTTCGGAGATTAGCTGGAACAAACAGACAGACAGACAGACAAAAATTTTAAAAATTGTGTTTTTGTTACTAGTACTTACATATGCATTTAATAAAAAGCTGTTATTTTAACATTACAAACACACACTTCAATTTTATTTATTTGTAGATATAGATATAAGATATTATTCATATTGGTGTCATTTTAAAGGGAATATCATGTACTATTATAATAATAAAATTATTGTCTCCAGTAAATATTATACTTTTCTTGTAAAACTCGAAATAACAAATAAATACGATTTATTTTTATATTCCCATATGCTTTATTTTCATCCTTTATTTTTTATTTGACCAATTTTCTTTTAACAAAATTAAATTCTGAATTCGTTGAATTTTTTGAGAATATTTTTATTTGAATGTTAGGTAGCTACCTATTTAGTTTTTCAGTAGTAATCGTTTTTGTTGCGACAGTCTCGCGCGGTCGTAAAAAAAAGTTACTGCGCGGACAGGTGGGACGAGAATCACTTGAGCGGCGTGGACGGTGGATAGGTACCTACCTACTGTTATTACCTAGATACCCACAACCTACTATACAACAAAATTTGACAAACTGTCGCTGCGTCGTGGACACTAAAATCTAAACTGCCTACCTACCTGCCTAAGTACGTCGGTACTAAGGAAACAGTCTTGACGGGTCACTTGTCTTGATAAAAACATGTGTTTACATCTAGTGATATTGTGTGTATATAAAAAAAGTAAGATGACAGGTAAGTATTTTTGAAAACAATTTATAGGTAGGCAGAACTAATTACAATTATTATCTAAATATTATAAATGCGAAAGTTTGGATGGATAGATGTATGTTACTCAATCACGCCAGAACAGCTGAAGGGATCTGGATGATATTTAGCTCAGAGATAGGTTATACCTGGTCTGGAATAACATATTTGATACCGTTTATTCAGGTATTTCGTTCCTGTGGGCCAATTTTCGAGTTCACGCGTTTGAAGCCGCTGGCAACAGCTAGTACGGATATAAATTGCGATGGTTGTTCCAGTTCATGCTTCGGCGTCGTGAACTCTTGAGTGATCGCTGCATGACCACCCGGGGAAAACAAAACATAATAAAATAAGCAATCTATATTAGGTATCTATAGAGCCATAGAGGTATAGTATAAAGCGATAACGCAGCGCCTAATAATTTAGTACGAGTTTGTAGGTAGGTACTGCTGATTTCTCAGCAAGCGTCGAGCGGCACAGAATAGGGTGGTATGTATATGTGCATCGTGTTCGTGTAACTTCGTTTTTGTTCTATCGGTTCGGAACGCCGTACGAACAAGACGTGCGTTCTAACTGCTCTTCACTGATACTATCTCTGTCGGGCACGATGCCAGGTGAGACAACGTGCTTTTTGGCCGCGCCCACCAATGAGTTCGAGCCCGCGACATGTGCCACCTTAAAGATGCGAAACATCTAATACAGCCATCGATCACTAACAAAAACTAGATACACAATCAGTGACGAAAAACGACCTCACCGAATGAGCACCCATTCGAACATTTGGGTGCGCTTTTAATCTAGTTACATTCGAACGCTCTGACGGTAAACATGCCTCAGTGCTCGTTTAAAAAGTGTAAAAATCACACATCCAGGACGATAAAAAAGGATGGAATTTCCTAATTTCGGTACGTATTAATATTATCATTATTTAATTTTGATCACTGTATTGTAAATACTTATATTTTGTCAAGAAATCTCCGTAAAACATTTTTTAAATAAAGTCTTAATAAAGTAAGTCATAATTGTTCGAGGTATGTGCGTTGACTCTGTTCCATTTGTTGGAGACGTTATTATTTTTTTATTATTAAAGTATGATTGTTTTTTTTTCGTTTAATGAGACTTCTATAGTTTCTCTAAATATTATAGAACATTTTATAGACTTAATTTTGAAAATGTGCATGTAGTAAAATTAAAGATGTGAGATTTTATTTTTAATTTTTCAGCTTTCCTCGAGACCCAGTTAGGTGTGCGGAATGGATATCAGTCATAGCATGTCAAAGGTCCGAAGAATTCTTCAAGCCGACCCAAGGAAGCGTTGTACGTTCGAAGCATGTTTTAGAAAGTGATGAATATGTGACTACGACTTACAACTTTCTGTACATACTTTTTACATTTAGTAACTATTGAATTAAGATTTAAGTTCTTTGTCAAGCAATATTTTAAATTATTGACATAAGATGAAGAACATATAAATATGACTGTTTCAAGTACTTTATTTACTAAATGAATGTCGTGTCCTATCCAAAAACGTATTTACATTCAGGTAAATTATAATGATTACATATAATACACCATAGAAAAGAATAGAATATGATTTATGTACACCAGTTTTTTAAAACAAGTTTGAAACATTTTAAAATTAAAATAACAGTAACCAAAAGTATTGGGCAGTTCGACTCCAATGATTCCTTGCCCAAGCTACGAGCCTCGGTCATAAAAATTTTTTGCTTTTCGTACGTATCTTTGTGAATACAACTGTAGGCAATGTATTTAAGGTTGAATTTACACAAATGTAAATTTATTTCAACTAGAATTACGTCCCAACAATTGGCGACAGTTTTTAGAGAACTTTTGTATGGGATTGTGTATCTAGTTCTTTATTAGTGATCGATGAATACAGCAAACGTTAATCGACTTACTTAGCATGGCGATTAAGGGAAACTCACCCTACAACGAAAGGGGCCCCATGTCCAACTAATAAAAAGTAGTGGTGTGGACATGGCGCACACCACTAATAAATTTTTTGTTTATTTGTTGCCAGCTTTTTTCAATAGCCAGTAAGATATCAAATATGTATAAGATTTCACAACATAACTGTAGTATTTTATGATGATGGGGATAAAATAGTATCGCAAAAAAGCAGTCACCTATCCACAAGATAATGGTGCGTTATACTGCTCTTTTTTGATAATAATGTTACGAGCTTAGGGTTCGTAATAATAAAAACTGCCGATTGAATTAACAAAATTTACACTTTTATTACCGAACACCAATTAAAACTTAAAAGACACTAATAGTTACACTGATTCACTATATTTCTCTCAGAAACTTCGCTTATCTCGCCAAATTCAATACTGCCGCGATCGCGGCTTGCAGCGGCTTTAAATACACCTTTTACACCGAAACATCCAGAATATTCCAGTAAATACGGGCGCCGACCGACCAGACGCAGAAAGTTCGAGTGTGGGGCTTCTAGAAAGCTTAACTCTTCTGTTCGATACTAGATGGCGCTGTTGGTAGAAAGTTCAAGATTGACATTTTATAGGAATTTCTCCTCGCTCTGGTCCCCGACACTAGATGGCGCTAGTGCCAGGTACCTTACGTCAACTTAGGCGCGCTACACTGCCCCCTCCTAAGACATGCTCGTCCCGAGCATTATCGGCCCCATAACAACGCGGCAGGCGATCCACATGGACGATCTTAGGAGTCCCTCTTGCGCCTTTCTGTATCCGGTAGGTTACATCGTTGATCCTGGTCACAATCCGGTACGGGCCGTCCCATTTAGTTGAAGCTTAGGAGATTTCCCTTTGCTGCGGACTGGATTGTGCAACCACACTAGTGAACCTTCGTCGAACCCATTGTTGTTCATTTTGCGGTCATACCGGGTTTTTATCTTTTCAGACATTTGCTGGCCCGATTGTCTGTCGTGCTCATAAATGTCATTTATTTTGTTCCGCAAGTCAATTTGTATAATAGGTTATACTGCGTAGGGCATCAGATGGTATCCCGGAGATCAGGTCTGCAGGCAGCCGTAATTCTCTTCCAAAGTTTGCGAAAGCTGGTGTCACTGATGAACTTTCGACCAACAGCGCCATCTAGTATCGAACAGAAGAATTAAGCTTTCTAGAAGCCCAACACTCGAACTTTCCTCGTCTGGTCGGTCGGCGCTCATATTTACTGGAATATTCTGGATGTTTCGGTGTAAAAGGTGTATTTAAAGCCGCTGCAAGCCGCGATCGCAGCAGTATTGAATTTGGCGAGACAAGCGAAGCTTTGGAGAGAAATAAAGTGAATCAGTGTGATTATTAGTGTCTCTTAAGTTTTAATTGGTGTTCGGTAATAAAAGGGTAAATTTTGGTAATTCAATCGGCAATTTTTATTGTCACGAACCCTAAGCTCGTAACAATTGGTATCTGCGTACTGTACTGTATATGAATGTTTTGGTTTTTTGATAAAGAAGACATCTTATTATTATGAAAACTTAAGTGAAATTAAATTATACTCAGGAATCCAGGAGTTATATATTACGTGGTAGAGCCATGCTGCAGTTATATTAGAAGTATAGTTATGGCACGAATGAGTCGGCTCAACCGGGGAAGGACCAAGCTCTCACAGAATACCAGCGTGAAATAGTAGCTTAATGCTGCTGTATTTCGTATGGTGAGTGTAGAGAACCGGAGCCCCTTTTTACTGGAAACGAGGCATTCCATCTTAGTGCTTACGGGTGACAACGCATTTGCATTTTGATTCGTAATCGACGATAGATGTAAATGTCTTTGGGCCACAGCAACCACTTACCATCAGGTGGACTGAGTGCTTGTTTGCCACCCTATCCTATAAAAAAAGATCCTGTAAAAGGTCTATGGATGTATAGAGTTGAAAAAATTCCTCTTCATTTAACTTTTTATTCCTAATAAATTTTAGTACCCGGATGACCGAGCATTGCTCGGTTTATTTTTTGAAATTACATTTAGATACAAATTACATACTGATGAATAATATTTTTTGATGTTATTGACATACTAGAAAAAACTGAACTGGTTATTTGAATAAAAAATCATGAGCGCAATTAGTTTAATTAAAATTCTCGTATTTTTAAAAAATACTAAAAAAAGGGCTCGAAATAATAGATTTTCTCACAAAGTAAGGGAACTTGAAAAAAAAAAAAGAAAAATGTCGGACCGAAGACAGGACGCGAACCAAGGCATTACGATTTCGCGACCGCTCGATATCCACTTGAGCTATTACGATCATAAACACAGTCTCAAAATTTACCTTCTTATATTGTAGCAGTTTTTCATTGCCTGAAAACACGAATAAAAGACATTTTCTAAAAATAAATCCTAGCTAGATCGATTTATTGCCCCTGAAACTCCCTGGACAATAAATTTTACGAAAATCGTTGGAGCCGTTTCCGAGATTCCTATTATATACCGAGTGCTTCAAAAAAATGTATACACACTTTAAACTATTGTAGTTTTTCCGCTCTACAAGGCTAATGTTATATTTCTTCGCCAGGTGCCAGCATAATAGTCCCTCTATGTTATATTATCAGTTGGAATTTGTAGAACGGTAAATAAATTTTCTATGGAAGTTCAAAGTGTGTATACATTTTTTTGAAGCACCCGGTATTTATATATATACAAGAATTGCTCGTTTAAAGGTATAGGATTAATTATAGCTTCTTTTTACTATTCCCTTTACTCTTTGGTTTGATTAACAATAATGTGATAAAATTTGATAATGTAATAGGTCCTTACATATGAAATTGTCGTTTTGTACGGGAGGAATATAAAGTCCATTTTTTTTTGTAAATTACATTTAATTATTCAAAGTATGCACCGTTGTATCTATGCACTTTTCCATCTCGTAGGTAGTTTCTTCGATGCCTTTACTAAAAAAAAATGGGGGCGAGAATCAATAAACTCTTTGAAGGCGGTTTGGTAGGAGTTTAATTTTTTCCTTGCAAGTTAAGGTGTCCTAATTCCGGTAAAAATTGTAATCAGTTGGAGCAAGGTCCGGGGAGTACGGTGGACGTCGCAGACACTCCAATTGTAGCTCATCTAACTTAGTGGTTGTTTGTTGTGCAGTGTGTGGTTTTGCGTTGTCGTGAAGCAGCAGTGGCCTAGAGCGATTGACTAATCTTGGTTGTTTAGCAGCTAGCTCTTCCTCCATAGTTTGTAGTTGCTGACAAAACATATCTGCCGTAATCGTTTGGCCAGATTTTAGAAGGTTTGGTGGAGTAGCGCCGGTGTCGCTGTAGTGAGCGACACCGGCGCTACTCCACCAAACACTCATAAGTAACTTTTTCTAAGTCAATTTTTGTCTAGGGCAGGATTTGGCTGGGTCTCCACGGTTCAGCCATTGCGACGAGCGCTTCCCATTATCGTACAGTATCCACTTTTCATCACAAGTAATGATTCGATTTAAAATCCGTTCATTTTTGTTTCGGTTGGGCAAAGTATCACAGCAGTCGACGCGTGTTTGCAAGTTCGATTCACTCAATTCATGAGGTACCCATCGTTCAAGTTTTTTTTACTTTCCCGATTTGCTTCAAGTGGATTAATACAGTTTTATCAATAACCTCGAAGCCTGCAGCTATCTCTGAAATGCTTTGTGATGGATCCGCTTCCAAAATAGCCTTTAATTCTTCATTTTCCACTTTGGTCTCCGGCCGTCCACGGGGTTGGTTCTGAAGGTCCAAATTTCCAGAACTAAAACGTTGAAACCAAAACCGTACCGTGCTTTCTTTTGCGACATCAGCGACGTACACATCATTAATTCTTCGAGCTGTTTCTGCAGCACTGGTGCCACACGTAAATATACCGATATTTCATGTTTTCCGTAATAAGCGACGCCAAAGAAAAAAATAATGAGGAAAAAACAAATGAATGACTGTTTTTAAAACTAAAATGTACCAGCATTTTGCTGGTACATTCTGAATGAATTTGTAAATTTGGAATTCTTAACCAAAGAGGAGATATTTCAGATCAAAGAGGTCAGTACGACAAATTACTAATTTCATATGTAAGGACCCAATATATGAATGTTTTTTGGTTTGATTACCAATAACCTAATAAGTAATAATATATAAAATCTTACCGTCATCTAACAAAAGGAACGTATAGGCCACAATGATGACATAGACGGCTGACATAAGACCTAACCATATCGAGAAACCGGTGTTTGATGTTAGTGTCAAGTACCTGAAATAAAGGTTTTTTTTAGATATACATAATTAAGAGCAGGTATCTTAGAGAAGTTGAAAAATATGTATGTACGACATGCGTACTATCAAAGTTCCGAAGTAATGGGACAGTTCCAAATTATCACACGAAGCGTAGGTAGCTTGCACCTTGCCCAGCGAGAGATCTCCCCTTTTCCTTTCATGGCCACGGTGCGTGGTAGTTGATTGTATCTTAAAAGACGCTTGTACCGATATTTTAAAAACTTATTTTGGACATTTTCCGAAAGAAGAATATAAGTGCTTTCATACGGATTCCATAACACAAAGACTAGTCTCGAGTTTCGAGCATACCAGAACACTGAATATTAAGCATATTAAGCTTTATATATTTATGTATCTTTATGAAACTAGCATTTCTGAGAACGAATCTCAAGCGTTTGTATGATTATTTTCCGTTGTAGAACTATGTTGCAGCTATATTATGGGTAGCACGAATGGATCAGCCCGACCGGAGAAGGATCACGTTCTCACAGAATACCAGCGTAAAAAAGCAACTCAATGCTGCTGTGTTTCTTATGGTGAGTGTAGAGAACTGAAGACCCTTTTACTGGATACGACGCTTTGCATCTAAGTACTTAGGGGTAGTAACTCATCTGCATTTTGATTCTTAATCGAGGAAAGATGTAGATATTTTTGGGACACAGCATCCACTTACCATCAGGTGGACTGTGTGCTTGTTTATCACCCCTATTATATGTAAAAAAAATTAAAAGATCACGTTTCCAAGATGTGCATGTTTCCTCACGATGTATTCCTTCACCGCCGAGGACGTGATAAATTAACACTTAAAATTGCAATTAACAATCTTATTGGTACCGGCGGGGATGGAACCCGGGTTACTCGCATACTGTGAAATGTACAGCGAGCGCTTAGCTCCTGAGCTACTGCGCCTCGTTATGGCTTATTATGTGACATTAGTTCGACTGCGGATTTCCCTGTCCTCATAATATAGTTTATTTCTCAGACATACAGATTTTCTCATGTTTTTCTTTAACTCAGGGTATGTAATAAGTTCAATTCTTGTGAATTGCATGCAGTTTACAATTTCAATGTTGTTGGCGGAAATAACATTTTTAAAGTATTACCAAGTCAAATGTGGACTGTCAATAGGACATTTCAGCAGTAGCTTGTAAAGGGCTATTATGATGATGATTTTTTTAATATAACGGCAACTTGTCTTAAAAATATAGGTTTAGAGAGAAGTTGTTACCTATATAATTATATCTGGGGGCACGGCAGTGCCCCCGCCAAGTCCAGCAAAAAAGCGGCACGGCCGTACCATCTTTTCTCGAAGCAATTCAGGCCATTTTCGACCCCTTATAACTTCATGGTCAATAAAACTAGAAGCCTGAATTTTCAGTAACCGAGTAAGCATTGTATAGACATGGTATATTTAAAATTTCATTTAATGGGAACCAGTATTTTAAGAATTGTAACCGGTCAAAATTTCTTAATTTTGTCACTCACTGACTGACCGATCATCAAAACTCTAAGGCACTTCCAGCAGACATAGAAGCTTCAAATTTAGAATATAATTAGTGTTTAGTGTATAAATCAAGGAAAAACTAAAACATTTGTTAATTTCTGTCCAGTTTTTTAGATGCACTAACTGCATAAATAAGTTTGTAATCCCATATAAATATATAGAATTACAAAGTTACATTTGCAGTGAATGAATCTGTGTACTTGTATATGTATTACAGGTGTACATAGGTACGTTGTTGGTACTCAAGAAGTAGACGGTACCGGAAAGGTAAAAAATTGGGACTATTTTATATACAAAAAGAAATGAGATACCATTAAAAACATAACTTGTAAAAAAACCAAGTCTCGCAACTCAGTTCTTCTACCGTAAAAGCTATGAGATCATGTAATACCAAGTCGGTTAATTTATTCAGTTCCTACTTAAGGGTCCTTCTGTTTTAAGTTATTACGTAATTAGCTACCCTAACAACATTTTATAGTGACCATATCAATTTTAATAGTCTTTTATGTTTTAAATATATAGATTGACTTGGCAATCGCATTAAGCAATCTAATTTAATATAATACGTATTACTTGTGAGATACATTGTGGTTTCATGCGATGGCCAAGTCAATCTATATATTTAAAACATAAAAGACTTTTAACATTGATATGGTCACTATAAAATGTTGTTAGGTTAGCTAATTATGTAATAACTTAAAGCAGAAGGACCCTTAAGTAGGAACTGAATAAATTAACCGACTTGGTATTACATGGATCTCATAGCTTTTACGGTAGAAGAACTGAGTTGCGAGACTTGGTTTTTTTACAAGTTATGTTTTTAATGTTATATTATTATCATGCGCGCATTAGTAGTTGTAGATATTAAATAGAAATAGGGTGATCTTGAGGGATAGCAAAAATTTAATCTTATTTATTTATTTAAAATGATTATTGCATTCTTGAAGGATAAAGAAAGGATCGGGCGCATTAGGGTAACATTCACAGAATTTTTAGGACATGACTGGGTTATTTATTTGTATAGGCAACGCCACGAGTGAAGAAAGTACGCAGAAGCGAAAAATAGGTGTTGGCACGGTGAGGTGTGAGGTACGGGGAAGCGAAACCATAGCAACGGGCGAGGCGCTACTCCTTCGTAGTTTTTCCCTGCGTCCCGTCGCCCGCGCACCTTCTTGTGTCGTCTTGTGTACTATTGATATCGAAAGTGTTAGCGACTACCTATTATAAGATTTTTGCGATTATTTTTGTATTTTTAAAAATACTGTTCTATAATATTTTCAAATAGTGTGCAAATATTTATTATTTTGTAAATTATTTTGGGACTATTTAAAATAGCGTATGAGAGCGGCACTGAAAATTTCGGGAATCAAGAAAGTAACACAACATTACTATTTAAAAATGTATTTATTGCTTTCCATGCCATGGAACCAATCATTGAAGCAACCATTCCATTCGGAAGTTGGGGTCTCCAAAATGGCCGTTTTGTAGTCGTCCACAGCTTCTTCAGATGATGAAAATCTCTATCCACGCAATTTATTCTTTATTTTAGGGAAAGTATAGAAATCATTAGGACTTAGGGACGGGACTTTAGGACAGGGCTGTACGGCGGATGGTCTAATAATTCTATGTTTACTTGCTCTAAAAACTCTTTTATTCTGTGTGCGGTGTGAGAACTCGCATTGTCGTGATGGAGGATGATGCGGCGGTTGCAGTTCTCTTTATGGAGTTCAGAAACTACCTGTGACAAACAAATGCTAGCATACCACTCTGCATTAACCGTTCTTTGTCCCTCAAGAGGAATTGTTGTAACATGGTCGGTTTTGGAGACAAACGTGGCCACCATTTTTTTTGCAGAACTCCGTGAACGAACAATTTTTGTAGGCTTTAACTCATTTTCGAACACCCAAACTCGTGACTGGTTTTTTGTTTCGGGTTCGTACGCTTATATCCAGGATTCGTCACCTGATACGATGTGAGAGTTCTGACACACCAAGTAATGCGAGCCGTTTTTTGCATATCACAGAGCGAATGCGGTATCCATCGGGAAAACAACTTTTTTACACCTAATTATTCAAGCAAGACTATTTGTATTTGACTCATGCCAATGTCTAAAGTTGCCTGAATTTCGCGGTATGTCACATGTCAATCTCCCTCAATCAGCTTACGCACAGCATCAACGTTTTCTTGGGTAACTGCAGTTTTTGGACGACCTTGACGGGTATCATCACTGAGCTTGACACGTCCACGTTGAAATTCAGCAAACCAGCGATAAATTGTGGTTTTGGATGGGGCTTCATCACCAAATGCAGAAATCATCCGGTCAACACACTGTTTTTGTGTTAAACCACTTCGAAAGTCATAATAAATCATCGGTCTTGAATTTTCTCGAGTCAATTACATTTTCTCAACGACTAAACAAGTTTGACAAAAACCTTGTGACAAGACCGAGAATCTTTTTTTAAATAAATAAATGGTATTCGATTTTTAAAACCAAGGAGTTTTCAATTAAAAAGATTTTAATATGACAGGAACAGTGGAAATATTCCATTCCCGATACTTTTAGTGCAGCCTAGGTAATTCGTAGTATATTGTATGAAGTTGTAAATATTTTGTTACTTTCTACAAGATGATTTTTTTTGCAAATTATTGCATGTAAAATCCTATACTATTAAACGAGCAATTCTTGTATATATATATATATATATATATATATATATATATATATATATATATATATATATATATATATATATATATATATATATATATAATCGGGATCTCGGAAACGGCTCCAACGATTTTCATAAAATTTAGTGTCCAGGGACTTTCGGGGATAATAAATCGATCTAGCTAGGATTTATTTTTAGAAAATGTCTTTTTGTCCGTGTTTTTAGGCAATGAAAAACGCTACAATATCGTTAGAATAAGAAGGTAAATTTTGACGGATTGTTAGTGATTATAAATAGCTTAATTGGTATAATGGTCGGTCACAGAATCTTAAAACCCCGGTTCGAGCCCAGACCGACCGACCGACGTTTTAATGTTTTTTTTTCATGTTCCTTTCTTATTTGAGAAAATCTATTTTTTTGAGCCCTTTTTTAGTATTTTTTAAAACACGAAAATTTAAATTAAACTAATTGCACTCATGATTTTTCAGTTCAGTTTTTTCTATTATGTCGCTAAGATCAAAAAATATTATTCTTATTTCATTAGTATGTAATTTGTATCTAAATATAATTTCCAAAACACACGAATTAAAAAAAAACGAGCGAAAAATACCGAGCAAAGCTCGGTCAACCGGGTACTATCCTTATAATCGAAGGCTATCACATAGTGTAGTTTAAACAGCAATTACAAATACACAACCCCACAAAAAATGTGGTTTTCACCATTTGCTAACGTAACTGCAATGTTTTCATTTTACAATATAAAATATAAGAGTAAAAATACTTATTCAGAATAGAAGTTTATATTACTAAAAATGTTACTAGTTAAAAATCATATTACACTTGTTTACTTTTTAAGGAGATTATAAGATTTCTTTTTTGCAGTAATTTCAGATAGTTTAAATGTTTTACAAAAGAATGGAAAATCAACAATCAAAGAAAGTTAAAAAATATAATTTGATTGTAGTTTGCTGTCATTCTTATAAAGAGTGAAAGCAAACTCACTAATATCAACATTACTTACTCACCTTAACATCTACCTAACAAAATAGACTTTGTGTCGCTAAATATAATAGAAAAACCCAATAACACTTTAGTCAATTCGGGTCTCGAAGTAGTCGCACTTGCGGTCACCAGCCAATTCAAAGTCAAAATCTATTAAAAAGATATTTAAAATGGATGTCAATAGCGAACCAAATCATAAATAAAATAATAATTGTGTTATTATTACTGAATCTTTTTGTTTGTATTTATCGGTGTTATAGTGTTATAAACTCTGAATATCTATTACATATTAATCGAAATAAACAGTTCACTTAATGTCGCATTATTAGTATAGAATGAACATAAATTTTCTATCGTCACAGACATTTCTCTAGTCGAAATAGGGGTTATTTCACATAATTATTTCTAACTTCGCGTTTAGACGCGACTAGGTGTATTTGAACAAAAACGATTACCTATGTCAAATATAACTTAAACTTTATTTAACTTACAAGGTTGCTCAGAAAAGTTATTTGGAGTTAATTCAATCGACACAAATTTTACGAAAAAGCTCTCTTCTCAGGAAACTTGACATTATTTATGCCAGACCAGTTTTAGCGACTAACGTCAACTGGTGGGGATGATGGGAGATTAAGATGGCTTCTAATCACATGTTGCTAATAAATATATGTCGCTGCGTTTGTTAGAAATTGAAATGAATTGTAATATATTGATTTTTGTAATTGCTCCAACGTACTTTACTAGATTTTCCAATGCTTACCATGCCGCCGTGTGCACGTCTTGTTTGTCGTCGAATTGTATACGGAGCATCTCTTCAGCATTGCTCGCGCGGATTGTGGTCAGACCCGCCATGCTGGCAGATACGTGTGAGAATACAGGACTACGAGTCACCCCTTCCACTCTGTTAAAAATAGAGTAAAAATATCTAGGTAACATTTTTTAACATTAAATCCATATAAATAATTCATAGTATATATTATAAATTTTCAAAACTACCTTAAAGTTGGATATCATCATTTAAATATAATATACTCTTATATTATGCTGCATTAATCAACAACTTTATGTATGCATATTTGTGTCTTTATCATTGAATACATATCTATCATTTTTAGAATTGTCTGTCTGTCTGTTTGTTTGTTAACGTATCATTTATAAAGTACTAATTTATATCAAAATAATCGTTATAAAAATTGTGAAGCGTATCTTCGTTTTAAATTTAGTCTTCGTTTTATTAAAATCGGTTCATCCTTACAAAAGTTATGATAAATATTCTGAAGTATGGGTACGAAGCATAGGTACAAATTTGTTTCATGGTGGAGTTGAGTTATGAAGGATATTTTTGTAATTGAATAATGTAAAATAGTATTCTATAATGCTATAATTGTACCTAAACGCAGTAAAAAAGAGTCACGTAATAAATATTTATAAAAAATAAAATATAATATAAACCTTAATATCTTAGTGAAAAAAGTACAATAGTTAACCGATGTTTTCGATACATGGTGTTGAGCAAATTATTTATTAAAATTTAAGTAGTTTTGCTTATATATTTTTTTTCTTGGCTGCCGAGTACTTACAACATGGTAATTTTTTTTTAAAAGAGTTATTAACAATTTCTTTGGTTTCGGCAAGGACCATTGAAGCTTGGCAGTAGGTATATATATACATTGTCGTGGAATCAAAAAATGATGTTATCCGATTTCGAGTTGTTTTTATATTATTCCTACCTGTTCTTTTTTAATTATCATAATTAGGTGTGAATTGGGGTTTCTGCGTCACTTGCTCTCAGCGTTGCTCGAGCTACATGCCCCCAATTCTCTGCACTAAAGGTCTAAATTTTTAGTCTAATCCTCGATCTGCATTTTTTTGATCTATGTTCCATTTCTAATACCGTTTGATTCGGAATCTCAAACACAACTTGTTCAATAATATAACATCAAATTATGAAGTCTAATCTACTTCATCGTTAAAATGCAAAGTGATTTCTAATACCGTTTGATTCGGAATCTCAAATATAACCAGTTCAATAATATAACAACAAATTACGAAGGCTAATCTACTTCATCGTTAAAATGCAAGGTGGTACAAAAAAAAAACCCAGTTACTTTAATAATACTAATCGTTGCTAGTCTGAAACTGTTTTTTTCTTCTTATCGAGCACAAAGGTAGTTTAAGTTAAAAGTAGTTAAGTTTAATAATAAGTTGATTTAAATATATTTTATTGAAAATCAAACAATCACTTTGTTTTCAAAACAACATTTCTTTATACATAAACATTTTTAACACACAGATTTTCTTATGAGTAAAACAGTTATATAGCAAAGTATCTTTACAATAAAGTTCACAAAGAGTATTTAAATTGGGAGCTCCTAAGAAATTTATATATGATAGTATTATTTTCATTACAAATATTTGTACCCATTTAATTTTTTCACATCCTTTTAAAAAATCTTTTTATCTTTCAAATATGTCTTAATAATTCTGTAAAACTCTCTATAATCAACAAAGCCCTCACTCCATCGATACCCTCTGTGCTTTTCAATCCAACCAATTTGTTTTTTCTCTTCAAGAGATAGTGAATTGAATGGGTAAGGAGGTTTAATTAGGAATGTTTTCGTGTACTTTGGAGTGGCTATAGCAAATTCTTTTACTATAAATTAATTTTTACTATTTTTGAATCTTGAAGATCTACGATTATTTAAATATATTCTTGATATTTTCTTAACGATTACTCAGTGGTTTGTATTCGAATATACAATCGTTTAAAATCAAGCAGTAAGCGGTTGTCTGATCTGGTATTGCTTGGTCTGTTTCGATTTCAACTCTCACATCGATCGAACCTTTTAAAGTTTCGTGTTGTCTTGAACAATCAATAACAAATAATGTTGCTACGTCTCTGAAATCCTTTAACCCATCAACAGCTCTGACCAGTGTCCGTGATACGACTGTTGAAATCTCGCGTAATGCTTGTATAATAAAGAAAACTTATCTTCTGAAAAACTGACATTCAGCCCCTCATAAGGATAATATGATGAATTTTAAAAGACTCTTACAACTTGTAAGTGACAGTGGTCAAACTTTGCCATTGAAATTCGCGTTATGTTTGTTTGGTTTGGAAGGCGATGACCACAAATCGTGGTTTCTCTATTTGCGATGAAGTTTTTATAAACCAAGTAAGTTTGTGTTTTGGGTAGCAATGGATACTCATATAAGTCCCAGGAACGGAATGCTAAAGAATAGCTCTATCTTCCTCCAAATGTTTTAATAGGCTAATTTATTCACGATCTGATAGTTTGATGTGTGGAACTCGCGAAACAATTTTATTTATATAATATCTTCTACAACTTTATCTGTATTTAACTTGATCGCATTAAGATTTGTATCGTATCGTAATAATACCAACTCGTTTACAATGAAATATATTTTTTTCATAATTTTCTGCAAATCCTAATATCCTGTTTCAATAGTAGTTTCAATAGTTTCCTTTGTTCAATAGTATAGATGCGGAAAACGCTCCACCACTAGTATTGCTTGGTCCGCCAGTTAACCAGCTCCAAACTCGGGCACATTTTGATTAATTTTCATTTAAGGATAGTGTGACGGCCCATCATTATTATTAATAATTAAATTCAATATAAGGGGGCATCAAAAATAATCTTAAAAGATATATATTAAACAATAAACATAAAGTTAAGATAAATACATTTCAGAAATTAGACAAATATTATAGTAAATTTAAGGCCAAATATTGTCTTTCAAAATAAATAATTTTATTAAAAACTTCTAAAAATATATAAAACATAATAAATAATAGTAATACAAGTCGAAAATATTATAAAAATTAAGATAAATAACATTTATAAGATAACTGGAAAATTGGTAAAAAAAGATCTTTCCTATTAGGTGATCGTGTATAAAAGAAAATTTTCCCAAGTTATGGAGGGTGTTCATGTATGAAGCTGTCGGAGACGCATACCCAAGGTATATGGGGTACATATATATGGGGTGGTCGGGTACCCGACTGCTTGAAGTACTGTAGCACAATGATTAGTCCTATTAGGGACTTACGATAGTAAGCTCTATTATATTAAAGCATTAATAAAGAAGGTTTCCATGATGCATAAGCATTATGATACTAGAGTTATGGGTTGAAGTCCCATATATTAAAGACATAGGTCTATGATACAAAAGCATTATTATAGAAGGTTGATGCATAAGCATTATATGGGGTAGTCGGGTGACCGACTTCTCTTAGTACTGTAGCAAAATGACTAGTCCTATATTAGGGACTTGAAAAGGATTATTATAGTGGCGTGAATGCTGCTTCATGAGCAATTGGTCCGAGGTAAACTTGGACACGCTAACCAATGAGTCCTAGACATATCATCTTAGTGCCGGTGGTAAGCGGGTTTGTTGTAGCAATACGGCTTTCCCGTGGACATCGCGCACCCATACCGTTTGTGGGTGGCGTCGTAGCGCATAGCGATGCGTCGTCTATCTTTTGGATCGGGATGAGTGTGTTTGATAGCACTTTTAAGTGTAACAAGCATACTCAACTTCTTGTCTTAGTGCATTAGCACTATGATACGTGGAGTTTTGTTCACTGGCGTCTTAGTAGCGTGCTAATATGATACGTTGGTGATATTTTTTAGTCAACAACAATACAAACTTTGTTACCAAAGTCGATAGGGATCATGTGGGTGTGTTGTGAGGAAGCGCCATCCGTATGATAGTTGCATTGATGCTTACTGCTACTTGCGATATTGAGGCTTGTGATGGATCTGCGGATGTGCTGCGCCTGATTCGGCGCAATCTTGTGGTTCTGGTCGATGGAGGTATGCGGGTGGTGATGTCTGCTGGGGTGTATGAGAGACCTTGGGATGGTGTAAGTCCGACGATAGTCGTATTGATGCTTGTTGCGTTCTGCAGCATTGCGTCACTGCGATGGTTGTTTGGTGGGACGCTATTCTCAATGGCGCTCTCTGCGTCTTGGTTTTACTCACACCTAAGTAGCTTTAGCAACCAAATAAAGTAAGAAGATTCCTTGTATAAAATAAATGGAATAGATATACGCACCCTGCCATGGTTGGTTACTTTCTTTGTCTTATTGAAAAAGCATAAACATAATCATATCCGATACCAGAAAAACAATTAGTAGCTGATGTTATTAGACATTATACTAAAACAGTGCAGCAGTTATGGAGAATAGCTAAGTAGCTTTGCCTAAGTCGGGTTCCCTTCATTACGGGGCTGTAGACTGTCTGACCTCCATGATGTTTTATATAACAACATAATAATATATCTCTGTAACTTTCCCTTTGAATGATTGAAGGCAACTTGTTGGTGGGTGAGACAAACATGATCGAAAATCATTTACTCAACGTCAGTGACACAAACCCTTTCTGATGGCAAATTATTACTAACATCTTATAACTGCCTTTTGGTTATATCTGCCGTTATATTGGTTCGTGAAGCATATGTGTCGACCTCATGCGGATGGTTAGCTGGAGGGAGGATCTGAGGAGATTCTCAAGACTGCGGCCGTGGGACCCCATTCCCTTGAGGTGCGCGGTAGACTTATGGCACGCTCTGCGGCTAGTAGTAGTGCTGATCATGCAATTGGTCTTACATCACGTCTGCAGGAGCGGCGGTCTGGCAGGTGGTGGCGCTCACGGAGGTTTTACGGCCAGTGTGCCTATTTGCCTAAACCGTGTGACGTACATTCACTGTGGCTGGATTTGTTCGCATTCTGAATGGCGTTGTCACGCATTGACATGCGCGACTGCGGTCGATGTTTGTGCTTACGCTCCACCAAGGGGCCAAGCCCTCTTTTACTGGTTCGCCAGTTACATTGCTGTGGACAACGGTCCAGTTCCCGAATTCGGATGCGTTCACTTCGGGTGGAGTGCATCAAAATGATTAGCGATCACCGCGCACCGCGTGTGTGGAGCCGTGTGCCGCCCCTACATTTTTTTAAAAATAAATGTAGGAGAGCGAAACCCTTGTATCGGGTATTTTGTGTACATACATATTTTGAGCCTTTTCCAAGCAGGAGGTGATAAATAATAATCAATTAATAATGTAAACCTAATACAAGTAGAATAGGGGCATTTTTAGGTTCTTAACCTTTCTCGGGCTCTGTCTTCGTGCCCGGGGTTCACTTAGCTTATAAGGCACTACCAACAGCTTTCAATTGCTCCAGTGAGTATTTATTCTTCCAAAAGATACCTAAAAGAACTAAGTTACTAAACAAACACAACGTAAATAAGTGTCCTAACTAAGACGATCACGCCAAAAATATTACAAACAGCCTAATATTAAACATTTAGAAAGATCATTCAGAAAGATCAAATGGCAGGCAGGAGAGCGACGAGCGTCGCCCGACAGAGGGCGTGGCTGAGCGCCCCCGCCCGTGGGGGATGAGGGCCCGGCAGAGCCACGATAGGAAGCGTCGTACGCACCCAGGCACAAAACGGCATGGTGATTGCCCTGGCAGTGCGGACAGGGCCACCGGTACGGCCAGTCTCGTTGGAGGTGCCTTTCTAAACAAGAGTGGCACCAGCGGCGCTCCTTGGCGATGGTTCGTCTTGCTGGGACCGGCTTACCTAATAATTTAGCGCACGACATCACCCGGTGATCAGATGCTCGACAACAAGAGCAGAGGGGCGCCTCCCTGGCTACTAGGCTACTATAAGAAGGTAGGGGGCGGCGCCCTCCCGCGGCAGCTCCGGTTGGTCTGAGGAGGGTTGACAACGACTTGCCCGGGGATTCCACCTCTCACTGTGCACGGCTCGGTTGGCAGTCTGTAGGTCGTCGACTGTGCCCGATGCGTTCTCAATCTGCCTGCACTGCTCCTCCAAGAACCGCAGCAGATCCCTGAAGGGCGGAATATTGGAGGCGCTGTCCCCGCCGTACCTCTCCTCGAAACGGATCCGAAGATCGAGGGACGGGCGGGACAGCACAATTGTAGAGCAGCAAAAAGGACCATTCGTCCACCGGTAAATCCAGCCGCCTCGGAGAATTGCAGGCCACCAAGACTGGATTTACGAGGTCCGGCCGTAGTCTGGCCCGGTCCTTTAGCAGCAGGAGGTTCAACAGCTGCTTGACGTGTTCGTCCGCGATTCGCCGTACGTTGGCGTACCTTCCGGCGAGGAGGTCCCGAGCGGTCTGGTAGGCGTCGTCCAACAATTTCAGATGGCTGACGACGCCCAGGGCTTCCCCTCCAGTGAGGCCAGGAGGTAAGCCATCTTCTGGCTTGGTGTCAAGTCCCTCCGGGCGTCCACTAGGCTATCAAACAGTCCTACAAAGGTTAGCCATTCGGAGAGGACCCCGGAGAACCTTTGCAGGTAAAGTTGGGAGTCATCTCAATAGATCCGGCTGAGTAGGCTGCTTCCGAGGGGACTCGAGCTGGCCACTCAGACGAGCTTCAAGCGCGTCACTAGCATACTTGGCCCCCGCCTCGATCAAGTCGTCCGTGAGCGAAAAAAATTGCTCGTAGTCGTGCGAGGCAGGAGTCTACGACTCCCTGTTTCGCTCCCGAGGCCATAAGCTCGAAGCAAGCCTCCTCCACTACGGCCCTTCGGGCCATGACCTGCTCGAGCCGCTTCTCTAAACTATGGTCTCGATCTGGTCGCCCTATCAAGCTGTGGGCGTTCGCAGCCCAGCGCAGCTCTGCTTGCAAGCGGAGCGCCGGTGGCTTGTGCGATGGCATCATTACTAGATACATATATTACCAAATTAAATTCAATACAAATTACTACAAATACAAATTACTATTTATCAAATTAAATACAAATTACACTACACAATTAATTTAATTAATACAATTACCATTAATTAAATTAAACATAATTACTACACGCAAGTACTCACTACAGTCGGTCAACAAGATGCCACGCTAAGGCGACCGACACTTCGGCCTTTTAATCAACAATCCAAATGCAAATACTAAATGCAAATACGAATACCTGACGCGTAGGTACCTAACCTAACTACACTCTGCTTACGCCGCTTAACGGGCGTGGTTCTAAATTCTACCGACCCGCGAACAAAACAAAATATTAACGTATAACGGCCGGGAGTGATTGTCGAAACAAGCAACCACGCTCTGCTACCACTGATACTGCCCTCGTGCTACCCTGACAAAGTCGATTGAACTAGGGCACACAGTAGTTCAACTAGACGAGTAACAAAAGGGAGGGTCCAACGACCTATGGATAGTTAAATTATAACGGCTAACAGAAAAGCAAGAAACGTTTATCGATTGGCGGAGGTAGGGTTAACCACAGAGCAATTGTCAGGAAAGGAGATGTGCATGTAAGTGGTGTGCAGTATTGTGTTTAATGTGTAACCTGACATCCCCGCTGATCCTGGACAGCATATCCCAAGGCACTGCCTATCTCCAAGTGTGGGACCCATCCAATGGACGTACACAAATGGAAAACTTCCGCTTCTATTTTCACTATATTAGTTTATTACTTTATTGTACATTTAATTAACTTCAAATTCAACCAAATCAACGTTAATCGACGTTAAACAGTAGCACACTGCACAACTCAAGGACGGTTGGTCAAAGTTCAATGTCCCAGGCTCACGTAGCACAAAACTACTAATTCGTCGATGCAATTAACGGCCAAGCAAGGTTTCTTTAATCACTACAAATTCCAAGTATGCTTCCTGTCACGTAAGACGTTCAAAACAGACAACTAAATTCGTGGCGGTCTAATAGTAAATCCAAAATGGTGACAATAGAAAAACCGAAATTTTTTCTATTAGTGTTGGAGGCGCGCCATTTTCGATTATATTGTTTATTCGAACGATATGTGATATAAGATACAAAAGACTAACCTCTTAATGGCTTGCACCGTGCTGAGGTAGACCATCGTCCACATGTACATGAACACGCCGCAGACAGCGGTCGTGAGCAACATGTACGGGTTCACTATAGCCACCATTACTAAAATTCCCAGCATAACCATAAACACCTAAAAAACAATATCACTAAGCTAACATTATCCATTGAAATTTCAACAGTTTCCTTAAAGAAATTTTCTTTTGTGACTATCTTGTTGTTCAAGTGGTGATAAGCGCAGCTGCTCTCGATGTTCCCGGTCCTGTCCAGAGTTCGAATCCGGGTCGGGCTAAACATCAGTTATTGAGTTTGTCTGTCACGAAAATCGTAGTAGCAACCCGGCGTGAGGAAGTTATTGATGTATGTTAGTAGCAGCCCGGCGTGAGGAAGTTAGCGATGTATCTTAGTAGCAGTCTGGCGTGAGGAAGTTAGCGATGTATCTTAGTAGCAACCCGGCGTGAGGAAGTTAACGATATATCTTAGTAGCAGTCCGGCTTGAGGAAGTTAGCGATGTATCTTAGTAGCATCTAGGCGTGAGGAAGTTAACGATGTATCTTAGTAGCAGTCCGGCGTGAGGAAGTTAGCGATGTATCTTAGTAGCAGTCCGGCGTGAGGAAGTTAGCGATGTATCTTAGTAACAACCCGGCGTGAGGAAGTTAACGATGTATCTTAGTAGCAGTCCGGCGTGAGGAAGTTAGCGATGTATCTTAGTAGCAACCCGGCGTGAGATAGTTAGCGATGTATCTTAGTAGCAGCCCGGCTTGAGAAAGTTAGCGATGTATCTTAGTAGCAGCCTGGCATGAGGAAGTTAACGATGTATCTTAGTAGCAGCCCAGCGTGAGAAAGTTAGCGATGTATCTTAGTAGCAGCCTGGCGTGATGAAGTTAGCGATGTATCTTAATAGCAGCCCGGCGTGAGATAGTTAGCGATGTATCTTAGTAGCAGCCCGGCTTGAGAAAGTTAGCGATGTATCTTAGTAGCAGCCTGGCGTGAGGAAGTTAACGATGTATCTTAGTAGCAGCCCGGCGTGAGAAAGTTAGCGATGTATCTTAGTAGCAGCTCGGCGTGAGGAAGTTAGCGATGTATCTTAGTAGCAGCCCGGCGTGAGATAGTTAGCGATGTATCTTAGTAGCAGCCCGGCGTGAGGAAGTTAAAATCATTGATACCAGATGGCGCTAATAATCACCCGCCATAAACCGGGCATTAATTATAGCACGCAACACTATTTTTTCATGGATTTTAGCGCGGTAGGGCACCCGTCACCCGAAGGCTTGAATACCGCAAAGTACTTGAAACATCGAGATTAGAAAATACCACGATTAAATCCGTTAAAATTAGTTTTATTCCATACAGACACATGACCAGACTAGCATTATAACTTTACCTGTAAACTCTCCAAGAACATTTTCGGTAGCATCTCATCAACAATACCCATGTCTTTGGAAAATCGGTTTAGAATGCGTCCTGAAGGGTTAGTGTCAAAGAAGCGCATTGTGGCCGCAAGAATGTTACCAAACATTAAATTGTGCAACTTAATAGAACTGCGCATGCATATCCAAAGAAACAGCAGAGATCTGAAATAAATATGAAATATTATTGCAAACAAAATTACTTCGTTTCATATACATTACATTTTAATTATTAGCCATTACTAACTGAACAGAGAACCTCATTAAAGAGGGGGCTGACGGGCCAATTGGAAATCTCGTAAGTTACTTGCGATAATTGTGTTTTTGTGTAATTTCATTGATGATTTAATGACAAATGTAATACACTATTTCGTAGGAAAAAAATCACAAGCATACTAAAAAATGTGTGAATTAATACGAGTTTCCCATCTTACTATTCATACTACGTTAGTGCCTAAAAGATAAAAGTGGCAATAAAGAAGCACCACAATCCATATTAAAGAGATTTTTGGTACACAAACATTTAATTCCTGTATAAATAATGATATTTTTAGCATCATATTGAACACAAAACATCTCTATTTTAGTTAATAGCCTGTCATTCAAGCGAATACTTTCTATTATAATGAAATAAATGCAGAAAAAGAACAAGTGAGTTCCACTGTTGTACCAATACGAAGAACGTACATGGCAGGAGAGAACGTTTAGACACCGGTTGTAGAGTTGCCGCCAAGTTCAACCGTAGACGATTTAAAGAGAGATTCAGTGGATATGTTGGGTGGGCGACGTAGATCTCGAACGTGCGAACGTAACGGGAGTAAAAATCAGTAGGGGATTTTGGCCTCCCCCAAGTAATGCCACAAAGCACAGTACTGAGCCACCTGCATCCATCGACTTCCTGCATATCTTACCAGGTCGTCACTCCATCTAGTGGGGGGTCGCCCTACACTACGCCTACCGGTACGAGGCTGCCACTCGAGAACCTTTCTTCCCCATCGGTTATCGGCCTCGGTTCTTCGAGCTATATGGCCGGTCCTTTGTCACTTCAGCTTATAGCAGGATATCCTCATTTCTGAATATATCACGCAGATAAACTCCGAGCATAGCCCTCTCCATAGCTCGCTGAGCGACCTTGAGCGTCCTCATACGGCAAGCAGTGAAGGACCACGTCTCAGATTCGTAAGTCATCACTGGCAACACGCACTGGTTGTACAATCTAGTTTTTAGAGATTGAGGTATACCTAACGAGAAGATGTGTCGTAATTTCCCGAACGCTGCCCAGCCGAGTTGAATCCGTCGATTGACCTCTCGGTCGAAGTTGGACTTACCTAGTCGGACTATTTGTCCCAGGTAAACGTACTCGTCAACAACTTCGAGCATAGTGCTCCCAACAACTATGGCATAGGTGTGACATGGACATTAAACATGATCTTTGTTTTGTCCATGTTCATCATTAAGACCTATCCGTTGGGAGACACCATTGAGGTCATTGAGCATAGTGCTTAGGTCCTCCAGCGATTCTGCCATAAGGACTACATCGTCGGCAAATCGAAGGTGAGTGATGTACTCGCTATTGATGTTAATACCGTATCCTTTCCAGTCCAGTAGCTTGAAAACGTCTTCCAATGCAGCGGTGAAGTGTTTCGGGGATATAACGTCATCCTGTCTTACACCTCTCTGCAGTTGGATAGGTTTCGAACTCTGGTTCTATACTCGGACAGCCATCACAAACACTTCAGCACTTCAGTATACCGACAGTCAACTTGGCACCGCTGAAGGGACTGTAGCACCGCCCAAGTTTCGACGGAATCAAAGGCTTTCTCATAGTCCACATACGCCAGGCAGAGGGGCAGATTGTACTCTTCGGTCTTCTGTATAATCTGCCGCAGGGTATGTATGTGGCCTATGGTACTGAAGCCTTTTCGGAAACCGGCTTGTTCGGGAGGCTGGAAGTCGTCGAGTCGTGCGTCGTGCGAGACGATTCGTAATGACTCTCGAAAACAGCACGTAGCCGCGGCTCAGAAGGGAAATCGGTCTGTAGTTCTTTATTATTATATTATATAATATTGTCTTTATTGTTCTTTATTATTATAATATTGTCGCCTTTCTTAAAGAACAAGACCACCGCACTTCTGCTCCACACCTCCGGAGCAGTGCCACCGTGGAGGACGGAATTGAAGAGCTTCCGAAGGACTTCAAGTACCGGTGTTCCACCCGCTTTCGGGAGCTCCGCTGTAATTCCATCCTCACCTGAGGCCCTGCCGTTTTTAAGGTGCTGGAGAGCCATTCTAATCTCGCTCAGACTGACGTCCGGGTTGTCATCGGAATAGTGTCGGATAAGACTTGCTCTTGGATCGTTACTCACACTTGCACTAGCATGGTGTGGATGACAGGTATGACGTAACTTGCGTATGTTTGTAAGATACAACAAAATTTTTGAACAATGAGAAAATAAAATTGAATTTGTTCTTATTAATTTTCTCTATTCTATTATGAACATTAGGTTAAAAATAACTTAGAATACTCACCTAATGTAGTTTTTTTTAACTAATAAAGTTGTAAAAGTTTAATTTATTTCACTTGCGTGCGCAGTTACGTAATATGCTTACTAGCGGTAATTTTTTTAATTACTAGAGGTGTGCCTCATAATTGAACGTAAAAACTGTCAAACGAATACAATCACAAAAAATAAGTACGATAATTCTATTTTAGTATGTATGGTGCAATACCGTCATATTCATGTATATTAAATATAAGGAGATAACGATTCATGTACTACAATAAAACATAAATAAATAAATAGACAAAGTGGTGGATGAGCCGCTCGCGTCCCTAGGCCCACCCTACACGTGTCCCCCGGGTGGTACTAAATGAGTGACAAAGCCGAAAAAATAGACTCGGCTCCTCGGCGTATGGTAGCGGCGTAAAATCTACCTACTAGTTCGTACCATGAGTCATGCAATAAAAGAAATGACCCCGAGTTTCCGGCGCCCCTTTAATGGAGCAAAAGTGCGAAGAATCGCCACCCGTCACGTTCTGTCTTCCGAAGGGGCGAAAAGTGGATTGCGGAAGCCCGTCTGGCTACACTAAATGTATGTGGAGCATCGAATGATAATATAGATGAAGTATGCGAAATGATAAATGACAGAGGAATAGATGTGTTATGTGTAAATTAGACGAAACGAAAGGGAAAGGATGCCACTGCTCATGGCATGTATACCGCGTATTGGTCTGATTTAGACGAGACCGAGCGGGCATGCCAAGGAGTCAGTTTCATACTTTCAGAAAGAATGGGTTAATGGGTGAAAGAGTATGAATGTGTAAGCACGAGACTGCTATGGATACGAAAAAGTAAAGAAGCTGTTTCTGCTAGGGTTGTATGCCCAAGACATGTCTAAGCCTACTTACATGCGAGAGCAGTTTTGGGACATGGTAAGGATGGTGTTGACGAAATTTAAGGAAAATGAAAATATTATGTTAGGAGACTTTCATGGAAGGGTTTGGGTAAAGAGGTCTGGTTATGAAAGGATATTGGGAACGTTTGGTGATGAAAGTATAAATGAAAACGGTGAAGACCTCCTCACCGTATTTGCGGAAAAAATCTTTTGTAACGAACACTTTTTTCGTCATAAGAAGATTCACGTACATACAAGGGAAAGAAGTGATGATAGAAGTGTGATAGATTTCATAATTGTGGATGAAAGAATGAGGAGCACAGTCGTAGATACAAGGGTTTACCGGGGGTCCAACGTAGGGACGGATTATTACTTAGTCTTATGTCGAATTAATGGTCTATTCAAACATTGGCGGCAACGGACACACGTGTCTTCCACTGCGTTACAGCGTATAAGAATAGAGAAGTTACAAGATGAAGATGTGAAAGAGAAGTATAAATGTAGATTGAGGGAAAACATTAGGTGTTTGAATGAGTTGTGTATGAATAATTTAGACTTGAATACTGTGTTATTCAAGTCTAAATTATTCATAATATATGGATAATGCTAAGAAAGAATGCAGCCACCGAAGTATGTGGCGTAAGTAAGAGAACACATGAAAGAAAATGTAATACGTTGTGGTGAGATGATGAGGTACGGGTCGAAGTTCAAGCAAAGAAGAAGGCATGGTTAGATTTACTAGCATCCAAAGCTGGTAATTCTGGCGGTATGAATGATGAGTTCGAAAGAAAAAAAAAGCTGAATTTAGACGTCTAAATATGAGAGTAAAAGAAGTAGTTGAAAGGAAAAAGCAAGAAAGAACGGATAAGAATGATAGAAAGATATCTGATAACTTACAGGCTAATATAAAATGTTATGAAAACTCGTAAGAACTGCCAGAGGAAATACAAAACAGAGACAAAAATGGATGTATTCTGAGTGACGAAATTTCGAATTCAAAGAGATGGAAGGAATACTTTGAAAACATGTTTATGAGTGAAGAGTCGTCTGAATTAAATAAATTATAAATTCCAATAGAAGTGGTAAGGGGTATGTAGATAAGTGTAGATGAAATAATGAAAGCAATGAAAATCATGACAGCAGGTAAGGCAGCTGGATATGATAGAGTATCCCCCGAGGTACTAAGGGCTGGAGACGGAGTAGCAGCAGGCCTGCTCTACACCTTGTTTAATTTATGTTGGGAATTGAAACGGATACCGGAAGACTGATGTAAAGCAGTTATAGTACCAATACATAAAGAAAAAGGGTCATAGCAGAACTGCAAAAACTACCGAGATAACAGCTTGATTGGTATTGTGGATAAGCTGTATGGTACGGTGTTAATTGAAAGAGTTATGAAAGAAACTGATGGAAAATTTTGGGGTGAGTAAGCGGGATTTAGAAAGAGAACGGGGTGAACAGATCAAGTATTTTTCATGTGCATGATTGCGAAGAAGTTTATGGCTAAAAACCAGAAAGTTTTTTGTGCGTTCATGGACTTGTAAAAGGCTTATAACAGAGTGCACAAGTCTGTGTTATGGCAAACACTGAACTCATTTGGGTTGAGAGCTGATTTGATACAGGCATCAAAGTCTCTTTATAGGTACTCTAGTGCTTGTATCGGGATCAACGGGGTCTACTCTGACTGGTTTGGTATCCAAAAAGGTGTCAGACATGGCTGTGTTTCTTCCCCGTAGCTGTTCATTCTATTTATGGACAGTTGTTTGCAAACTTTGAAAAATAAAGAATGTGGGCTAAGAATGGGCGAGTTAACCGACAAATGCCTTTTGTACGCCGACGATCAAGTCAAGGATGTAAAGGAGGCGAAAGAGGTATGTAAGGATTGTGCCAAATGGAAGTCCGTAGTCTCTGCCTACCCGTCCGGGTGGCAGGCGTGAGTGTTTATGTTTTTATGTTATGTTATGTAGAAATTGGTAAAATTATAAAAAAGAAATTAAATAATTTTATATTTATTCAGACACTTTGTTTTTCTCGCTTAAAATAATCTTGAAGACGAATGACTAACGCCCTCGCTTGACTCGCTTTAACAATTTTTTGTTGGTTTTGGAATTTTAAATAGACAAGCTAAACAAAGAGCAAAAATTTATTTAACAAAACGGAAGAAAAAACTCAATCATCGGAAGTATAAGAAATATAAGTTCAACTGGAAATTAGAAACCGGCCGATAGGTATTTAGCACACAGCATAGTATAGAGCATAGATTATACACATTTTGCAGGGGTCTGGTGACACGTCACGATTCACCCTTGATCGGGTCGTCAAATGCCCCACTTTTTAACTAACCTCCTTAGTCTGTACTTCGATTGATAATTATGAGAGCAAAAATAAATACATACGTATAAGTACTCTTAAGCTGTTACTGTAGCTGTTACTACATATATATATATATATATATATATATATATATATATATATATATATATATATATATATATATATATATATATATATATATATATATATATATATATATATATATATATATTTAATCCTTGACTTTTCATATTTACTTACTAAATAATCAACATTAAAATTTTAAACTTTACGCGTATTGTGTTGTCGATTTCTTCATAGATAAATGTTAGCTATATTTGCCTGCCTCCGCAGGCAGGATAGCAACTGCAGTTTTTTTTTAATTTGAGTTATTATCAGGAAGATGCTGCTGCCCATTTCCTATTTTGTTTTACCTCTGTCACCTCTAACTACACCCACGGGTACGGTAGAAGGTAGTGGATATTCTTACGCCCCACTACACTGTACTTTAATATAAAGCTATATAAAGAATAGCTTTAGAATAACGGATATCATTCACGCTGTTTCGTTTTTTCTACATACATAAACACTCACGCCTGTCACCCAGAGGGGTGGGCAGAGACTACGGACTTCCATTTGGCACGATCCTGACATACCTCTTTTGCCTCCTTTACATCCATACATCTACGCATACATGCTCGTCGGTTAAGGGTACTTCTAACGTGGCCCATTTTCAAAATATCGCCAATTTGGTCGATAAACTTTTTCCTAGGGCGTCCCTTCCCGACTCGGCCGTTCACATCTGCCATATAAATTTGCTTTGTCACTCTTTCCTCATTCATTCTTTCCACATGACCAAACCACCGAAGCGTTCCTTTCTTAATCCTGGTCACAACATCAACTTGCATACCACATTTATCTCTTATCACGCAATTTCTCACCCTGTCATTCAGATTCAACCCTAGCATATTCCTTAAAGACCGCATTTCTACAGCATTTATTCTACTTTCGTGCTTCTTCTGCCACACCCAGCTTTCACTACCATACATTAAAGTAGGGACTAACACAGCATTATGAATTACCATACGTGCCTGTTTTGACACATTCTGGTTCTTCATAATAGAGTGTAGTGCCCCATTCACTCTATTCCCTGCATTTACTCGTTGTTCTATATCCCTATCATATCTACCATCCCTGCTAAATACACATCCCAAATACACAAACTCATCCTCTTGCTCAATTAACTCTCCTTCTATTCTTATTTCATATACCGTTTTGCTTTCTTCTCTTTCAAAAACCATCACTTTCGTCTTACATGCGTTCACTTTCATTCCCCTTTCTTTTAATTCCCAGTTCATTAATGTAACCATCATTTGCAACTCAGACGCCAATGACGCAAATATGACTTGATCATCGGCATACAAAAGGCATTTGACGGTTAACTCGCCCATTCTTAACCCACATTCTTCATCTTTCAAAGTTTGCAAACACCGGTCCATAAATAGGTTGAACAGCCAAGGGGAAGCTACACAGTCCTGTCTGACGCCTTTTTGGATGCCAAACCAGTCCGAGTAGACCCCATTGATCCTGACACAAGCACTAGAGTCCCTATAAAGAGACCTTAATGCCTGTATCAAACCATCGCTCAACCCATATGAGTTCAGTGTTTGCCATAACACATTCCTGTCCACTCTATCATAAGCCTTTTCCAAGTCCATGAATGCACAAAAAACTTTCTGGTTTTTGGCCAAAAACTTCTCCGCAATCATGCGCATGGAAAAGACTTGATCTGTACACCCCATTCCCTTTCTAAAACCCGCTTGCACATCCCAAATTTTTCCATCAGTTTCTTTCATAACTCTTTCAATTAACACCTTAGCATACAGTTTACCCACAATACTAAGCAAGTTGATACTGCGGTAGTTTTTGCAGTCCTGCTGTGACCCTTTTCCTTTATATATTGGTACTATAACTGCTTTACACCAGTGATCCGGTACCCGTTTTAATTCCCAACATAAATTAAACAAGGTGTACAGCAAGCCTGCCACCACTCCCTCTCCAGCCCTTAGCATCTCGAGTGATACTCTATCATATCCATCTGCCTTACCTGCTTTCATGCTTTTCATTACTTTCATTATTTCATCTACACTTATCTCCATACCCCTTTCCACTTCTTTCGGAATTTCTAGTTCATTTAATTCAGACGACTCTTCACTCATAAATACGCTTTCAAAGTATTCCTTCCATCTGTTTAAATTCGAAACTTCATCATTCAGAATACATCCATTCTCGTCTCTTATAGCATTTATTATAGGCTGTTTTGTATTTCCCCTGGCAGTTCTTACGAGTTTCCAGAACATTTTTATGTTAGCCTGGAAATTATCAGATATCCTTCTATCATTCTTATCCGTTCTTTCTTTCTTTTTCCTTTCAACAACTTCTTTTACTCTCTTATTTAGACGTCTAAATTCTGCCTTTTTTCTTTCAATCTTATCATTCATACCAGAAGAATTACCAGCTTTGGTTGCTAGTAAATCTAACTATGCTTTCTTCTTTGATTCAACTTCCACCCGTACCTCATCATCCCACCATAACGTATTACTTTTCCTTTCATTTGTTCTCTTACTTACACCACATACTTCGGTGGCGGTATCCACCAAACCATTCTTAATATTATCCCACACAGTATTCAAGTCTAAATCATTCATACACAACTCATTCAAACATCTAATATTTTCTCTCAGTCTACATTTATACTTCTCTTTCACATCTTCATCTTGTAACTTCTCTATTCTTATACGCTGTAACGCAGTGGTAGACACAGATGTCCGATGCCGCCAACGCTTGAAAAGACCATTAATTCGACATAAGACCAAGTAATGATCCGTCCCTACGTTGGACCCCCGGTAAACCCTTGTATCTACGACTGCGCTCCTCATTCTTTCATCCACAATTACTCTATCATGCTTCTATCATCACCTCTTTCCCATGTATACATGTGAATCTTCTTATGACGAAAAAAAGTATTCGTCACAAAAAGATTCTTTTCGGCACATACGGTGAGGAGGTCTTCACCATTTTCATTTATACTTTCATCACCAAACGTTCCCAATATCCTTTCATAACCAGACCTCTTCACCCCAACCCTTCCATTAAAGTCTCCTAACATAATAATATTTTCATTTTCCTTACATTTTGTCAACACCATCCTTACCATGTCCCAAAACTGCTCTCGGATGTAAGTGGGCTTAGACATGTCTGGGGCATACACCCCTAGCAGGAACAGCTTCTTTAAGCCCACTTTCATTCGTAACCATAGCAGTCTCGGGCTTACACATTCATACTCTTTCACACATTGACCCATTCTTTCTGAAAGGATGAGACCGACTCCGACCGTTCGGTCTCGCCTACACCAGACCAATACGCGGTATACGTACCGTTTTTTCTCTCGCCGAGTTATGCAGCCGGCCTTAAAATACCATAATACGTACATATCGCCCGCCCCACGATGGATCGACGTCGTCCATTCGACCATTATTTATTATTTAATTCTTTTACTATTAATTAGTGCAATTTCCAACGTACATGCCGCGGTTAAGATAAATACATTTAATAAAATTGAAAAGTTTTATGAGTTAGTTCTTCGACTAGTCAATTTCTTCAATCAGTTGTAGGTACTGTTTTGTTCATTAAATAAACTGATATTATTTATGTGTGCGATACAAGCGTTTTATCTGAGCATTTGAGATTATAATTTGATCATGAATGAATGTGTGCTTTTTTGTATGATGCCATTTTCGAGGGTTTTTTGAAGTGCATGCGTCATTAAAATGAGTCATTGAGAAAATTCAGTCTGCAACGATGACTAATTGTTCAACAAGTTCTGATTTGCCAAAAAATAAAAACGCGCAGTGACTAGTTGCAGTTTTTTCGAAGTTCGGACGATAAATTATTCGTTCATTAGCTCAGTCCCAAATATAATTACAAAAAAATCGCTGTCAAAATGGCTACATAATCCTGATTTAATTTTTTTATTAGAATTTCCATCTTGATATTTGACCTAATAGACCGTGCTATAACGCAAATACTATAGACTCCCAAGTGGTTAGACCGGAACATACTACAAGCCGCCACCAGCGTCGCGTTACGTCCAGGAAACGTCGAAGAGGTTTCATCCAATCCGGAATGGGAAGTTAATTGGTTTTGAATTTCAAATTTTGAGTCTAAACGGGAGAGGTTCATGTCGAGCTATGAAGGAGATGATTCTAAAAACGTATTCTATAGTCTCACAATTTATTTTTACTATTTAAAAATAGTTGTTTATTTGAGTACAAGATACCACGATACGATACGATCATTAACTGCTAACTCCGTACAATTTCATTAGACGTTACGTTTTATTTTAACTCGTACGTAATTAACGCTCATGAGAGTTAATTACGTACGCTATTGGTTTTGGTGCAAATATTCTGTGTAATATTGGATACAATCAAACAGTTTTCTAGATTTACGCACTATTTATCGTTTAAATTTCATAAGAAAAGCAAGCGGTACTGACCTTTCAGTTGTAAGCAATATGCAACCAAGTATAGCGATCGCCCAAATGTATATATAATAAGAATGTTCTAATGATTCCTCCCCCGCAGTAATACTCTGTGTAGCTAGTGCTGCTTTAACCATTGTGCCTATGACGGTAAGGTTTGGATTCACTGTCGTTGGTGAAGTTGGGTCAGTGGTTGTATCATCCAGCATTAGTGGTTCCGTTGTCTCGTTGAATACGTTTGTCTCGTTGTTGGTGCTCGTGTAATTCGCATTGAATTTCTCGACTTCGAATCGTAAGTGTTTCGCTTCGATGACGTTCATCCTAGTTAGCAATTAATTTAATTAAATAATAGTTATCATTAAACCAATACCATATTATATACATACTATTTTACAAAATAAATTATGTAAATGGAATACACATGTAAGAAAGTATCGCCATAATAGCCTAAGTCGTATCGGTCCGGAAAATAACCGGCGGTAAACAATTCCACAAAGTAGTCATGAGAAGAAGAAACTCCTAGTAAATCAATCACTATAATTTCTCAAAACATTCCCCGCAGTAAATTCGATAGAAAATGCAACCCTTTGATTTCTATGATATACAACATCTCTTCGCAGTGCCAGTGAATCGAGCCGATCGGAGATAAATCGGTCGTCGCGATTCCAGCAGCTGTGATAGACTAGACTAGTTTGTCTACAAAACCTCTAGACTTTGAAGATTAGCAATTACCTGTCTTTTTTCCTGCAAAACAGCATTATATACTGACCTTAATTATATATTGACCAAAAATATTTTGTGTCGGTGGGTTCAAATTTATCAAATTAGGTTATTTACTATTTTTACTAAAACAGTTATGGATTGACCTCTCGCCCGGTCCTTTTAACGTTGAGTTTTAGGACAACTGATATAATTATAGATGTAATTAGTCCTCTCAATCCCCTAGCGGTCTCATGAGACCGCACCCACCCACAACACTTTAACCCATAAAAACTTATATAGAGACTACTTTTCTATGAAGAACTTTGGCACTGTAGAATAAATATGAAATTTTCTATCTTCTAGTTTAATAAAGAACAGTTATCCTATGGATATTTATTTATAATCTACGTTCATTTCGTACGCCATTTTCGCGTGAATGTTATTGTGTTGATTTTTGGATTTTTTTCTAGTGTTTTAATAGTGTTTTATTATAAAATAGTGATAAAAGTTTTTGTGTGAATATAATTTATCCTTTTACGTAAATAATTTCGAGTAATATATATTGAAATAATTGTGATTTTCACGCTGCCAACATTAGCTTGGTGTGTTTTTTTTTGTTATCAAAATACAATAAAATCTTTTTGTAATGAAGTGAAACCCGACTTTTGTTTAGACAACAGAAAAGAGAATTTTGTATAGATTTTATAATGCCAAACTTCTTCACAGAAAAGTAGTCTCTAAATGTAAGTATTAATGTTTTTAAGTGCTGTGGATGGGTGCGATCACGACCCGGCAAATCCCTAGCGCATGCGACTGTATGGGATTTTTATTGAAGGGTTAAATGAGCTTTGATGTACTGAAATTTTGAAATTATTGATATACTTAGATCAACGGGTAGAATGATTACTTTAATTTTTAAAAATATTTTACTTATACAATACATGATATAATACTTTATATAACTTCATTATTTTCCCAATTATTAGGTATTTTTACAAGAGAACATTTATTTACGATTTTTGTATATGGGAAGAGAGACTATGATATCAAATCAAAAAAATTACAATAAATTAAAAGTAGAATATTACCAATGCGTGAGCCAGAGGTCGCTGATGGAGGTTACAGCCTGTGCCAGCAAAATGGACACGAGCGCGAGAGTCAGCAGCGCCCAGTTGCCGCCCGCGTGGAAGTACTTCACGTACACGGACCCGGACACGCGCCCTGCATTACAACGTACATTATCATTCTGGGTTACAAAAACTCCGTCAAACCCGCTGCCATTGTGTTTAGGCGACGTAAGAGAATCAATCACCACATTACATCCCATGACCTTACAGGCAACTACTGTAAATATGTCGCAATAAGTAGAAACAGAATGGACATAAGCCTCCTAAACTAAGAGATGTTATCAGTATCCGATTGACCGATTGCAAGCTTGCAAGTTCACATCAGCTCATACAATCCGTACGGATAAAGAATAGGGTTCCAAATGGCGGCTCATCGAGCCCGTACCGTAAACACAATAGTGAACAAGAGTGAACCCGCTAGTAATGGTATATTATTTGGTTATTTGGAAATTTTATATTAATAGGGAAAATTATTTGAGAAGAATTGTATACCCAAGTAGGTATATAAGTGTTTAAATAAAATTTATAACTAACACTCCGCTCTGGCTTCTCTTGGATCTAATAATGTAGCGTAATTTCGACTTAAGATAATCATTAAAGACCTTTTATTTTATTTTACATCAAACAAAAGTTTTAAAAATGGTTACTCATATATCTCAATGGCATTTAAGTATTTTATACTAAAATATTAACAAACAAAATCGACAGTAATTATTAAGAAAACTGTCATAAAGATCTAGAGTGCCAACCTCAAGTTGAGTCCGAAGAAATGTTCTACTACTACTAGGCTGCACTAAAAGTATCGGGAATAGAATATTTTCACTGTTCCTGTCATACTAAAATATTTTTAATTGAAAATTCCTTGGTTTTAAAAATCGAATACCATTTATTTATTTAAAAAAAGATTCTCGGTCTTGTCACAAGGTTTTGTCAAACTTCTTTTGTCGTTGAAAAAATGGAATTGACTCGAGAAAATTCAAGAGCGATGATGTATTATGACTTTCGAAGTGGTTTAACACAAAAACAGTGTGTTGACCGGATGATTTCCGCATTTAGTGATGAAGCCTCATCTAAAACCACAATTTATCGCTGGTTTGCTGAATTTCAACGTGGACGTGTCAAGCTCGGTGATGATCCCCGTCAAGGTCGCCCAAAAACTGCAGTCACCCAAGAAAACGTTGATGCTGTGCGTAAGCTGATTGAGGAAGATCGATATGTGACATACCGCAAAATTCAGGCAACTTTAGACATTGGCATGAGTTAAATACAAATAATCTTGCATGAACAATTAGGTGTAAAAAAGTTGTTTTCCCGATGGATACCACATTCGCGCTGTGAAGAGCAAAAAGCGGCTCGCGTTATTTGGTGCGTCAGAACTCTCGAAAGATTCCACGCAGGATCCTCAAATGTTGTATACAACATCGTATCAGGTGACGAATCCTGGATATATGCGTACGAACCCGAAACAAAAAACAATCACGAGTTTGGATGTTCGAAAATGAGTTAAAGCCAACAAAAATTGTTCGTTCACGGAGTGTTGCAAAAACATGATCGCCACATTTGTCTCCAAAACCGACCATGTTACGACTATTCCTCTTGAGGGACAAAGACTCTTAGATGCACAGGTTCTACTTTTTTTTTAAAAATATTTTTTTTTGTAAATATAGCTTACTGTGGACACATAAATCATCAGAAAAATAAAATAAAAATCTAGCTACGAAGGCTTTCGAGAAAAACAGTGGTCGCTGTGCTTACCACCATGCAAGTTATTAGATTTAAAAAAAAACAACAAATAGTAATTTAGACGCCAATTTTATTTTAATCTCTCTATTTATTCTTATGAAATGTAGCAAAACAATTTTTGGTTGATTTTATGCATAATGGAACCATACAAGTGTCACATTCCCAAGCTGTTCTTACAGGTTTTGCTTTTGTTTTTGAAAGCGCATCGACGGGAAGTAGTGGATCTTGCTTGATGTTTTTTACCTTCTTTCTTTATGTTGTGGTGGTGGTTTATGCTGTTTAATTGTAATAGAAAGACGGTCTTCTGATATTCGTTTTCTGGTTTCAGGCTCTTTCATAAGTTCCAGATATATTTCTCTCCTGAAGTCTTTGTGGTTCATAATTTTTGATGTTGTATTTTCTGCTAAATTTTTATATGCAACCAGATCTTTATGCACAATGTAAGCATTGACGACGCAATAGTCCAAAAATGAAAAGAAAATTCTGTGCCACCATTTAGTAGACCGCCTATCTAAACCATAATTTCCTTTTAGTTGGTCAAGCTTATCCACAAAATTCATATTTGAATTGTAGTCCTTCAGCAGTTTAAGACAAGGTATGTCTATAAAAGAGCCGTCCTTTTTTCTTCTTTGGGCTATATCAACATCATTTGGATCATGCATATTTGATAAGAAATATAGTGTCAAACATATGATGACTTCAAATATAATATATTCTCATTACTCATGCGCCAATCAAAATCACCTCTTTTCTTTGCGTTATCTTCTCTCAATTCCGGTAAAAACTTTCTTGTATTATTTACTGTGCCACAGGCCATTATTTTTCTCAACTTAAGTTCGTGTTGTAACACATAACTATTAAAATAGTTGTCGAAGTAAAACTTGTAGTTTTTACTTTGTAAATCTTGTGTGAAATCTAACACCACTCTAGCGCCCAAATTCTTTTCAACTTTTTCAGCCTTTCCGGTATAAACGTCAAATTTTAGACAATATCCTGAACTCGCACACAACATCCACACCTTATATCCCCGCTTTACAGGTTTCTTTGGCATGTACTGCTTGAGGTAACTTCTGCCTTTAAATTTTATCATGCTTTCATCTATAGCCATGTTTTCGGTAGGACGATAATTTTTCTCAGATGTGTTTTTAATGTATCTAGCAAAGGCCGAACTCTAAATAATTTGTCATAACTTGGGCTATTTCTTGCTGGAATAAACTGATTATCATTTACGTGCAAATGTGAGAGTAACCATCCAAATCGGTTTACAGGCATAAACTTTGAAATAAATGGATCATGTAGATCATGTGTGTAGTAAGTGCTTTCAGCCGGGATGGAAGATGTGATTGAGATGTGGATAGGCGTGTCGCTGCCGGAAACAAAGTCAATGGTGCCCTGAATGCATTAATAAAAAGGCAAGGCGTGGTGAAGAGTGCACGCCTTGCAATACATAACGCAGTGTTGGTACCGACTTTGTTATATGGCAGCGAAACCTGGGTATGCCAGAAGAAGCATAAAAGCAAGTTGAATGCAGTGGAGATGCGATCTCTTCGTAAAATGTGTGGCGTTACCATAGCCGACCGAAAGCGAAACGAAGAGATTCGCAATATGGCAGGATTGAAAGATGACCTTATCACAAAAATTGATAGGGGCGTACTCCAATGGTTTGGACACGTTGAACGAATTAGTGAAGACCGAATGGTGAAGAAAATATATAGAGCGAAAGTAAATATTAAAAGGTGTCGAGGTAGACCGAGGCTAACTTTCGAAGACCATGTGAGCAAATTGCTCGAAGAGGGGAGGGTCAAGAGTACTCGGATACCTAGACGTGCATGTATGAAGAAGTTAATGAACCTGAAAGAAGCGAAAGAGGTATGTAAGGATCGTGACACTTGGCGATCTGTTCTCTCTGGCTACCCCGTTAGGGATTGTGCGTGACGATAAGTAAGTAAGTAAGTAAGTAAGTATGTAGATCATGGACATGAGGACCAGTAGTCTCTATAGGCGGGCAGTTTCTTAATACCCACGTTTAGGTTTATACCTAAAAAAGTACTCATTTCTTCTCTAGTTACTGGTGCAAATGTCTTTCCCTCCTGTTGGGCATACAAATTTGTTTGATAAACTAAATGCTCTAACAAACTGTCAGGCCAAAACAATTTAAATAATGTAGCAGGTGTTGGATCCTGCAGTTGAGATATGTGAGTAGGTAAGCTTGTATCTGTATTAAATTGTTCTGGTGGAGATGCAGCACGTACCCTATGTCTCCACTTAGGTTCAGCTATATTGTCTAGATTTCGAATAGATGAAGTATCAGCAGGCTCAACTACTAAATCCCTCGTCCTTCGAGAGGATGAAACCTTACCAGGAACACTGGTTTTCATCAATAGTGACTGGACTCCACTAGAAACCTCTACTGTTACGTCTACTATATCAGATGGGTTGGCTGACCTCTGGATATCTGACAGAGGCATGTCAAATTCAGGATCTTTGTCATCGTCAATCTCTGCAGCAACTACTATGGGAATCTGAATAGGAGACTCTTCATCTTCATCTTCAGAGATACCGGAACCTTCAGAAGGTATATCTGCCAGGATTGACATGATCAGATTCGCATCGCGTTCTAAGTTCTGTAACGAACATAAAATATTATTTTAGATGATAAAATTAATTAATAAATCAAAAGAAACAAAAAAGAAAATCAATAAAGTTATTTAAATTTAAATAGCACTACTTGCACGGTGGTAAATATTCTAACCACGGAGTAATTGCTTCCGAAAGTGCGGGAAAATAACCTTTCTTACAATAAAAATTATTGTTACTACAGTAAAACACAGTAAACTAATAGAAAATAGTAAAGTACAACCAAACTTACCATGATTTTCAAAATATAACCGTAACTAAATACACAGCAAAACAGAAAAAGTTGTCGCACACTTTACGATTCACGAATACTGCTAGCGAGCGCCACTTAGAGTACATAACTATGAATAAAAACAAAGGATAACACCTCGCCTTGTGTTTCTGAAGCTAGTTCTGCTGTTTGACGCTAGATGACGATAAAATAATATTTTGATCCAAGTGGTAAAAAAATCGACCACCATGCCCCAAAGAGTTAATGCAGAATGGTATGCTAGCATTTGTTTGCCACAGGTCGTTTCTGAACTCCGTAAAGAGAACTGCAACCGCCGCATCATCCTCCATCACGACAATGCGAGTTCTCACACCGCACACAAAACAAAAGAGTTTTTAGAGCAAGAAAACATAGAATTATGAGACCATCCCCCGTACAGCCCCGACCTAAGCCTTAATGATTTCTATACTTTCCCTAAAATAAAGAATAAATTGCGTGGACAGAGATTTTCATCACCTGAAGAAGCTTTGGACGCCTATAAAACGGCCATTTTGGAGACCCCAACTTCCGAATGGAATGGTTGCTTCAATGATTGGTTCCGTCGTATGGAAAAATGTGTCAAATTTCGCGGAGAATACTTCGAAAAGCAATAGATACATTTTTAAATAGTAATATTGTGTCACTTCCTTGATTCCCGAAATTTTCAGTGCCGCCCTCGTATTCAAACGGCAGGATAGTTTTTTGCTGTATGTAGTGTCGGAAGAAGGTATCCGCACGGATCCAGCCGACCGCCGTTGTAAAGAATTGGCCAGTTCCAAAAGACAAAACGCAGATTAGAGCATTTTTGGCATTGTTCTCCTATTATCGGCGATTTGTAAAGAACTTGCAGATTTAGCCAAACCTCTGCACAAGCTAACCGAGGAGAAGCGAAATTTCTGCTGTGATGAAAGTTGCGATATCGTATTCCAGGAGCTCAAGGACCTTCTGTGCAAAACACCAATTTTGGGGTACCCCGATGCGGGCAAGGAGTTTATAGTTGACACAGATGTAAGTGATATAGGGCTTGACGGTGTGTTGTCTCAACGGAATAGTGATCAGAGGTTTTGATAGTGAACTTCAGCAAGTCGTAGTCAAAGCCGGAGAGGAACTATTGTGTCATAAGACGGGAATTGCTTGCTGTGGTAAAGTCATTGCAGCATTTTAGCAAATATCTTCTGGGGCGAAAATTCCACTAACGAACTGACCATGCTGCACTGAAATAGCTATTGTAGTTTGTTGTATAAGTGCGCGCGTGCTGCGTCCGCACTTAAAAATAATGCTTGCAATTAAAGCAGTACGTTGACAGTCCACAAATGTTTCACTTGTCTCCTGCGCTCCGTATCGCTATATATTATATAACTAAACAGTGCTTACCCGCATTTTTAATTTAAAAAATAATATCGTTTAGCTGTGGTCGTTTCCAACTTTTATCCACGATTTGTAATCGTGGAAGATATTTAGAACCAGAATCGCGCAATGGTTCGTTGCAAATGTCTCATATGATACCGCTGGAGTAAACAACGGCGAGCCATTCTTCTCAGCGCATTCGCCGACGGTACGTCCAAGCTTGCCTCAGATCTCGCTGTACTAAAGGATCTCCAGCAAATCTCGTTTAAGGATATCCTAACCATCTTGGTTACCATACTCATTTCACACACACGTTTTACAATTTCTATGCCAATACCCAACAGTCCGCCGCTAGATTGCGCGGTCTACCCGCTCACTGCCAATTCTCCAATGTGGAGAACGCACTAAGGAATCGGTTTATTATGGGGATGCTGCCAAGAGTGGAAAAAGATAAATTATACACGCAGGATTTTTTCGGTTATCACACTAGCAATAGCTGTGGAGTTAGCGGAGAGCATAAGAAGTGCGCGGGCGGTAGTCACCAGCGCCGCCACTACCACTACCGTCGTCACCGATGCCACCACGGACCAGAACCACTCGATGTAGGGTACTTCGTCCTGTTAATTATTCGGAATATGTATCCCGAATCGTACGCGTATTAAAACGCGATGGGTCTGTCAGAATATGTGCAGATTATTCTGTTTGTAAACAAACAGTTGGTTATAGACCAATACCTGTTGGTGACGGTTAATGAACTTTTTTCTAAGTTACACGGGGACCAATAATGTACTAAGCTTGACCTCTCAATGGCGTATAATCTATTTTGTCTGAATAACACAAAATAATCGCAAAAGCTAACCTGTATCGATACCCATCGAGGTTTAATTTCCTATACACGTTTAGTTTTCGGCCTGGCTAGTGCGCCGGCTATTTTTCAGCGTGCGATGGAATATGTGCTAGCAGGGTTAAGTGGAGTAGTTTTTTACTTGACGATGTACTAATAACCAGCCGAGACGATGCCGAGCACCTAGAGTGGCTACACCAGGTGCTACAAAGATTATAAGATGCGGGCTTAACTTTGCAAAAAAATAAGTGCAGTTTTTTCAAAGACGAAATAAGTTACCAGGAATATGTTATAAATAAATACGATTTAAAGAAGCCACCGGAAAAGGTTAAAGCCATATCAGAAGTGTTCAGTCTCCACAAATATTAACCAGTTACAATTGTTTTTAGGCCTCGTCAATTATTACAGGTTTTTCGTTCCAAACAAGCAAGTAATAGACAAGCTGAAAGCTACGTGAAGGTAATTAAAAGGAGTATCAAGTCTAGTTTGTTAAGCAGCAATAATCTTAGAGAATGTAATTTAAATCGCTTAAAAATATTTTTTCGATTAATCGCAATTCGGTCCATTCCACGACGGGTTTATCTCTTGCACAAATAGTTTTTGATCGCAAATTAAGGTCGCGGTTAGATATATTAAAGCCAGTACTATCGCCACCCCTGTCTTCCTCCCTCGCTAAAGCAGTCCGATCAAAACAGTGTTTACAGGTTAAATCGCACGGTGGAAATTAAAAATGTTTTTACCCGGACAAAATATTTTTCTATAAAAATATGAATGAATGAATGAATATACTTTTATTGTATACCACAAAGAAATATACAGATAACAAAACAAAAAACAGATTATAATATTATGTACGTACAATTTGGCGGCCTTATCTCTACATAGCGATCTCTTCCAGGCAACCAAAGGTGTGGATTAGAACAGTGAAAACTAGGTAGGTGGTGCAAATAACTAATACATGAAATTATTTAAATTGCTAAAATGTAATAAAAATAAAGTAAAACATATACATAAATATACATACATATATATAATTATATAAACAAACGTACACATTTACCAGAATATATATATATATATATATATATATATATATATATATATATATATATATATATATATATATATATAACAAAATTCCTCAAACAAAAATATAAAGCAGATAAATACAATAGATACATACATACACACACAGTTGTGGAATATTATAAAAAAAAACTTAATTTATTCTAACGGTCTTTGAACGACTGAGACATGTAATGCTCTTTAAGTAGTCGCTTAAAAATTACAATAGTTTGTGCTTCACGTATACGCAACGGTAGGGCATTCCAGAGCTTGATAGACAGGACAGTAAAAGATTTATTAAAAAAGGAAGTATTGTGAGTTGGTACCTATAAACAAATTTTCTTGAAGAGCGTAGAGGTTCTCCTGGAAGCCCTACAAAATTAAACTTCTCCTTTAGATAGGGAGGTGTAGAAGGGTGAAATAATACACCGTACAGAATAGAAAGAATATGCATATTCCAGCGAAGTCGGATAGGTGACTTGAGACGTGAGCAAAACTGGGAAATATGGTCAAATTTGCGCAATCCAAATATGAGCCGAATACTAGTGTTTTGAAGTCTCTCATGCTTATTTAGACTGTTCAAGTATAACTTTGGTAGGAATGGGAAGAAATGATCGAAGTAGACGCAGAGAACACAGAGCGACAAAGGTTTTCTTACTTACCTCATTCAGTTGGCGTATCCAATTTAAGGAGTTATCGAAATAAATACCAAGATTTTTGACATTGTCAAAGTAAGGGATTACAATTCCATCGAATTTGATAGGTGGTACGGAGAACCAGTCAATTCTTGAGATAAAGCTCCGGCTACCAATAATAATGACCTGTGATTTTTTGGGATTGACATTTAGGCCGTATGACTTACTCCACTCATGAATAATATTTAAGTCGTTATTCAATGTAGCGATTGCATTCGGCAAATTCTCAAGAGTTGACTGGGTTTAAATCTGAACATCATCCGCATACATGTGGTAGAGAGAAGATATTTTATGAGAGATTGAATTAATGAAAATGGAAAAGAGTAAAGGTGACAATACTCGGCCTTGCGGCACGCCTGCAGTAATATCACAACAAGATGAGTGAGTTTCATCAACACGAATACGACGGCCACAGAGATAACTTTGAAACCAGTCAATTACTGATGGAGATATGTTAAGGGAACACATTAGACTCAACAGTATATCGAAATAAACAGTATTAAACGCATTACTGAAATCCAGCAAGGTCATGACTGTGAATTGTTTATTGTCCATACCCCACAGTATGTCATCAGTAACTTTAATTAAAGCAGTAGCCGTACTATGACCAGGACGGAAAAAGGATTGTGAAGGATTTAATAAATTGTGCTTATTAAGAAAAGGGGTCAGCTGTTGGCAAATAAGTTTTTCAAGGACTTTAGAAAGGAAAGGTAAGATTGATATGGGACAGAAATCAGAAAGGTTGACGGGATTGGATCTCTTCGGAAGGGGTATAACATGTGCACTCTTCCAGGCTTGAGGAAATTTAGACGAAAAGACACATGCATTAAGTTGATAAGTAATAATCGAATCGAAGCGACAGTAGCCTAATGGCAGGGTGCGGATCGCGAACTCAAAAGGTCGTGGGTTCGAATCCGCCATTTGACTACTGTCGTGAACCACTCCTAACACAAGCATTTTCAAGCTTACCAGGAGTAGTTAAAAGGAATATTAGTAATGTTAACTAATAAGATTACTAATATTTAATAAAATAATAAGAGCGATAACATCAAGGAGAGGAATAATCACATTACGGCTAATGTTGTCGCTACCGACAGCATTTAAGTAGATGGATAATATAATCTTCTTAACATCACATACAGTAAACTGACTAAAAATGAACGGAGGATAATTAGGAGTCGGAGTTACAGAAAGAGAACGAAGTGTTTGCAGTTTATGTTCACTCTCAAAAGAGTTAGAAGGATTAGAAAAACTTGAATTTAATAGTTCAACATCAACACTAGGAGGTAAGGCATTTAGGGATCTTCTTCCAACTCCAACTGTTTTAAGAAACTTCCACACCCTAGATGAGTCTCCGTTCTCGACTGATGTATGAATATGGCGTCGTTGTGCAGCTCTACATAATGTATTGCAGCGATTCCTCATTTTCCGTATTTCCTTTGGTTGTCCTCTGTTTTATTTCTCTTAAGCTTTGACAATGCCACATTTTTCTTCAAGGTAAGTTGGTGGAGCCACGTGTTTAAGGCTGCCGAAGTCTAGTTCCCCGGTCGAACCTTAAACCTATTACGCGAGATATTAACTAAAGTGGACTGTATATGCGGTTGCTTCTACGTTTACGTAAAGGCGACTACTATAGCATGCGGTATAATGCACTCGCTCTTCCCTAAAACTAAACTATTATTGTGCCAAATCGCTGAAAAGGAATCCTGCCTTATTAGGAGAACAACAAATTTGGAGCGGGTTAAACTATGTAAGGCAGGAGCTAAATTAAGGAATGTTGACTCACCGGGGTTTCTTCTATCCTATTGAGCACTATAGCTGCAACTTCTGGAACTTCTTCTGGAACACTCCGGAGAGAGGCGGTGCGCGACTATATCTCACACGATGTGAGGCAGGTCTCCTGGAGCTCGCCTGCTTCCAGGCTAAAGCGGTTTCTACTAGCGGTGTGGTTTCAACGACGACTGTGACGGAAAGAGCTGTTGTTCCAATGACTGGCGCGGTAGGAAAGAGGCCGCGCAACGGTCGCGCGTGCCTTATATGTCCTCGGCCCCGATGATTACGTGACATTCTAGAATCATCTTCTTGCCCCTCCCACCCCACCACCCCGATGTGTCGATGGAGGATCGAGGAGGGTATGAATGATATCGTTTTGTCGGAAAGGAACAAGCGGCTTGGCACCTCTACCGTCAAATATAATAATCCAATGGTTTTTTCCGCGCAACCATCTCCCCCGCCCTTGAAGGATTTCCTTCAAAATTAACTAATACAACTAGAGCTAAGATCAACTAACAAAATAACTAACTAACGCTAAAATTACCTAAATTCAACTACAATTTAATCTAGAAAGCTAATTTACATTATGGAAGAGGCAGGGGGCACAAACGGACAACCGGACGCAAGTAAGACCCAACCGTGGTCTTAACGCGAGCTATCCTAACTACTCCGTCGGAACCGGGAAAGACCTCTTCGACAATTCCTAACGGCCAGCGGAGAGGCGGTGTATTCTCTTTGGTGAGCACAACTACAGTTCCTACAGCTAAAGGCTCAGTTGCTGTGTTCCATTTTTGCCGAGACTGCAAAGTATGCAAGTATTCCATCCTCCATCGTTTCCAAAACGATTGCACTAACCGATCTAATAATTTGTGGCGTGCGGAAATGCTAAGTCTGTTCTCATCCATACCTGCGGCTGGCAAATACTTAAAGGCGTTAAATTCAAAAAATGTGCTGGAGTTAGAGCCAGCGGTTCCGAGGGGTCACTAGACAACGTACGACAAAGTGGGCGACTATTCATTACGCATTCAATTTGAGCGAGCACCGTACTTAGCTCTTCGAAGGACAAAATTTGATCTCCTATTACTCGGTATAAATGACTCTTTAGACTCTTGATATTAGTCTCCCAATTGCCCCCAAAATGGCTCGCGGCTGGGACGTTCAGAGACCACTCAATGCGGTTCTCGGCTAGAATGTGAGCGAACTCCGAATTATAATATTTGCTAGCTAAGAGCTCATGTAGTTCCGATAAAATACGTTTTGCACCGACGTAGTTCGTACCGTTATCCGAATACAATCTACTTACAGGGCCACGGCGGGAAAGAAATATTTTAAATGCACCCATAAAGCCTGCTGTGCTTAGATCACCAACGAGTTCTATATGCACCGCTCGAGTAGTTAGACATACGAAAATGCAGACGTAAGCCTTTGTGGATCTACCACGCCCGCGAGTGAGCGTGACCTTAAACGGACCAGCGAAATCAGACCCGGTGTGCGTGAAGGGCTTTACTGATTGTATTACTCTACAAGATCTAAGTTCTGCCATTTCCGGAAATGACGGCTTGGGGCGTGCCCGAAAGCAAGCTATACATCTGTGCACCCGATTGCGTATTAAACTACGTGCAGAAAGAATCCAATAATTCTGACGCAAAATCGACATCAACAAGTCGGGGCCAGCGTGCGAGTTCAATTTATGATGGTAGTCGACTAATAAGTTCATGATATGGTCTTTACGCGGTAAAACAATAGGGTGCCGTTGGTCGAAACTCAATTGCGAGTTGGACAAGCGTCCACCTACCCTTACAATCCCATCCTGTAAAAATGGCTTAAGGCGTTGAAAGGCGCGACTACAAGCTCTATTCGATTGTAATCTTCTAATTTCTTCAGAGAAGTGCGCACGTTGAAGTTCACGCAATACTAGCGACTCGGCATAGTTGTAATCGGACGTAACGATATACGAACAAACACTACTTATCGACTTTAAACTACAAAGGCTACACTGTAACGACAAAATGATTTAAATATAACACAGCGTATTGCTGTGGCGCGGCTAACTATACTATTTTATTTTTAATTTTACGGAACACCAACAAGCTAAACAAACACTAAGGAAATAACAATATATAATTCTATCAACGACAAACTAATATTTAAATAATAAAACTATCCAATCACAAGTATGCAATTTCTAAGCGACTAAGCTATAATTATTAATAAGCGGTGAAACTATGCGATGAACGCTTCGGAACAACACTGCATATGGCTTGTTGCTCGCGAAGTCTCACTTCCTCCCGCCAATCAAGATTGGTCTCAGCAGGTCTATTCCGTAGCCTCCAGTGAGGCACGCTTTCTGTCGCAGCGGCTCGGTGTCTCCATGCGCCGCGACCGTGACCTCGATCCGCGCCGCGCGCGCCTCCGCTAACTAGATCGATTCGAGCACTGAATATGTCACCTGACGGGTTGCGGGGCGATCTAATCTTGCTAATATGGGCCTTGTTCGCGGTGTCGGTAAACCTAGCTCCAGGGCTATCCCTACTCGGCGTTCCCTTCGGCTGCGACGAAACTACAACAGGTTTACTAACAACAGACTCTAACGTCTTGCTTCTCGACCCTTCGCATAATTTATTACCCGAGCGCGGTATGTTCCCCTCCCCTATTTCCCGAAAATTGCGAGCCAATAATTCGGGAGGTTCGACAGCAACGGTGCAACAACAGGATGTTGCCGAAATGCTATCTATGATGGGGGCGGAGCCAAGGATAACATATCCCAATACGGTTTCCAGTGCATAAGGCGCGGTATGCGAGGAGTTGCCCTTGACCTTATTGTTTAACAAAAGATGAGGAAAAAGCGATGCTCCAATGAGCATGTCTATGTTTCCAGGAACGGCGTAAGTGTCGTCCGCCAGAGTCAAATTCTTAAATTCAATCATTGCCGAGGTGTCAACCGAAACGGTTGGCAACCGTTCAGTGACCCTATCTACTACTAGTGCATTTATATCAAAGTTAACATTACGATCTATCCGAGAATAAACTTTTAAATTTATATATCCCTGTGTCGATTTACTAGTGCCTCCGATGCCTTTAATTACAGGACATGAAAGTGACCTATTTATTACTAAGCCTAAGCGCTGACAACATTGTCGCGTTATAAAGCTATTTTGGGCTCCGCTGTCCAGCAGTGCACGGACGCTTTGTTCGTTTCCACGCGAATCCCTAACCAAAATACGTGCCGTACCCAGTAACACGGTTGAAGGAGGTTGTGCTCCCGTATTTGCCAATGAGCACAGAGCGACATCACCAGGTCGACCGCTAGAATCGTTGACCTTAGTAGGGGCGAATTCCTTATCCGCTTTACTTGACGCCGCTATGTTGCTATTTTCAAAATGTAATAGCGTGTGATGTTTCCTGGCGCACTTGCTACATACGGAACTCGAATTGCATTTTGCAACTAAATGCTTATCGCTTAAGCAGTTCAAACATAGGTTGTTTGTCTTTACTAATTTATAACGCTCGCTTGGTGAATATTTACGAAAAGTCGCACAATTATATAAATTACCGTGTCTATCTTTACATACTAAACAAGTATGCTGCAGTGATGTTGGCGTAGCGGTTACGTAAGTTAACGACCCTGCTATTTTAGATGGTTGAGTCTGTCTACGGTCGACGCACCTTTTATTGTCCTGTTTAACGTTCGGAGAGCGCTGCATCACCTTTATTTGATCTCGCACGAACGATGCTAATGAATGAAAGGAAGGTATCTCCGAGCTACGATGCTCCATTTCAAACGCACGCACGGTGTTGGGGTCCAACTTCTTCAGTGCAATATGGAGAAACACCACGTCCATAAGATCATTAAATTTCAAATTCTTAAGTGCAGCCACCGATGCCACAAATTTATCTAGAAATTGCTCTAAGCCGTTGATGTTCGCGGATGATATAGATTTAAGATCGAATATCTGGTTCAAATATTCGGAAGCTAACATTCTCCTATCTTCATATTTAGTTTTAAGCGTTTCGAATATTAATAAGTAATTGTTTGCTGTAGGTGTAAAACCAGAGCAGATCGACTGTGCCCTGCCACTAAGTTTACTGATTAAGTAATATAATTTTTCGGCGTCCGATAACGATGGGTTATTGTGTATATTGTTTTGAAAACTACTGAAGAAGAAGGGCCACGTCTTAATATCACCATTAAATACCGGAATATCTATTGGCGGCAACCTAATCGAGTCGCTTGGACGTACCTGTTTTTCCGGCTTTGCTTCGTTTTGAGATGGTAGGGATCTCGCAATTCTTTTCACGCGACACAACATATCTTCGAATGCCAGCAGCGGTTGGTAGTTCACTATGTATTTCGGGTCGATTTGTAATTCCAAATGATTAATTTGGTCTAATATTTTTTCGTAATCTATTCGTAGAGAATCTATCGTTTCGATTTCGGTCAAAAAAGTTTCCCGCACTGCTTCTATATGAATGTTCTTTATATAATCACTTATATTCAGCATACGTGAAAAGAGTATGTCCCTCTTGGCATAAAGCGTTTTAATTTTGATTTCACTTCCACTATCTGCCATTTTAAACTATTATAATAAAGTTATATCAATCACAATTAATCTCACAACGCACAAACAATAAAGGATGGACACTCGGTATGCCGTATTACGTAATTAAATCGAACACCTGCGCAGCGAGTCGAGGTGACGCGTCATTTGCACTCAATAATTTTATCAAGATTGTGGGTAAGCGTATCAAACGGTTCCTATTACACTGTTTCAATTATTTAATAGGCTTTAAATTTAATCAAATACGAGCGCTATAAAACGAATAATTCTGTTTGCGAGTACCTAATCAAATTTTAAATTTAAACGAACACTATTTAAGTCTATTCTATAAATTGGAGTGCATTATCCAATTAATTAATTCAACAATTCGACCAAAATCCTGCTCGAAGTGACCATAAAATGGTGGAGCCACGTGTTTAAGGCTGCCGAAGTCTAGTTCCCCGGTCGAACCTTAAACCTATTACGCGAGATATTAACTAAAGTGGACTGTATATGCGGTTGCTTCTACGCTTACGTAAAGGCGACTACTATAGCATGCGGTATAATGCACTCGCTCTTCCCTAAAACTAAACTATTATTGTGCCAAATCGCTGAAAAGGAATCCTGCCTTATTAGGAGAACAACAAATTTGGAGCGGGTTAAACTATGTAAGGCAGGAGCTAAATTAAGGAATGTTGACTCACCGGGGTTTCTTCTATCCTGTTGAGCACTATAGCTGCAACTTCTGGAACTTCTTCTGGAACACTCCGGAGAGAGGCGGTGCGCGACTATATCTCACACGATGTGAGGCGGGTCTCCTGGAGCTCGACTGCTTCCAGGCTAAAGCGGTTTCTACTAGCGGTGTGGTTTCAACGACGACTGTGACGGAAAGAGCTGTTGTTCCAATGACTGGCGCGGTAGGAAAGAGGCCGCGCAACGGTCGCGCGTGCCTTATATGTCCTCGGCCCCGATGATTACGTGACATTCTGGAATCATCTTCTTGCCCCTCCCACCCCACCACCCCGATGTGTCGATGGAGGATCGAGGAGGGTATGAATGATATCGTTTTGTCGGAAAGGAACAAGCGGCTTGGCACCTCTACCGTCAAATATAATAATCCAATGGTTTTTTCCGCGCAACCATAAGTCTTTTCAGATCATTAGAGAGCCATGGAGCAGCTAAATGTTCGAGTTTCACGTAATGCATTGGCGCGTGAACGTCATAAAGCTGAGAAAGTAGAGAACAGAAAAGTTCAACTTCATCATCAATGCACGGTGCTCTCTCAATCACTTACCAGTCAATGTTGTGCGCATCTTGACAAAGTTGGTCAATATCCATTCCTCCAAAATTACGTCGCAGAACTAATTTAGGTTTGATTTTAGGAGGGCGTAGTTTATACGAAAGGAAAATTAAATCGTGATGAGAGAATGCGTCAGCAGGACACTGTTCGTGTTTGCAAACTAGTGTTGAAGATGACACTATTATTAAGTCAAAAAGGGAATGACTACAGTTAGGAAAGTAATGAGTAGCAGAAAGGGGTGGGATTTGCATATTAAACGCTTCAATTATATACTTAAGTTTTATAGCCCGATTGTCGCCTTTAAGCAAACAGGTGTTAAAGTCTCCCATCAAAATATTACGTCTATCTAAATATTACTAACGACTATACTTATGGACTAGTGACTCCAAAAGAGATTCGGAAAGAGTAAAATAGTTTACAGAAAGAGAGGGACTGTAGAATACTCCAAGAATGACTTTATTCTGAGACGGGGAGACCTCAACCAGCAAATGCTCAGCGGAATCAACAGGGGTTTAGATGAAACCTCGGCAAAGAGTAAGAAGTAGATGGCAGACAAGGTTTTAGCCAAGATTCTGAAACTAAAATAGCGTGAATATTTTGGGATTCAAATAACGCAAGCATGTCAGGATAATGAGCCGGAATGCTTTGGGCGTTAATATGAATAGCATTGAAGTTATTCACACAGTCTGAGAAACAAGAATATAAAGTAATGTTGAGTGAAGGAGAAGCAGTTGTACTGTGATAACAAACGTCACTAAGTGTCTCATCATCCGAAGACAACGACAGAAACAAATCGCTGTCGTTACAAATGTTTGAGGATAACATAAATGCTATATTAAAATATATATATATAAATTCTTATACACACTTAAAAATAAAATATAAATAAAAATGCAAGATCAAACGGTACCTACACTATTACAACCACCAGCAGCATGAAATAGAAAGCACATAACAATACACAACTTAAAGAAATAAAGCAATCAGCTTAGTAGTAAAACTTCCCAAAAACTTGCTGTCTGACACCAATAAATTGTAAGAAGAAATTATACACGTCAGACTAGGCAATATGGGTTTATATGCCTATGCCAAACTAATAAACTAAAAAACAAAGAAATCAAAGAATGCCTCTGTGGTTAAAGGTAACAAATGTCATTATAAATTCAATAAAGTTAATTAAAGTTTTGTCGGGAACTTGGCCGTAGACGGATTGTCGCTCCTGTTTTGTCCCTTGAATAATGGTTTGAAGTGGATTTTGATTCGCAAAAGTGATGCGATTTTGTGAATTAAGTGTCCGCGCGTGTGAACTATTAGAGAAAACGACGAAACAAGTGCTTTGATGTCGATATAAACCTCAAGTTATTTTGATCGCTTGGGCGTCTCATGAACTTGAGTGGCTGTCGTCATCAACTGTCCGCTAGGTTGAGCTGTCGTCAAAATCTCCCAAGGGCTTCGCAATGTGACGCCATCAACATATTGTGAAGAAAAAGAACATAAAATGAAGGCACAATATTTTTAATGACAGACTAAGAGAAAATACATAGAAAATAATAAAACCACATAAAACCGGACATTGGCAGAATTATTGTGACTATCACAATACCAAGGGCCATATAGTTAAAAAAGAAGAAGAAGAAAGTTAATTAAACGTAAAAACAAATATCGGAAAATAATAAAAATAAATAAAAAGAATTAACAATTAATCTACCTGTATTGTGCAATGATTAAAATAATTTGAGTAATAGTCATCAAACCAGTGCAAACCTATTATGAAATTAATGGCATATAAATGTATGGTAAAGGATAATATTAATAATACCTGATAACCAAAAGTTACAAAAAAAAGAGTAGTAATATACGAATTGAGCTGCTGGAGTAAATGAATAAAATCAAAATTACATGAGAAACACGCCACTACCATCATTTTTTCGTCGTCTTTCTAGCCCTAGCTGTAGTAACACGCTGTAGTAGCTGTAGTGTCCAACATTGGGAAACACCAAAACGCTTCCGAGCAGCAACGAACACCTCATGACGGCCCTTAGTCATGAACTCAGATAGAATAACTCCACTACCCTTTAACTTGGTTTTGGAAAACCAAATTTTGTCATGGAGATCCTGATTTCGAAATTTTACGAGCAGCGAACGAGGCTTGTCTCCGCGCGGGCGCCCTAATTGATGGCATCTGGTGATAGAGCCCGCAGTTATTTCTGGGATGTTCAGTTGCTACGATAATACCTTACTCGTGCAATGCACTGGGTTCTCATCTCGGGCTTCTGGCACTCCATGGACAAGCAAAATCTTCCTCCTGGTAGTTACTTCCATTTCCTCTTGCTTCCTACAGAGAAGCTGGAGTTGAAGTTGCAGATTCTCAAGTGCTGACGGGATAAATGCCCTAAAGGCATTAAATTGTGCATTAATGTTGGAAGAAGGGCTTGTTGCAGGGATGGATGTTCTGACCTCCCTCTGGAACTCATCCATACGTGAAGTGAAATTCAGCGTTAGCTCTTCAATTGACTTCTTAAGCAAATCCATGATGAATATTGAAGGTTATTTAAAAGTCAACGTCAGGTGACAGTGAAGTGGCAAAATAAGTTTTAAGTTGCGCACAGTGGAAAACAAATTGTTAGTAAACAATGCTGGTGGATTTATGTAATTATAGGTACATTTATATACTTGATTGTTCTTTATTTACTATTTTTAAATTTAAAAAAAATCAGGAACGATTTTAAATATGACAAAACTCTTTGTGCCTACCCACCGAGAAAATAAATTCCAATAAAGATAAGTTCAAACGGCATAAAGGCGTAGTTATTCGAATGCTAGGTAAAATGATGAATGATGAGACTCATTGTTAAATACTGTTGTAAAAAAAACAAGTAAATCAAATAATTTTATACATAGGCACCGTTAATAGAAAAAGTAGATCTTGTGAGCTTGATATTCTCAGCCCTGATACCCCAGGTTGGTCAGTATTGACAACTGTGCCATCGTTACCTTTATTACCGCCAGACTCGCAATCTCACAAGGAAGTTCGCGATCTGAGGGAGGGGGATGGACATGAGGGCAGAATATTAACACCTGCGCCTGCAACTGAGACCTTTACTGAGAACTTCATGCACTTTAATCACTTAACACCCTCACATGTTACAGTAACGAAAGGAGTGCGGCGTCCATAATCGTCCGATGATAAAGTCGAGGACATGGTAAAAATACCACCACAAACATAAAATATAATAGGCACAATATTCATAATTTGTATTGTAAAGTGTGTGTGTGTGTGTGCGTGCGTGCGCGCGCGTGTGTGTGTGTGTGTGTGTGTGTGTGTGTGTGTGTGAGTGTGTGTGTGTGTGTGTGTGTTGGATTCAGACCCTCAAAAATATTGTACATGGAAAATAAAATTAGGTATACTATTTTTCAAAAATTATATCACGTTTGACGTCTCATGTTTCTTTTTTCTCATGTGCCGGGATTTTGGCGTCACGCGTTTAGTTTATCTATACGTTTCATTTTTAGCCGGTTTTATTTTTATTTCTGTTTAATTTTTGTCTAAAGAAATTAGTGTAAGTTAAATTTTGAATATTGTGCCTATTATATTTTATATTCAATAAGGGTAAAATGAAAGGAGTACAAAAGAAACCATATCTGCTTAATTAAATCTGAAAATCTGATTCATAAAATATTTTGAAATTCTGTTTTCAAACCGATTGCTTAGAGCTTAGAGTTTTTATCGTGGTAGCCTCTCATTATAGTTGTAATATAAATGCATCGATCGAGCACTGATTGACCAGAAAGGGAGCTAATTCTAATTTTACTAAAAAACCGTGGTACTCATGTACAATACAGAAATTCTCGATATCATAGGGTTAATATTAAAAAGTAAAAGGACTCAATAATAATACAAGTCGACCTTTAGGTAAAATTATGGTATTTTCGCTTAGTATTATTACGATACTACATACTACAGACTATGAAATAATGGTACAATTAGGATAATAATTATACTGCAAAATCCGACCTGGTTACGTCATGTTTTGATATGACGTTTGTATTATGACAGATGCGCTACTTTTTCTTGTATGAAAAAGTTATGAATAAAAAATTTAGATGGGCCTATCCTTCCTTTTGAAATCATTGCATATAACACCCTCACTATTGGGGGAGAAATGTTGTGTACGTGCGCGGTTGGGTCCGCACTTAATAATAATACTTGCAATTAAAATAGTACGCTGGCAGTCCTCAAGTGTTTCACTAGTCACCTGTGCTCCGTATCACGAACTAAACACAGTTAAAAAATCCAGAAGGACAAGTTGCAAGATGGATTGAACTACTGCAAGAATACGACTCTGTAATCGAACATCGCAGCGCGAAATCTCATCATAACGCAGATGAATTGTCAAGAAGACCTTGTCCTGAAGGTTGCAGGCATTGTACTAGGCAAGAGGGTAAGGAAGTGGTATCTGTGAGAATGCTCAGGACAGAATACCTCAGCAACGAGTGGAAGGCCAGAATACAACATGCACAGCAGGAAGATTCGGACATCAAACTGATTCTGGAATGGATGAATGGCCAGTGCTCCCAAGCCCAAGTGAAGCAACGTCTCAGCGATGATTTTGACAACGAAAAGCTATTAGGCCCAATGGGACAGCTTGCTGATCTGGGATGGAGTTCTGTGACGTAAATGGAGAAATGGTCGAGGAACAGCTGTCATTTGCAAATGATTGTCCCTAAAGCTAAAGTACCGGATGTCCTACAGCTGTACCATAATGGATGTTCAGGAGTTAACGAACTCTACTGAAGTTCTACTGTGAGGATAGCCTTTCACGTGGCGGGACCGTTTCCGGAAAGTGAAATTCGTAACCAGTATTTTATGTTTGTGATGGATTTCTTCACCAAGTGGCCAGAAGTCTACGCTATTACCAATCAAGAAGCTTCACAGTTGCAGATAAACTACTTCATGAAGTCTTCTGTCGTATTGGAGTACCTTTAGAGATTCACAGCGATCAAAGAAGAAACTTTGAGTCTCAAATATTCCTGGAAACTGGCCGAGTTTGGTGTACTCATATAACAAAAACAACTTCTTACCACCCACAATCTGATGGAATGGGAATGATTTAATCAGACATTGGACAGGTACCTAGCAAACGTCGTGGAAAGTCGGCAACGAGATTGGGACAAGCACATACAACCGTTTTTGTTGTCATATCGAGGTGCTGTTCACGAAAGTACATCAGTGACACCGGTTTTCAAAAAATTTAGGAGAATTACGGCTGCCTGCAGACATGATCACCAAAATTCCTCACTAATACCCCACGCAATATGAGGGCGACACTGAAAGAACTGGCCACTTGTAAACTATATAATAAAAAAGTAAGTTAAAATTTTGAAAATTGCACTCTTTGCCAAAATAATTGAGTGTGTATTTTATTAATTTGTCATTTGTTTACGTTATGGCGGCAAATTGAAAATTGTCTGTACAATGATTTTTTGTGAATTTCGATGTCATTTAAGTCACCAAGAAAGTTATGATAGACTTCGATTGGCCCTTCACGTTGAAGCCCCATCTGGTGCCATTGTTTACAACTGGTTAAATGAGTTTAATCGTGGTAGCACTAATCTCACCGACGATCTCCGTGAGAGACGGCCTCTACGGCGACGACTGAAGATAACATCAGTGTTGTGCGGCGTATGATAGAGACTGACAAAAGAATGACTTATCAGCAGATTCGGACAAGCTTAGGCATCGGTATGAGTCAAGTGCACAAAATCCTCCATGAACAACAAGCTTTCTTCCCGGCGGATACCTCATAATTTAACAGAGACCCAAAACTCCGTCATGTTGATTGGTGTCGTGAAATGGTTCAAAGACTTAACGGAGGTGACTCAAACTCTGTGCTTGACATACTTACGGGTGACAAAAGCTGGATTAATTATTATAATTCTGAAACTAAGATACAGTTTGCTGTCTGGGTGTTACCTTCCGAGAAATTGCCAATTAAAGTGAAGAGATGTAGAAGCGTGAGAAAAAAGATGGTGGCCTCGTTCTTCGGAAGAACAAGTCATTATGCAACAATTATTTTATAGGATCGAAAAACAGTTACTGCAGAGTGGTACACTAACAATTTTTTGTCACTTGTCTTGCAAAAAGTTCGGGAAAAACGACCTCGCATTAGGATCCTCCTTCACCACGACAACGCCTCGTCACACACCGCCAAGCAAACAATCGACTACATGGCGACTTCAGACGTGGAATTACTAGGTTACCTGCCCTATAAACCCTACCGCGCACATAAAACATAACAAACATAAAAGAAAAATTTCGAGGAAAACGTTTTATTGACGCCGAGGAAGCAGTGGCTACGTTTCAAAATGCTGTTGAAGAGACCCCTAAGGACGAGTGGAAAAAGTGTTTTTCTCAGTGGTTCCATCGGATGCAGCGATATATTGATGTATATGGATACTATTTGAAAAGATATAATAAAACTAATAACTTGCTAGTTGGTTCAGTTTTTGATTTTCTAAGAACTTTTAGTGTCACCCTCGTATTATATACATACGATATATAACAAAATGAATGATATTTATGAGCACGTCAGACCGGGCCAGCGCCTGAAAAGATGAAAACCCGGTATGACCGCAAAATGAACAACAAAGGGTTCGACGAAGGTTCACAGTGTGGTTGCACAATTCAGTCCGCAGCAAAGGGAAACCTCCTAAGCTTCAAGCTGAATGGGACGCAGTGGAGAAGCTTCCATAAAAGCTGAAAAGCCGGGCTTGCCTTATTAAAACTGAATCAATCAATAATATCAATCAATAATATCAACTAATAAAATAACTCGTAAAATGTTTCAAGCTATTTCAAATTTCCCACGCACTCCACTGTTCGACACATGTCGACCGATGACCTCGTATTGCCTTAGCGATACTGCTGCCGTCATAAAAAATTAGTTTAAATAGAGCGATTATTTGTCTCCCTCACTCGCGTGGGCTTTTTACGGGGCTTTCGAGAAGACGATAGCTCTCTTTCTAACCTATGGCAAAATATTCTATAATGAAATATAACTACGATTGTATATATAGCAATTAGTATGGAGATGTAAAGCCAGGCTTTTGGAAATAAATTTGTTAAAAGCGGAGGCGCGCGGGCAATAGGGGAGCGCGGGGCTGGAAGTTCCCGGGGTAAGTTGTTCCGATAGCAATAACTTTGTAAGGAAAATAGATATCAGCATAAGTGAAATGCGCCGTTAAAGCATCAGGTGAAATGCCACGCCGGCCGCCATTTTAGCTACTCCAGCGACGGTGGTTGAGTGGCTATGCGCATGTAGCTGTCAAAACATGACATATGTTCGCGACGGCTTAACAACGTTAAGAAACAAAGTTATAAAGAATATTGTTTTTTGTATTAATAATGAAATTACCGACAAAACTGGATGAAAACATGTATTAATATAGTTGTGTAGCATATTTATAAATCTTAGTATATTTGTATAGAATGTCGTTTTGATAACAAGTAATATAAACAACTTTTATTATATTAAGAAAAATCGACCTCTCACAGCGCGTCTTATCGTGGAACTCTCTAAAAGTTTTTAATTAACTGCGTAATAGTTACTAAAAATAAGGAAAATAATTTTATGTTCTAAAAGAGTTATAAATATGACATTCAATTAGCATATGGCTTATAGATTAAAGAAGTGTAGGGATATTTTTGTATAATTAAACGCATTTGGTAGATATATAAAAATCAAAGAATTAATGTACCCAAATATTATGAAAATTTGGGACATTTCGTTTAATAACTTTTTACAATGTTAATATTTTGAGTAACCTTTATGATATACTAATAAAGTACCAGACTACCGATTTAATGATGTATAGCATGTTAGTGTAGCAATTAGTTTTGTATAGAAAATATTGCAATTTATGCCATTTGTATAGTGAAAAGTTTATGCAATAAAGAGGCAAACGGAAAATGGCAAGCGGCTCACTGCAAAGTATTGCCAAAGTCTACCTTAGGGCCTCGGGACCCAGTACTCGTAGTAGTGTGAAGAACTACCAGTGACAGTGAAGTGAAGTGAGTGGTATCCGGTGGTAGCTGAAGTGACTAGTAGCAGTATATAGTGAATAGTAAAAGTGTTAGCTAGCCGAAAAAGGTCGTAACTGATATTCGCAGTTACATATAGTGAAAGTGTTAGCTAGCCGAAAAAGGTCGTAACTGATATTCGCAGTTACACATAGTGATAGTGTTAGCTAGCCGAAAATGGTCGTAACTGATATTTGCAGTTACACCAGTGATAAAATCAGCTAGTTTAGTTGATAATAGCTGCTAGTCAGTAGTGTTAGAAAACCAGCTACTACCAATAGATATTTGATACCACCGTACAATTTAAAGAAATCTTTTGAAATATACAGTGACCAATCTATAGTGAACAACCGTAGTTTAACAACCGTGATCAATAATTATAAAATTTCGCGACTAATCAATCAGTCGAACCGCTGGCCACTACCTTGCTATTTGTATTTGTTAATCGTGCATTTTGATTTGAACCACAGTCCACAATATTTCAGCGGCACCCACAAAGACGGCAGTGAAAGTACCCACCGGAACCTATAGGTGTAGGACGTGAGCGACTCGCGAAGTATCTTCGACAACATTTACTCCGGAGAGTTTCGCCCGTCCGGCACATTCGTTGGTCCTTCGAGCCGGATATATCCGTTTGTATTTCGGAACCGGGTAAATAGTCACCACCGTATTAAAACCGCAGAATTTTTCAGATTCAAGATGCCGATCACCCGTTCGCAAGGAAGGGAAGCCAAGGCGTGGACCGTCGGTCTGGAAGGAGGTTCGTCATCCAGTAACGCCACCGTCCACTACCAGATGCCACCACGCTCACCGTCAACGGTAGAGGGCGCTGAGGCGCCATGCTGTCCCCCCGAGAGGGGGATACCCCTGGCCGCGCCGTCCACTACGGCCCGCATAACGAAGCAGAGGGAACATCTAGAAGGCAACGATGACTTTAGCCGTGCATCATCGCCAACAGCCCGGGAAGACACCCACACCGAAGAGCCACCGAGGGGCCACACCGATTGCAGTACGAAGTCAAAGAAGACTGTTCGGCCCAATAGAAGAATTTTGAAGGCTCGTGAAGAAGTATTGAAGATCAAACTAGAACTTGCGCAGATCTCCTTACAGATGGCTGAAGGAGAAGACGAATCAGACGACTATGATGAAGATGGTCACTCCAAAAATCCCATGCCACAGAAGCTCAGCCAGGAACCCACCGTTAATGAAGACAGGGGGCTCCTACCGATTGTATCAGAGCTCACATACCAGGATTCCTAACCAGAAGACGTACAAAAGGATCCCATGCCATAGAAGCTCAGCCAGGAACCCACCGTTAATGAAAACAGGGGGCTCCTACCGATTGTATCAGAGCTCACCAACCAGGATTCCTATCCAGAAGATGTACAAAAGAATCCCAAGCCAAATAAAGCTAACCAGGAACCCGTCATAAGTGAAGACAGGGGGCTCCGTCCATTTATATCGGAGCTCACGTCCGCTATAGCCACGCTCGCTGACAAATCAAAGTTAGAGAGTGCGCCACTATCGTCGCATACTTTCGCAGCGTCGAAAGCTATAATGACACTGCCAAGCTTTAGCGGAGCGCATACCGAGTGGCTTTCATTCCGTGCCATTTACGAAACAACCCGAGGCTACTTCAATGACATTGAAAACACTGCTAGACTAAGACGAAGTCTACAAGGAAGAGCCTTGGAAACAGTCAGTTCAGAACTTATTAAGCATGCTAAGCCAGATGAGATTATGCGAGAACTGGAGTTACAATTTGGGCGTCCAGATTCAATCGCGCAAGCAGAAACCGAGAAGTTACGAGGATTAGCACGCTGTACAGAAGCACCCAGAGACATCTGCACATTCGCGAGCAAAGTGAGGGGAAGCGTCGTCACTCTTAGAGCCCTAAAGCGAGATCATTACCTCGTCAACGCAGAGCTGCTACGACACCTCACCGACAAACTGCCAAACTCTATACGTGCCCAGTGGTATAGAGTCTACACCGAAAAATATGACTCTAGACCAGACCTTGGCTGCTTCAGCGATTTTATTACCGAGCAAGCTCGCTTCTGCAGTGCATTTGCGCCTCCAGAAATTATAAACGAAGCACAAAGCAATCGTTCAGTACATAGAGCACACGCGGCTACTACTAAGCCGTCTCAGAAATGCAGAGTGTGCGAAAAAGAGGGTCACTACGGATCCGAATGTAAAAAATTTAAGGAAGCAGATATCAACAAAAGATGGGAACTCGCAAAGAAAAATAATTTATGTTTCCGCTGTTTACGTTATCGAAATCAGACACACAAATGCAAAACCAGTAAGTGTGGAATAGAAAGATGCACAGCGACACACAATCGACTTCTCCATCACAATACAAAGGAGAAGACTGAGGTCAAACAAAAAGAACCTCCAGAAACCGTAGCTAACTCATTCGCTGTGTCAAAGCATCAAGCCTATTTAAAAATAATTCCAGTGCGAGTAATTGGACCGGCGGGAGCTGTAAATACACACGCCCTGCTGGATGATGGGTCAACAGTTTCACTAATGGATGAAGAGATCGCCAAACAAATTGGAGCTACAGGGCGGTTGGACCCGTTTAAGATCACCGCTATCGGGAACACTACCCTCGATTCACCGGAATCCCGAAGAATCAAAGTATCGCTGAAGAGTCTCCACAGCAAAAGGGTGCCATTCAGAGCACGCACGGTTGCAAGCCTAAACTTGGGGCCACAGACTGTGCGTGCAGCAGACATAGCCAAGTGCAACCACTTGAAAGACCTAAAGGAGCAGCTAATATATGACTCCGGCAACCCAAGGATCCTAATAGGACGGGACAATTGGAGACTTCTGATAGCCACTCAAATCCGAAGAGGTCCGCCGCACCAGCCAATTGCCTCGCTCACAGAATTAAGGTGGGTGCTACGCGGGGCACATACTAAAGCCCCGTATCAGCGCGTTCACGCGGCCAATGAGCTGCACAAGAGCGAGGAAACTATAGATGACCAACTCCGCGAATATTTCGTGCTGGAATCTCTCATTATCAATCCGAGAAGACCAGACTCCGACCCAGAGAAGAAAGCTGAAGATATACTAAATAGCAGCACCCGTCAGTTACAAGACGGGCACATAGAAACAGCGCTTCCCTGGAAGAAAAAGGATATCGAGATGCCTGGTAATTACGAAACAGCAATAAAACGGCTCGTTTCCATTGAAAGAAAATTAGATCGAGACGAAGATCTAAAAAGAAAGTATGATGAACAAATGAATTCCCTTGTACAAAAAGGATACGCCGAGATAGCACCGAAAACTAGCACACCGGGAAGAACATGGTACCTACCCCATTTCGACGTCCATAACCCAATGAAGCCAGAGAAGTTTCGAATAGTACACGATGCCGCAGCCAAAACAAAGGGGGTGTCGTTGAACGACTTCCTGCTCACGGGTCCAGACCTACTGCAATCACTACCAGGGGTCATGATGCGTTTTCGCCGCCATAAAATCGCTGTCTCCGCGAACATAGCCGAAATGTTCATGCAGGTCAAAGTTAGACCCGAAGACAGAGATGCCTTAAGATATCTCTGGAGAGGGGATCGACGTAATGAAGCTCCACAGGAATATAGAATGACGTCGATCATTTTTGGTGCAGCCAGTTCGCCCTGCACAGCCATATTCGCGAAGAACTGGAACGCTAAAAAATACAAAGACAAGTATCCAGAAGCCGTAGAAGCTATCATTCAAAACCACTATATGGATGACTATCTCGACAGTTTCCAGTCTCTGGAAGAGGCAATGCGAATATCGAAGGAAGTACGCGACATACACAAAAACGCGCACTTCACCTTAAGAAAATGGGTTTCCAACGCACCAGAAGTTGTAAAAGAATTAGAACCTGACCGTGAAGCATCTGAGTCAGTCGATCTGGGAAACAAAGGAACCGAGGAAAAGATATTCGGATTAATCTGGAAACCGGGTACCGAACAGCTGAGCTTCAACCTAAAGCTCGCTCGACTTCCAATCAATTTGCTGCATAAAACACCAACCAAGAGGGAAGCACTTAAAATAGTAATGTCGCTGTATGATCCGCTCGGCCTCGCCTCCCCAGTTACAATTCGAGCAAAGCAAATACAGGAAGCATGGAGACGAGGAACAGACTGGGACCAGGAGTTGGACGAAGACCTGACTAAACAATGGTTCACATGGATCCAACATCTGGAACAGCTCAAATCAGTAAGCATCCCAAGATGCTACCCGGGATTCAGCGACGCACGTTCACTCCAATTCCACGTGTTCACCGATGCCAGTGAGAGCGCCTACGCAACGGCAGTCTACTGGAGATCAACAACAACCGATGGGACAGTACATGTGAGCCTCATCATGGCTAAGGCGAAGGTAGCTCCGCTGAAAGTAACGTCCATATCTCACCTCGAGTTACAAGCCGCCGTGATGGGAAGCCGCGTAGCTGCCGCCGTCATCCAGGCACATTGCGTGACGCCCGAAGCCGTAACATATTGGACTGAAGGCAAAACTGTCCTCACGTGGATAAAAAAGGGCTCCAGGAGTTACAAACCTTTCGTTGCCCACCGAATAGCAGCAATCGAGGAACATAGTAAAGTAGAGGACTGGCGCTGTGTACCTACCAAATTGAATATAGCTGACATTGCCACGAGGGACGTACCACCGAACTTCGACTCCAATCACGAGTGGTACAACGGCCCATCGTTTCTGTATAAAGAACCCTCAGCATGGCCAACCGAAAGACCCACGTCATCCGAACCTACAGGTGAGGAAAGATCCCTCACCATTAAGGAATCGTATCAATCTCCGATACTCCGAGAAGCTGTTCCCGATCCAGCAAGGTTTTCGAGATAGGAACGCTTATTGCGAGCTACGGCTAGAGTGCTTCAATTTATAACACTCTGAAACTCTCAAACCACAGACAGGACCTTCTATAAAAGAACCAAAAGGGACAAAGAGGAAGATCCCGACTAGAGGAAATCGAAAAATAATCCGCGACAAATCGCGCAGCCTCCCAGTCAAGTGAAAAATAGAGATGTCAAAAGGTACATCACACAAGAGGCCGAATTCATCAGAAAGGCCGAAAAGCTCCTGATATGTGCTATACAAGAGGGCTCCTTCTCACAAGAGATAACCGATCTCCGTAATAATAAAAAGGTCGCTCATGATAGCCGCCTACGACCGCTCCAAATAGAATTGAAAGACGGCATCATCGCGCTACGAAGTCGCATAGCCGCCGTGAAGGGAGTCACAGAAGACATGAAGGGGCCAGCTATATTGGATGGTGATCATTACATCACGCAATTATACATTGACTGGACGCATCGTAGCCTGCATCATTGCGGAACCGAACCTACCATCAACGAGGTTCGACAGCACTACTGGGTGATCCGACTTCGACCCACCACGAAAAAGATAGTGAGCCAATGCATACAATGTCGCATCTGAAAAGCACAACCATCAGTGCCAGCGACCGGTGACCATCCCAGTACACGTCTCACTCATCACCAGAGACCGTTCACCTTCACCGGTCTGGACTATTTTGGGCCACTTTCAGTCATTGTGGGACGTCAACATCAGAAGAGATACGTAGCTCTCTTCACCTGCCTCACATCCAGAGCTGTCCACTTAGAAGTTGTCGCAAATCTTAGCGCTGACTCCGCAATACTGGCATTAAGAAGATTCGCAGCTCGCCGAGGGTGCCCCACCGAGATTTACTCCGACAATGGCAACAACATGCACGGCGCAGACAAGGAACTTCGGGAGGCTTTTCGAGAAGAAGCCAGTCGACGAGGCATAGTGTGGCGTTTTATAACCCCCTCCGCGCCTATCATGGGAGGAGTGTGGGAACGTCTCATACGGTGCGTGAAGACGGCACTATATACCGTCCTTCATAAGAGACATCCGCATGAGGAAGTATTAGCCACGCTGCTCTGCGAGGTGGAGTACGCAGTAAATAGCAGACCATTGACTCACATCTCTGTAGACAGCGACGACGACGAATCCATCACTCCAAATCACTTCCTTTTAGGAGGATCTGCGAGATTGCCGACACCTGGAGTATTTGATGAAAAGGATATGAATAGCAAAAGACACTGGCGACGCTCCCAGATACTCGCTGATGTTCTGGCAGCGTTGGGTCCGAGAGTATTTACCGGAACTTCAAAACCGGCGGTAGGCCCATGGGCGAGGTCCCAATCTCCAGGTAGGCGATCCAGTCCTCATAGCCGACGGCCAGTTACCTCGTAACACCTGGCCACGAGGGAGGGTGGAAGCTGTTTACCCCGGTGCGGACGGACAGATCCGCACTGTGCGCGCAGTGCGGATCTGTCCGTGTCCGATGCTGCACGCACAGCAAACGGCCTAATCAAAAGACCAACCAGGAAACTCGTGCCGCTGCCGAAGTAGAAGCAACGTCGCTCACCGAAATGGATGCAGCGCGGCTGTGAGAAAATCGTCGCGACGCTGCCCGGCGGGAGAGATGTTCGCGACGGCTTAACAACATTAAGAAACAAAGCTATAAAGAATATTGTTTTTTGTATTAATAATGAAATTACCGACAAAACTGGATGAAAACATGTATTAATATAGTTGTGTAGCATATTTATAAATCTTAGTATATTTGTATAGAATGTCGTTTTGATAACAAGTAATATAAACAACTTTTATTATATTAAGAAAAATCGACCAATCACAGCGCGTCTTATCGTGGAACTCTCTAAAAGTTTTTAATTAACTGCGTAATAGTTACTAAAAATAAGGAAAATAATTTTATGTTCCAAAAGAGTTATAAATATGACATTGAATTAGCATATGGTTTATAGATTAAAGAAGTGTAGGGATATTTTTGTATAATTAAACGCGTTTGGTAGATATATAAAAATCAAAGAATTAATGTACCCAAATATTATGAAAATTTGGGACATTTCGTTTAATAACTTTTTACAATGTTAATATTTTGAGTAACCTTTATGATATACTAATAAAGTACCAGACTACCGATTTAATGATGTATAGCATGTTAGTGTAGCAATTAGTTTTGTATAGAAAATATTGCAATTTATGCCATTTGTATAGTGAAAAGTTTATGCAATAAAGAGGCAAACGGAAAATGGCAAGCGGCTCACTGCAAAGTATTGCCAAAGTCTACCTTAGGGCCTCGGGACCCAGTACCCGTAGTAGTGTGAAGAACTACCAGTGACAGTGAAGTGAAGTGAGTGGTATCCGGTGGTAGCTGAAGTGACTAGTAGCAGTATATAGTGAATAGTAAAAGTGTTAGCTAGCCGAAAAAGGTCGTAACTGATATTCGCAGTTACATATAGTGAAAGTGTTAGCTAGCCGAAAAAGGTCGTAACTGATATTTGCAGTTACACCAGTGATAAAATCAGCTAGTTTAGTTGATAATAGCTGCTAGTCAGTAGTGTTAGAAAACCAGCTACTACCAATAGATATTTGATACCACCGTACAATTTAAAGAAATCTTTTGAAATATACAGTGACCAACCTATAGTGAACAACCGTAGTTTAACAACCGTGATCAATAGTTATAAAATTTCGCGACTAATCAATCAGTCGAACCGCTGGCCACTACCTTGCTATTTGTATTTGTTAATCGTGCATTTTGATTTGAACCACAGTCCACCACAATATTTCAGCGGCACCCACAAAGACGGCAGTGAAAGTACCCACCGGAACCTATAGGTGTAGGACGTGAGCGACTCGCGAAGTATCTTCGACAACATTTACTCCGGAGAGTTTCGCCCGTCCGGCACAACATAAGTAATTTTTTTCGTGTTTAAACTATTTGGTCTATCTCTGTGTATTATGGACTAATTCATGCATAACTCTTCTAAATTGTAGTGACAATAATAAGGTATCTTATTTCTTAAGTATTTTTTGAATAGATTATATAAGGTTGCCAGTATGTCAGTCTTTGTATATAAACGTAATTTGGGGCTATAAGTTCCTTCCAACCGGGGTTGGTAGTTCCCCGGAACAACTTACCTCAATTGACTTTCAATTGTATCTAAAATTCTTATGACCATTTTTCTTTTATTTTAAAGATGTGAAACTACTAACGTAAGACAGAGAGAGGTAAAACCTCTGAGACATGTCAAGCTGGAGATGCATTAACAATCCCCAGAAGCAATTAATGCAGGACGTACATCTGCATTAAACAGACATAATGTGAATGAATTTTTCATTAAGCTCGGTGAAATTCTACTAAAATATAAATTGACATCATCATTAATCTGGAACCTGGACGAGACTGAAGTAACGACTGTGTTGAAGCCAAGGAAGATAGTGGCCCAAAAAGGTACAAAACAGGTCGGTGCTATAGTGTCTGCTGAGAGCGGCACTTTGGTAACTGTAGAGCTAGCAGCCAGTGCCGCGAGAAACAAGATCGCCAATGTTTATTTTATTTGAGAAAGAGGTTAGGTGTTAGGTTTCGTTGGTTTTCAAAGGTTTGATAGATCTCTTATAATTTACCTAAGTAAAGAAATGTTTATCTGGAGCTTATCAGTTGTGTTTTGTTGTTTTTTTTTAAAATAATTTATGCATCTGATAAGATTTATAAGGTTATAAATGTCAATTATAATTTAAAAAGACAAAAAGTTTTTTAGTCGTGCTTATAATAAATACTGCATATAAACATTTATAGAAATGGCTGTTTTATTTAAGAAACCCTATATTATTCTTTATGTATTATATTGTCGTAATCCAAGCGGAGCAATTTGCCTCAAAGGCGGAACAACTCGCCCCAAAGCGGGGCTAAATGTTCCGCTCCAAAATTTGACAAATATTTGCTTCTGTAAAAAAAACTATTGGGATATTGGTATAAGTGACTATTATATTATAGAAAACGATAAACAACTGTTCAATATTTTACATGTTGAAAATTAAAACCCGTCGTTTTTATGATAAACTTTCATGTTATTTGAAAATCGGAACTTCCAGCCCCGCTCTCCCATACGTTTGCAAGTTCATTTCACGTTTTAATGTTTATTTACTCTGTGTGCTTATCTTAAGCGATTTAATATTACGAGTTCAAAATTTATGCTTTTTTAAAGATTTTTAATGAAAATGGAGGATAATAGTATTCCTTGTGATGAATTGAAGTGTTTTAACACACTAATGCTAATCGGAGAGGAATCTTTGTTGAGATAATACACAAGGTTAGGAGTGTATTTCAGACTTATCAATTATCGAAATTAAAAAACAGTTATTGGTACAATTAAAACGTTCACCAACATTTTACGTGGACGTGATTAAATCTTTTCATAAGAAAGCGAGACGATTCCATTTATCTTATCTTATCTCTTATCCATTAGAATGTAAATAATTTTTTTTTTAATTTTGTACATAGTTTGTTTGTACTTTGTTCATGTTTTACTTTTGTTCATGTATTTTATTGGATGTAAATATTTTTTTCTTTCGCTTAAACAAACCCAAACGGCTTTCTTCAAAGCCACCGAAGCTATGCAATTGCTGATATGTAATACAATCTATCTAGCAGTGGTATGCCTTCTGTGTGCTTTGTTAAACACGTCCTTGACAGCACTGAATATGAAACTGAAGCGTGGAGACAGATCAAGATTGGTGTATTTTTATAAAACTGCTAAAAACAACAATCTATATTTTTATCAATTTATATCTTGGGCTTGCCCTAGCTTGGAGTTCTAGCTTCACCACTAATGGGACGGACCGTATCATATTGTGACCAGAATCAATTACGTAGCCCATTGGATGCAGAAAGTGCAAGAGGTCAGCACAAATCTAAGATTGTCCATATGGATCGAATGGCGTGTGATGGGGCCGATATTGCTCGGGACGAACATGTCTCAGGAGGGGGCTGTGTTGCGTGCCATAATTATTGCCTGGTACATAACGGGAGCCGTGGTAGCTCAGATGGTTAACACTCGCTGTAAATATAACAGACGCGAGTAACCCGGGTTCGATCCCCGCCGGCACCAATGAAATTGTTAATTGCAATTTTAAGTGCTGATCTACCATATGCTCGGCGGTGAAGGAAAACATCATCGATTACCATGGGATCATCTGGAAAGTATATTCTTTCAAACCAAAAAATAATGTTTTCAAATCGGTTCAGGCATCTTCGAGAATACGGGGAACAGAACATACATAACCAAAAAACTACGAATTGAGAACCGCCTCCTTTTATCGAAGTCGGTTAAAAAGTAGGTAAAAACAAATCAATGAAATTATTATATAATAACAACATCTACTTAAATTAACGTAAGAACTTTCATAATAACAACTAAATCGGGTTCATAATAATTACGTTTCACACAGCGGATCCTAAGTTCTAATAATACCAATTTGTTTCCTCTCTTTTCTCTTTTTAAAATACGTCACCCCCACAGTAGGATTTTCTCCTGTATCGTGGAGGTAGTTTACAAACATAAATTGCACAAGGAAAAACATCCAGATCCGGAACAATTATTTGTAGGCCATACAAATACTTGTTCCGTGCGGGATTCAAACCCGCGGCCCCCAGCGCAGCTACTCGTTGCTAAGCCACTGCGCCACGGAGCTCCCAATTGCCGCTTGAGTTTATGTTGTCATTCAAAGAATCAAATAGGTAGGTACGCGAAGACGCCATCGCGCATTGCGTCACTCAGGAGTGCGTATGTGTGTGTGTGTGTGTGCACTAGCTTCTTATTGCTCATCACAGTGTCTATCCCTTTCGCACGTGATGTCAGCTGAGATAGCATGTATTTTAACCCAGCCCACCATTTAGTTCATGTCATCGACTAGGGCAACCTTAAGTAAATTCTCTAATGTTATGATAAAAAGCCTACTTCAGATTATGTGAATAATTGTCGTACAAAAATACAGTTTCGTCAAAAAATCAGTAATTACAGGTGATATTTTAAAATTACCACAAGGTAGATAATAAAGTTAAATATTTTGAAACCTTGGTATCTTGTAATAAATGTGTGTCATTGAGTCAGTATCTACCTTTTTCCATGAGCTCGGTGGTTTCCTCGGGTTCCTCCTCATTTTCATTGCCGTATTCTGCAACCGTACTATCGACACTGGTGTGCGACTGCATAAAAAAGAAGGGCCAGTTACAAAATTTTATAGAAACGAATAATATTATCGGTGACAGCAACGACATCGCAGGTCTTAAAACAACTGTTGTTATTTTATCAGTATATTAATATTGCCACACACATTTATTTAGTTTTACCTTCTCGTTTGTGACATAAAGACGGACGACAAACACGGACGTCAGACGTCATATTACGGTCCTTTCTCATTTGTCGATGTCGGAGCCGACGAAAAATGCTGTTAACATGTAACCAATACCATTTTTTTTAACTTGTTTTGTTTTAACCAATTTTTGTGACGTGTGTGACGTGTTTTATCGGATGCTTTTCCAGAACAGACTTTTTAACCAAAAATCGTTCAAGAGCTTACTTGCTATTAGCTTCTCGACGTTGTTCATATTTGGTAGTTCGAAATCCATTGAGTTATACAACACTAGAGGAGCAAACCACATTACCGCGCGACGAATAAACAATATCGTCGTCGTAAGATTAGATAAAGATAGACACACAAACATGCAATGACGGGTTGGTGTGGCTTACTATATGAAATTTTACCTAAAATACGCAATAAAAATGAGTTTTTTTAAGCTGCAGTTAATTGTTTTTATATTAAAAAAGTATATTTTATTTTAAAATCTTTATTACGTCCGTTTAGAAAAAAAAGAAATACAAAGCTTATCAGATGAATAGAAGTAAACATAATGATGAAATAAAACGTATTTTTATGGTTCTAATAAATCAAACAATATAAAATAGGTATCTAATAAAATATAATTAATATAAAATTTATATGAAATTATAAATAATATAAAATTATTAATATAAAATAGGTAATAAAATATATTTAATAGATAATTAATGAATAAACTAAAATAAGAACAATTAATTATTTTGTATGAAAGTTAAAACGTAGTTTTTATTATAATTTCCAAAATACTTAAAATCAGAGGTAACAAATTAACTTACTCCATTAATTATATAGTCTCCCATTAATGTAGGATAATCACAAATGCGGAAAAGTGGCAACATTGAACCTAAATGGCAATATTCGATAATTTTATTTAATTATTTGAGGTTTTTTAAGTTTATATGAAAACAAGAACTAAAAATTATGTGTTAAAAGTGATGCCGCTTGATTTATTACGTTTTTGTGACCTTGAATAGCATTCTTTCACTACACGTCGGCGTCACATTGAACAATGAACTCACGTTAGCTAGGCATATGGCTGTGACCATATGTGCAGTGGCAACGCTTTGGCGCGGTTATTACTGATCTACGGTTATATAAATCAATGTCAAAATCCCTCTTCCGCTGTCACTACACTCTAAACTAGCATCGCGCCATGTTCTCGTCATAATTGAATGGTATTTATATTTGTTACCTCTTGGTAAATTCCAGTTATATAGTAATTTGGGTCTATAAATCGTCCAAAAAAATAATTCTTAAATTTTTTAGTATTTGACGAAACTTTTTGATATAAAATTTGAAAATTATTGGACTACAGCATTTCTAAAATTAAAAATGGTTTATCAATAAACTACCTATTAAAGTTATATGTTTTCTATACTCTAAATGCTTTGCCGTGCAAATATAGCTGTTCCCGACTACTTATAATTCAACACTCGGAATTTTTGAAAAGTATTATTTTTTTTGTAATAAAATTTTAAGAAACGTACATCTTAAAGGGTGCTAAGTTATTTTTCATTGCAGTGTTCAAAACTTAAATTAGATAGTTTATGAATGGCTTTACCAGGGGATGATATACTGTACACTGTATACTACATTAGATGTGGTAATAATAATGTCCTCCAGACCAAATTTCGGTTACGGCGGCCGGCCTCAACGAAGACTAGCTATAGGAGCGCAGGATAGGATTATAGTGCTCAAATGTACGCGCAAACCCAGGTGCATTCTATTCCCTCTCTCATAGCCCGACGAGACGGTAAGCGATACGACCGTAGAAATATCAGCGCAGAACCAACGGCTTTACTTGCTTTCCGAGGCACGGGCGTGAGACGCCGCCAACTTCCTGACTCTGAGAATTTCTTGACGGGAAAACTCAAATAACTGATTTGATTTTTGGCCAGACCTGGGATTCTGACCCGGGACCTCATGATCAGCAGTCGACCACTAGACCAACGAAGCAGTCAGTTAGCGATAACATCTTAACAAAGCTACGAATGATCCCAGTTAAAGAAGCAGGTTTACTTTTAATTTCATTTAAGTGTGGTTTTCAAATTTAATTTTAATAAGTTAAACCAAAATGATACATAAAGAAACCGAAACAGGTACAAAAGTTCGTTAAGAGTTTTGTTATACCTTTATAGACATAATACGCTGTCGTACAAGTTGTGTGCACCCTTCAGGCTCAGGCTGTTCATCTTCTTCTAGCAGTTCTTCGAACAACGGCGAGCGGGACACTTCTTCAAACGTGCCTTGAGTTTCAATTTCTCCCTAAAATAAATTTATTTAATTTAACTACTATCATCATAAATCTTGAATCTTATCCTTTTAAAGTGTTAGTTTATATTTAGATGTTGTAGTCAAACACTGTTAAAATCGTGACTTTTGTTAATTTATTTAAGAAAGTATGTACACTTTAACGTGGTAGCATGAATAGGTCGACTCGACCAAGGTATAATAATAAAAATTATATTTTTATTTCATTTTTAAACGCATGTTTACATAGAGAAACAAGTAAGATTACACTCAAAGAAAGTAACAATAAGCCTTATAAAAATAACATGCAATAATAACAATGAAAACTATATGTAGCTTAATAATGTAGATCTACAAAAGAAAAAATTGAAAACTCAAGTTTATAATATTAGCTACCAGTCTGAACTATTATATCCACCACCACCACCAATTGTTACGAGCTTGAGGTTCGTGACAATAAAAATTGCCGAAAAAATTACCTAAAGTAACACTTTAATTCTCTTTACACAAATTAAAACTTAAAACACTAATAATTAATCACACTAATTGACTTTATTTCGCTCCGAAGCTTCGCTTGTGTCGCCAACTCCAATACTGCCCCGATCGCATCTTGCAGCGCCTATATATACAAATTAGCAATGAAGCATCCGGAATATTCAAGTAAATGCGCGCAAAGCGACGAGTGTTCGAGTGTAGATTTTCTAGAAACTTAGTTCTTCGGATGGCGCTGTCGGTTGAAAGATTTGTGATGTCATTTTCTGCAAAGCTCCCCTCGCTCTCGTTCCTGACACTAGATGGCACTAGTGTATAGTGTTGACTTATTCACGCAACACTGCCCCCTCCTAAGACATGCTCGTCCCGAGCATTATCGGCCCCATAATAACGCGCCAAGCGATCCACATGGACGATCTTAGGAGTCCCCTTTGCGCCTTTCTGTAACGGCTCCGCAATGTCAAGGGATGTCCTATCCCGTGGTGCACCAACATTGTACAATTTCTATGCTCCTCTACTCCGTGTCTGAGGTCCCCTCACAGCCGCACAACTTGTACATGTACGACACCAATCCTCGACATCGTCTCGATAATGGACCCAGTAAAACTGTTCTCGGACCTTCAGTAGAGTTCGTTTAACTCCCAGATGGACTCTTGAACGACCATTACGGCACAGCTGTAGAACATTCGGCACTTTAGTTTTAGGGACAACCATTTGCAAACGACAGCTGTCTCCTCGACCATTGTCCCATTTACGGCACAGGACTCCATCCTGAAGCAGCAAGCTGTCCCATTGGGCCCAATAGCATTTCGTGGTTGAACTCCTCGCTGAGACGTCGCTCCACTTAGGCTTGGTAGCACGGGCCTTCATCCATTCCAGAATCGGCTTGATGTCCGGATCTTCCTGCTGTGCATGTCGTAGGCTGTCCTTCCACTCGTTGCTGAGGTGGTCTGTCCTGAGCATCCTCACGGATACCACTTCCTTACTCTTTTGCTCAGTACAATGTCTCCAACCTTCACGACAAGGTCTTCTTGACAATGCATCTGCGTTGCCATGAGGTTTCCCGCCGCGATGTCTGATAGTAAAGTCGTATCCCGGCTGCTGCTGGGCGGTGATGTTAGCCGCACGTCCCTTCTGAGATCGTTCACCCTCCCTTTCTAGGGTTTGCTTAGGACAGCTGGATCGAAGATGGCCCCTTTTCCCACAGACATAGCACCTAGGGCTGTATCCTTTATTGTGGTCGCGAACTGCTGCAACCTCCCTAGCGTGAGGGGAAAGATGTTGCTGCCACCGCCAGGCGGTGCCGTTAGCTGCACTACCCTCTCGAGATCGACCAACTTTCCTTTCCACAGTTCGCTTAGGGCAGCTGGATCGTAGATGGCCCTTTTCCCCACAGCCATAGCACCTAGGGCTGTATCCTTTGTTACGGTCGCGAACTGTAGCTGCTGCAACCTCCCTGACGCGATGGGAACGATGATCCTGCCGCACGGCTTCCACCTCCAGTGAATGGGCCAAGGCGTCCTTAATGCCCGAGCCTCACAGCAGCTCTGACTTCAAGGTCGCGGATGCCGTCGATGAATGTCTGCACCAGGTTGCCTTCAATGAGCGCAGGTACAGACTGATATGCTTTTCGAACCATCTTCTCCACCTCAAGGGCCCACTGCTGCAGGTTTTCGTTGCTGCGTTGCACGCGATCTGTAAGCTGCGCGCGAAAGACGTGTTCCAGGTGAGCGTCACCATATCTCGCCTCCAATGCCTCAAGGAGCTGCTCGTAGGTCACTTTCTTATCGAGAGCTTCCAACACGGTTAAGGCTTGGTCGCGCAGGCCTAAGGTGAGTGCAGTCATGGCCTGGCTTTTATTCCAGCCATTTGCCTCCATGACGGCCTCCAACTGGATTTTGTAGGCCGACCAGGAAGAAGTCCCGTCGAACGGCGGCACTTTGAATCCACGTAGCGAAGGTGCTGTAGCTACTACGGGAGCTGTAGTTCCATCCCCAAGTTTGAGGTCGTTCAGCGTTTTCTTCACGTCAGCCATCACGTTGTCAACCCGATTGTTCACATGGTTGATTCGGGTTTCATGTTCTTCGATTCGGGTTTCAGCTTCCGCCAGGCGGTTGTCGTGTTGAGCAACCCTATCCTTCACCTGCCTTATCTCTTTCCCAAAGGTAGCGTGAAGGTCCTTCATGAGAAGCATCTGCTCTTTCGACCGACGAGCCTGTTCCGCCTGCTGATCTTCCAACCGACGGGCCTGTTCCTCCTGTCAGCGGGCCTGTTCCTCTTGTCCGCTCTGCAGCTGCTCTTTCAACTGACGGACCTGTTCCTCCTGTCGGCGAGCCTGTACCTCCTGTCGGCGAGCCTGCTTCTCCTGTTGGCGAGCCTGCTCCTGCAGCATCACCATCAGAGCACCTAAGTCAGGTGCTGCAGATGTAGGAGCTACTGACGGGCCTGCAGCCGGCGGCTGGCCCTCCGACGTCTGCGGCGTTGCACCCCCAAATCTTCTTTGGTCCGTCTCCTGCTGACTGCTTGACTTCGGGTACGGACACCCTCCGTTTCCTCCTTAGGTAAAATCGGCGTGATTTTATCCCACTTCTGACACCAATTGTTACGTTATGATATATTATGTTGAGTAACAGTGTTTCAGACCATCACTTACACTATGGGTTTTATAATATGTCATATATACAAGACAATTCAAATAATTAAACTTTATTATGTAATAAATAAAATAACTAAATAACAATTATTTGTAACCTTCAATTAATACAAAACTATTTTAGATTTTCTAACAACTTCTCTGAATTTAGGTTATTCAGAAATTCCCTTACAATTATATTACGTTTCTTATAACTTACACTATATATCTTTAGTTACTTGTTGAGCTTTATATAGAAATGGTCCTAAAAATATGTAAAATCTGTTTACAAATGCGTGTTTGGTTTGAGGGCTTACACAAACTAAGTCCATTCTTCTCCTGTCTATGAATTTTAAATTAAATGGAAGTTCGGTACGCTGTTTTAATATGATGTTCAGAATAAACAACTGACGGACAGTTCGTACACTACATGCCAAGTAGAGTGTGTAGGAAACATGAAAGAACGGAGAGTGGCTACCTTTAGAACTGCTCTCTGAGCATGTTATAGTGGGATTATAATTGTTTTAGAAGCACCACCCCAGGAAGTAATGGCATGAGTGAGGATTGACACAAAGCTAAATAAAAGGCCTGTCTTATGAATTTAAAGTCAGCGATGTTACGGAGATATTTAAAAATGTATATTTATTTACGAACTCTAGCACAAAGTAAATTAATGTGCTTGCGGAAATTTTATTTTGTGTCAAGGGTTATACCTAGATATTTTATATCTGTTTTTGTTAATGCGCGGCATGAACATGCAGCGTCATCATACGAGTCACAGTTATGAGCGTAAATATTGAGGGGAGTAGGTATGTTACTGTTTCTCATTAAAAATGACAAATTGTGTTTTATCTGCGTTTAAATTTAGGAGATTGTTAAGAAATTAGATACTATATTTAAAGCCTTGCTGAGCTGAATCTCTTATGGGTAAATGTACATATCCAAAACATTTTGAATTTATTATGTGCTTTCTCTTGAATAAAAATAATAATTTTAAATCTAAATTAACACTAAAAAATCATATTCAGATTTTAAGTAATCCAATTACAGGGGTGCATTATAAAATGAAAATTCTTTCAGTTTATAATGAATATAAAATTGTTTTTGGTCAAAAAAACTGCACAGGTTTTAAATTAGATAAAACATATTGAACATATTTTAATTTTTACTTTTGATCATAATGTTTTTTTATAAACCCCATATCTAAAATTTCTTATAACACCACAGCTGTATCATACATAAACCATATGATGGTTATTATATAACCACATCAAGTGACATACCTAGGTTGTAAAATTTATCTTGCAAAATATATGTATTTATTTTTTGCCTTATAAATAACATGTTAAGGTAATTTTCTCGTATGCAAAGAATCGTGGAAAATTAATGGCGAAATAAAATAAGAATCAAATATGCTTAATACATACTACTTACGTACCTATTATTGTTTTTTGTATTTAAAATATTTTAAGTTATACTAACACAAAACACTGAAATTAAAACTTTGTCTACTTACAAAATTTTTAACTAAAAAGAATACGATTAAATTTCTGTTGGAAATCGTATTTCAAGTTTATTTGTTGTTTACACTATCTACCTTTTTCTTCCGAGCCAAGCGTCGTGATTCCCGGCGAATAACCTTGCAAGTTGCATGCGTTAGCAGCAGCACATCGCAAAACACACATAGGTGCGAAAATATGGGCAGTCGATCATAGTCAGAATAGGTATTTTACGTATTAAACGTCGGCAAGCTGTTAGCATCAAAGGACAGCAACTTCTGTACGTAGTACTATTATTTATTCCGTGCCTCTGGTCCTTACTCTGTGCCACAAGAGTCCCACTTAATGCTTTTATATATATATATATATATATATATATATATATATATATATATATATATATATATATATATATATATACATATACTACATGGGTATATACTTTATTACGCTATCTTAAAGAAAAATAAAGGTGACAGGTGACAACTATATTTTGGCGAAATATTTTATTTAAAATAACTATTTTGTTATATATTTCTTAATATATATTTATTAATTTATATTTCCTTCTCCTGCACTACCATTAAGGACGGACATGATTCTTCTCAAAATCAACAAGATAAAAAGATAGGATAAAACAGAACGGACGTGTTTGTTGCGCTTGTGTATAATTATTTACTTTAAAAACAGTTATAATGTCTGTAGATTGTTGGGCTTGTGGTGTCCAAGTACCTGATGGTTGTTACATAAAGTGCTCCAAAAAACAGTGCGAGAAAGTTTATGATTTAAAATGCCTAGGACTGACAGAAAATAAATTCAGTTCCTTCTCGGATAAGCGCACGAGGCAATGGGTCTGTCCGGAGTGCGCTTGTTCTAAACCTAAACGGTATGACCCGAATACACCTATCAGGGACACCCCGGATCTGAAAACATTCACGCCCAGTGCTAATGTCAACACTCAACGGGGAAGCCGCATGCAATTAATGGATGAATCAATTGTCGAGTGTGATAATAATAGTAATGATAAATTGCTGTCTGAGTTTAGACAGCTAAAATATGAAGTCTTAAGCCGATTAGACGTGCAAACTAACATTATTAAACATCTTCAAGAAATATGTTTTTCTACAAAAACGGAATTAGAACTAAAGATTAAAATGAAAGTATTTCAAAATAAATTGTTCCCAACTGATCTGTTATCAACTCAAAATCAACAGTTTGAAAGTATTGATAGTATAACGGAAAGTTTGAATACAGGCCTCGAAATGTCTAAGCAATTCGATGTCCCATCTACATTCGCTGATGTGGCTCGTATAAGCCTAAATAATGTAAACAAAACAAACGTTACTCCCTGCGTAATAAAAACGCCTGCGGCCATGAAAATAGCAACCGGGAGAGGGTCCGTTGTCCAAACTCAACCAATTAATCAGCCACAGTGTGTGACTCCAAGGAAAGAGTTAAATATTAATATTAGTGAGGAAGAAGAAAAAATTAATAAAGATTGTGAGTGGACTACAGTTCGTAAGAAAAGGGGGAGTCACCAATCAAAAAATGTGAAGAAAGGAAATAATACGGTTTTATTAGATATACAGGCTACTGAAAAAAAGCGGCATCTTCACGTTTGGCGTTTGAGTAAAGAAACCACTAATGATAAATTAACATCACATGTCAAAAGAGTATGTGGTCCAGATGCTAATGTTAAGATTGAGAAAATTAAGCATAAGACAGAGAGGGATTACGCTTCTTTTATCATAACAGTATCAGAGTCAATGTATGATAAATTGTGTCAACCAGAAGTCTGGCCCATCAATACGGAATTTTCCGAGTGGATTTGGTTTCGAAAAGCTACAAATAAACCAATTAAAGAAAAATAATAGTTTTGAATTTTACTATCAAAACGTCAGGGGTCTTCGTACAAAATTAAACTGGTTTTGTAACAATATTGAATCATTGAATGCCGATATAATTGCTATTACGGAAACAGGATGCAACGATTCTATAATGGATGCGGAGATTGTGCCACCAGGTTATGATATAATAAGGTGTGATCGAGCAGACGGCCGTAAGCTAGGCGGCGCGTTTCTCGTGGCCACACACGGGTTACAGCTGCAACGAGTGAATACACCGGGTGACGTAAACATAGATAACTGCTCATTTGAACTGGTTTGTGCGACAGTACACGCTAAAGATAAATGTTTATTTTTATGTTGCGTTGTTTACATCCCGCCTAAGACTAAGGAAGATGTTTACATGATTTTTTTTAAGATAATAGAACAATTGTGTGTTAAATATAGACATATTATTTTGATAGGTGATTTTAACTTAAATTCAAGTAATGATAATGTTAAAAATTATTTTGAATATTTTGTGTCCTTTTGCGAATTGGCTCAGATGAATAAAGTCCTTAATTGTAATAGGAGTCAACTAGATTTAGTGTTGTGTTCGTTAGGATTAAGTGATGGCGTACAAGTATGCGAAGCTGACGAACCATTAGTGCCTGTGGACCCGTATCATCCACCGCTCGCGGTGACTCTGGAGCTCAGCGCTGGCGGTGTGACGTTGCTACCCGTGGGGACCGAGCCCGTTGCTTTAAACCGTGAGACATCAACAAACCAAATTAAATCGCAATGGAATTTTTATAAAGCTGATTTTTACTTACTTTATTCTTATTTAGCTTGCGCCGATTGGAGTTTGATTAACGAGACACAAGAACCAGAGGAAGCTTTAGAGTTTTTTTATAATGTTTTTTACGGTGTTTTAGATAAATGTGTACCGAAAAAGCGGGAAAATAAAGTAGTTCAAAGACACTACCCCGAGTGGTATACTAGTGATTTAATCAGGGACATAAAATTAAAGGTTAAACTTCACAAGTTATATAAATCAACCAGATCTCGTGCTCATTACAAAGCATTTTCTGCTTGCAGGACGCGAATTAAGAAAACTATTGATAGCGCATACCTAAACTATCAAAATCGTGTGCAAAGTAACTTGACAAAAGATCCTAAGTCTTTTTGGGATCATATTAGGGCGAAAAAAAGGACCGTTAAGCGTAAACAAATATTGAAAGATGGAGTAACATTGTCAGATCAAGAAAGTGCGACTAAATTTGCCCAATACTTCTATTCAGTGTACAACAGCGAACCAGCGCGTTTGAACGTAGACGAGGCGGTGTTGGCGGGCGGTGCGGGCAGCGCGCGCGTACACGTGCCGCAACTGCAGCTAGGTGAGGTGCGCGCGGCGCTCGCCCGACTCAAGCCGAAGCGCTCGGCGGGCCCGGACGGTATACCGGCGTTTGTGATACGAGACTGCCGCTCAGTGCTGGCAGAACCGTTATTACATATTTTCAACTTGTGTCTGAAGAATTCATATTTTCCAGAAAGTTGGAAAATCACGCGTGTTATTCCGATACCTAAGGGAGGTAACAAACCTACAGTTGAATCCTTCAGACCAGTGGCGATTCTCTCAGCACCTGCGAAGGTGTTTGAGGGAGCCATTCAGCGAAGTGTACAGGAACAAGTTGCACCGCAATTATCGGACGCCCAGCACGGCTTCCGGCTAGAGAGGAGCACAACTAGTAACCTCTTAAATGCCATGACGTATTTGGGTCCTCATGTTGATGCAGGGTTGCAGGTAGATGCCGCCTACTTTGATTTTAGGAAGGCGTTCGACTTGGTAGATAACGATATCCTACTGTCAAAGATGGCGAAAGCTGGCTGCACACCTAAACTGCTTCATTTTTTTGCAAGTTACATGAGAGATAGAAAACAGTATGTGGAGTATGGCGGGTACCGGTCGGAGCCTTATTTTACTAGGTCTGGCGTGAGTCAAGGTAGTAATTTAGGGCCGTTAGAGTTCAACATAATGATTAATGATCTACCCGAAGTAGTAAGAGAGGCTAAATGTCTGTTATTTGCAGACGACCTAAAGTTGCTTTTAGCCATCAAGACTGAGGATGATTGTCGACACCTTCAGCAAGATATCGACCAAGTAGTTGAATGGAGCCATAAAAATAAACTGCAGTTTAATATTTCAAAATGCTCTATTCTATCATTTAGTCGTGCAAGGGCACCACTCCATTACACCTATAAGGTGAATGGCGAGCTAATGAAGAGGGAGGAATCAGTCCGGGATCTTGGAGTCCAGATGGATGTCAAATTGACATTCCGGGAGCACATCATGAATATATGTAAGAAAGCTTATAAACGACTAGGGTTTATCATTCGCAGAGCAGTAAAATTTACCAACATTAAAGCAATCTCAGTGCTGTATGATGCTCTAGTAAGAAGTCAGCTGGAGTGTAACTCAGCAATATGGGCTCCACATGAAAATAAATACAATCTTATGCTGGAGCGCATTCAGAATAAATTCACGCGATTTTTATATCATAAGCTTTATGGGGTTTATCCATCCTACCCCTTGATGTATCCAACCTTGTTTGTTTTAGGTATGGTTGGATACAACAAGTTGGAAACTAGAAGAGATCTAGCGCTGGTAATCTACATTTTAAGGGTGTTCCGTGGTTACATCAGCAACCCGGGTGTGCTGCAGTGGATAGGCTTATGCGTGCCTGATAGGTATGTACAGCGGCGACGACGGCCGAGCTTGCTTGCGATGCCACGCGGCAGGACTAAACTGGTTCGCAATACCCCCCTCACATGAACGATACACATACTAAATTTGGTAGCTGAGAAGTTGGACTTATTTTCGTGTTCACGGAGTGAATTCGCAAAAGTGACATTATTTACAATATGTTATTCTTAAATTGTAGTATACAATTGATTGTAATGTATTGTCATTGAAATTAATTATTATGTATTGTTATTTAAATTAATTATTGTGTTGTAATTGAGATGCTACATTTATCGATTTAGGTTTTCCCTGTAATGGTAAATGTAAGTAGGAAATATAAATAAATAAATAAATAAATAAATCTTTGACTAATGCTATTTTTATTGAAAAGACTTTGTCGTAATATTCACAATATATCGGAATTATAACACAAAACGTAATTTTCGCACATTGGACCTTGTAGAATATAAAAATTTATGTTTTTACATAATTAAAAATTATGTAAAGTAATAGTATATATATATAGTACCCGGTTGACCGAGCTTTGCTCGGTATTTTTCGCTCGGTTTTTTTTAATTAGTGTATTAGTGTGTTTTGGAAATTATATTTAGATACAAATTACATACTGATGAAATACGAATATTATTTTTTGATCTTAGCGACATAATAGAAGAAACTGAACTGGTTATTTGAATAAAAAATCATGAGTGCAATTACTTTAATTTAAATTTTCGTGTTTTTTAAAAAATACTAAAAAAGGGCTCGAAAAATAGATTTTCTCAAAAAAGAAAGGAACTTGAAAAAAAAATTAAAAAAAACTCAGTTCCCATCGGTCTGGGCTCGAACTATGGTATTACGGTTTTGTGACCGCCCAATATACCAATTAGCTACTTGTAATCGTTACTAAACTGTCAAAATTTACCTTCTTATTCTAACGATAATGTAGCAGTTTTTCATTGCCTAAAAACACGGACAAAAAGACATTTTCTAAAAATAAATCCTAGCTAGATCGATTTATTGCCCCCGAAATTCCCTGGACACTAAATTTTACGAAAATCGTTGGAGCCGTTTCCGAGATCCCGATTATATATATATACAAGAATTGCTCGTTTAAAGGTATAGGATATGCTTTAAATATTCTTCATTCGTGCTGTATGCAGATGAAAAAAAGATGTTTATTAAAATTAACAACTTAAATGGTTGCTAGAAGCTTCAAGAGGATTTAAACAGGTTGGTTCATTATTACAAAAATAATGATTCAATGTCAAGAAATATAAAAATCGTATATTTACACGCAAAACTAAACCGGTCGAATATTTATGTAGATTGAACGGATCAATAATTCAAAATATACAAGGTAGTCCGAGATCTTAATATCTTATTTGATTCCAAGGTTACATTTAGTAATCATATTGATTATATCACAAATAAAGCATATAAAAACTTAGGCTTCGTAACACGCAAATGCCAACCTTTCAATAACTTACCCTATATTAAATTACTATATTATGCCTACGTTCACAGTATCTTAGAGAATGGTAGCAACATATGGTGTCCACAATATTATACTTATATTAATACAAAATAATATCTCACTTTCATACAAAATATACTAAAAACTTACAAATAAATCGGATGTGTCGCACATATAACCAATTTTTTGCTAACATTGATATTTTTACGAAAAAGACAGAAATTTATAAAAATGAAGTACGCAAAAAACTCTTGAATAATTGTTAATGATTATCTTCACGCACAATCCTAACGGGGTAGCCGGAGAGAACAGATCGCCAAGTGTCACGATCCTTACATACCTCTTTCGCTTCTTTCAGGTTCATTAACTTCTTCATACATGCATGTCTAGGTATCCGAGTACTCTTGACCCTCCCCTCTTCGAACAACTTGCTCACATGGTCTTCGAAAGTTAGTCTCGGTCTACCTCGACACCTTTTAATATTTACTTTCGCTCTATATATTTTCTTCACCATTCGGTCTTCACTCATTCGTTCAACGTGCCCAAACCATTGGAGTACGCCCCTATCAATTTTTGTGATAAGGTCATCTTTCAATCCTGCCATATTGCGAATCTCTTCGTTTCGCTTTCGGTCGGCTATGCTAACGCCACACATTTTACGAAGAGATCGCATCTCCACTGCATTCAACTTGCTTTTATGCTTCTTCTGGCATACCCAGGTTTCGCTGCCATATAACAAAGTCGGTACCAACACTGCGTTATGTATTGCAAGGCGTGCACTTTTCACCACGCCTTGCCTTTTTACTAATGCATTCAGGGCACCATTGACTTTGTTTCCGGCAGCGACACGCCTATCCACATCTAAATCACATCTTCCATCCCGGCTGAAAGCACTCCCCAAGTATACAATTTCATTTACCTGTTCTAGACATTCCTGATTTACCCATATTTCACATTTCGTTCTCTCTTCGTCCTTTTCAAATAACAGAACCTTAGTTTTATTAGCATTCAAACGAAGACCTTTAATTTCACATTCCTCTTTCATACACGTGACTAATGCCTGCAGTTCTGCTTCTGATGGTGTAATAAGCACTGCATCATCAGCATACAGCAGACAATTAACTTTTATGTCACCCAATTTCACACCCAAACAGCTTTTTTTCAGCTTTTGTAAACAGCTGTCAAGATACAGTATGTGGTGGAGCCACGTGTCTAAGGCTGCCGAAGTCTAGTTCCCCGGTCGAACCTTAAACCTACTACGCGAGATATTAACTAAAGTGGACTGTATATGCGATTGCTTCTACGCTTACGTAAAAGCGACTACTATAGCATGCGGTACAATGCACTCGCTCTTCCCTAAACTAAACTATTAATTTGCCAAATCGATGAAAAGGAATCCTGCCTGATTAGGAGAAAAACAAAATTGGAGCGGGTTAAAACAATTATATCAGGCAGGCAATATTATTCGGAATATTGACTCACCGGGGTTTCTTCTGTTGAGCACTATAGCTGCGACTTCTGGAACTTCTTCTGGACACTCCGGATAGAGGCGGTGCGCGACTATATCTCACACGAGGTGAGGCGGGTTTTCTGGAGCTCGATTGCTTCCAGGCTAAAGCGGTTTCTACTAGCGGTGTGGTTCCAACAACGAGCGCGGCGGGAAGAGAGCTGCGCGTCGGTCGCGCGTGCCTTATATATCTTCGGTTCCGATGATTACGTGACATTCTAGAATCATCTTCTTTCCCCTCCCACCCCACCACCCCGATGTGTCGATAGGAGGGTATGAGTGATATCGTTTTTGGAAAGGAATAAACGACTTGGCACCTACCGTCAAATATAAATAATACGAATGGTTTTCCGCGCAACCATCTCCCCCGCCCTTGAAGGATTTCCTTCAAAATTAACTAAAAAAACTAGAGCTAAGATCAACTAACAAAATAACTAACTAACGCTAAGATTACCTAAATTCAACTACAATTTTAATCTAGAAAGCTAATTTAAATTATGGAAGAGGCAGGGGGCACAAACGGACAACAGGACGCAGGTAAGACCCAACCGTGGTCTTAACGCGAGCTATCCTAATTACTCCGTCGGAACCGGGAAAGACCTCTTCGACAATTCCTAACGGCCAGTGGGCGGCGTATTCTCTTTGGTGAGCACAACTACAGTTCCTACAGCTAAAGGCTCAGTTGCTGTGTTCCATTTTTGCCGAGACTGCAAAGTATGCAAGTATTCCATCCTCCATCGTTTCCAAAACGATTGCACTAACCGATCTAATAATTTGTGGCGTGCGGAAATGCTAAGTCTGTTCTCATCCATATTCTGCGGCGGGCAAATACTTTAAAGGCGTTAAATTCAAAAAATGTGCTGGAGTTAGAGCCAGCGGTTCCGAGGGGTCACTAGACAACGTACGACAAAGTGGGCGGCTATTCATTACGCATTCAATTTGAGCGAGCACCGTGCTTAGCTCTTCGAAGGACAAAATTTGATCTCCTATTACTCTGTATAAGTGACTCTTTAGACTCTTAATATTAGTCTCCCAATTGCCTCCAAAATGACTCGCCGCTGGGACGTTCAGAGACCACTCAATGCGGTTCTCGGCTAGAATGTGAGCGAACTCCGAATTATAATACTTGCTAGCTAGCTAGGTAAGAGCTCATGTAGTTCTGATAGAATACGTTTTGCACCGACGTAGTTCGTACCGTTATCCGAATATAATTTACTTACAGGGCCACGGCGGGAAAGAAATCTTTTAAATGCACCCATAAAGCCTGCTGTGCTTAGATCACCAACGAGTTCTATATGCACCGCTCGAGTAGTTAGACATACGAAAATGCAGACGTAAGCCTTTGTGGATCTTATACCACGCCCGCGAGTGAGCGTGACCTTAAACGGACCAGCGAAATCAGACCCGGTGTGCGTGAAGGGCTTTACTGATTGTATTACTCTACAAGATCTAAGTTCCGCCATTTCCGGAAATGACGGCTTGGGGCGTGCCCGAAAGCAAGCTATACATCTGTGCACCCGATTGCGTATTAAACTACGTGCAGAAAGAATCCAATAATTCTGACGCAAAATCGACATCAACAAGTCGGGGCCAGCGTGCGAGTTCAATTTATGATGGTAATCGACTAATAAGTTCATGATATGGTCTTTACGCGGTAAAACAATAGGGTGCCGTTGGTCGAAACTCAATTGCGAGTTGGACAAGCGTCCACCTACCCTTACAATCCCATCCTGCAAAAATGGCTTAAGGCGTTGAAAGGCGCGACTACAAGCTCTATTCGATTGTAATCTTCTAATTTCTTCAGAGAAGTGCGCACGTTGAAGTTCACGTAATACTAGCGACTCGGCATAGTTGTAATCGGACGCTAAGACATACGAACGTCGCGGTAAAAACTTCGCGAATTGACAAACGTAAATTACGCTACGCAATAATTTCGACCAAAAAGACAAGCGGTTCGCCAAGGCAATGATTGGAGAAATCTCGCTCGAAACTTTCGCCACTAGAGCGTGTCTCTTCTTTTCTGGCTGTTGTGACACTGACGAAGGTTCGAAATCGGTTATTGGCCATTGCGAGGGATCCAAGTGAACCCAAGCAGATCCGTGGAACCAAAGCGGGTGGTCCATTATTTGCATCGGGGTGAGTCCACGGGATAGACAATCGGCGGGGTTTTCCGTACCGGACATGTGATAAAAGCTCCGCGTTTCTAACTCGTCTTGTATCTTGGCCACTCGGTTCGCGACAAACGTATCCCAACGATGGGGTGAAGAATGAACCCAGCATAAGGCAACGGTGGAGTCGGAAAAGGCAAATATCCTTTCTATGTGAACTCTATCGCTACACGCGCTGATAACTGCGGTAATAAGCTTGGTGAGTACTAATATTGCGCAAAGCTCTAAGCGCGCCAGAGAGACAACCTTACGGGGGAAGACTCTCGACTTGGAACTAATGAGGCTAATCGAATTTCTACCATTATTCTGGACGTGGAAATATACAACGCCCCCGTAAGCCTTCTCGCTGGCGTCTGCAAACCCAACGACCGTTATGACGCTATTTCTATCTACGTTTATATAACGCGGTATTTTAATTTCTCTTAATAAAGGAAGTTCCTCTCTAAAGCGCTGCCACAACCGAACAATGCTGTCAGGCGGCGAGTCATCCCAGTCGCATTCCAATAACCAAAGTTGTTTAATTAAAAGCTTAGCGTATAATACCACCGGAGCTACGAAACCCATGACGTCCCATAATCTAGCAACGCATGACAGTATTGTGCGCTTTGTGCATTTCTCTACGGGCGGGTTTACCTTAAGGCTAAACACGTCGGACTCTGGTGACCAACACAGACCGAGCACCTTGTGTGTATCAGAATCGTCGAATTCCTTTATCGCCGAAAGACGGTGTGATAGTGGGATTGTATCTAAAACCGGACGCGAATTACTAGTCCACTTCACAAGATCGAATTGACCCGATTTCATGAGCTCTATAACCTCGGCGGTGGTTAGGGTGGCCTCCTCCACGCTATCGACCGAGTACATAAAATCATCCATATATAATCCGCTCTCAATTGCCCTCTTAGCTTTAGGATAAGAGGGACCTTCATCGTGAGCGAGCTGTCTCACCGTGTGTAACGCATGAAATGGGCTCGACTTTAAACCAAAACAAACGCGGTTAAATTCAAACACCATTAGAGGTTCCTTTGGGTTGAAACGATATAAAATGCGTTGGAATCTACGGTCGCATTCACGGACCCCTATGCAAAGAAACATTTGGCGAATATCGGCGGATAGTGCTATACTAAACAAACGAAAATTGGCTATTATATTAAATAAGCTGCCCTGTAAATTTTGCCCACTATAGAGGATATCGTTAAGCGACAGGTGAGTGCTAGTTTTAGCACTAGCGTCGAGCACTACACGTAACTTAGATGTAAGTTTGTCCTCCCTAATGACCCCGTGGTGTGGTATGAAATACGACGGTGTATCTTCGTAGTTATCTAATTTCGAAGCCACAAGTGATATGTAACCTTCTCTTATATATTCGTTAATGACGCCGTCGTAAGCTTCCTTTAACTGGGGTGAAGCGAGCATCCTACGCTCCAAGCTGTAGAAACGTTTTTCCGCCATTTGACGCGAATCGCCGAGAGATAAAACATCTCCTTTAAAGGGTAGCGCTACACTATATCTACCGTCGCGATCACGAACGGTCGTGCGGACGTAAATTTCCTCGCATAACCTGTCATCTGAGCTAGCTATGGGTGGGACGCTCACCTCCTCCATCTCCCAAAATTTGCGGACTAACGACTCGAGCGGTTCGACAGCCATACCACAATAAGAGGTTGCAGAAATACTATCTACGATGGGGGCGGAGCCAATGATAGCCCAATACGGTTTCCAGTGCGTAAGGCGCGGTATGCGAGGAGTTGCCCCTGACCTTATTGTTTAACAAAAGATGAGGGAAAAGCGATGCTCCAATGAGCATGTCTATGTTTCCAGGAACGGCGTAAGTGTCGTCCCCCAGAGTCAAATTCTTAAATTCAATCATTGCCGAGGTGTCAACCGAAACGGTTGGCAACCGTTCAGTGACCCTATCTACTACTAGTGCATTTATATCAAAGTTAACATTACGATCTATCCGGGAATAAAATTTTAAATTTATATATCCCTGGGTAGCTTTACTAGTACCTCCGATGCCTTTAACTACGGGACATGAAAGTGACCTATTTATTACTAAGCCTAAGCGCTGACAACATTGTCGCGTTATAAAGCTATTTTGGGCTCCGCTGTCCAGCAGTGCACGGACGCTTTGTTCGTTTCCACGCGAATCCCTAACCAAAATACGTGCCGTACCCAGTAACACGGTTGAAGGAGGTTGTGCTCCCATATTTGCCAATGAGCACAGAGCGACATCACCAGGTCGACCGCTAGAATCGTTGACCTTAGTAGGGGTGAATTCCTTGTCCGCTTTACTTGACGCCGCTATGTTGCTATTTTCAAAATGTAATAGCGTGTGATGTTTCCTGGCGCACTTGCTACATACGGAACTCGAATTGCATTTTGCAACTAAATGCTTATCGCTTAAGCAGTTCAAACATAGGTTGTTTGTCTTTACTAATTTATAACGTTCGCTTGGTGAATATTTACGAAAAGTCGCACAATTATATAAATTACCGTGTTTATCTTTACATACGATACAAGTATGCTGAAGTGATGTTGACGTAGCGGTTACGTAAGTTAACGACCCTGCTGTTTTAGATGATTGAGTCTGTCTACGGTCGACGCACCTTTTAATCTCCTGTTTAACGTTCGGAGAGCGCTGCATCACCTTTATTTGATCTCGCACGAACGATGCTAATGAATGAAAGGAAGGCATCTCCGAGCTACGATGCTCCATTTCAAACGCACGCACGGTGTCGGGGTCTAATTTCTTTAGTGCAATATGGAGAAACACTACGTCCATAAGGTCATTAAATTTCAAATTCTTAAGTGCGGCCACCGATGCCACAAATTTATCTAGAAACTGCTCTAAGCCGTTGATGTTCGCGGATAATATAGGTTTAAGATCGAATATCTGGTTCAAATATTCGGAAGCTAACATTCTCCTATCTTCATATTTAGTTTTAAGCGTTGCGTGTTAATAAACAAGTAATTGTTTGCTGTAGGTGTAAAACCCGAGCAGATCGACTGTGCCCTGCCACTAAGTTTACTAATTAAGTAATATAATTTTTCAGCGTCCGATAACGATGGGTTATTGTGTATATTGTTTTGAAAACTACTGAAGAAGAAGGGCCACGTCTTAATATCACCATTGAATACCGGAATATCTATTGGCGACAACCTAATTGAGTCACGTGGACGTACCTGCATTTCCGGCTTTGCTTCGTTTTGAGATTGTAGGAATTTCGCAGTTCTTTTCACGCGACACAACATATCTTCGAATGCCAGCAGCGGTTGGTAGTTCACTATGTATTTCGGGTCGATTTGTAATTCCAAATGATTAATTTGGTCTAATATTCTTTCGTAATCCGTCCGCAAAGAATCTACCGTTTCAATTTCATTTAAAAAGGTTTCCCGCACTGCTTCTATATTAATGTTCTTTATATGATCACTTATATTCTGCATACGCGAAAAAAGTATGTCCCTCTTGGCATAAAGCGTTTTAATTTTGATTTCACTTCCACTAACTGCCATTTTAAATTATTATAATAAAGTTATATTAATCACAATTAATCTCACAACGCACAAACAATGAAGGATGGACACTCGGTATGCCGTATTACGTAATTAAATCGAACACCTGCACAGCGAGTCGAGGTGACGCGTTGTTCACTAAACTCAATATTTTTATCAAAATTGTGGGGTAAGCGTATCAAACGGTTCCTATTACACTGTTTCAATTATTTAATAAGCTTTAAATTTAACCAAATACGAGCGCTATAAAACGAATAATTCTGTTTGCGAGTACCTAATCAAAATTTAAATTTGAACGAACACTATTTAAGTCTATTCCATAAATTAGAGTGCATTATCTAAATAATTAATTTAATAATTCGACCAGAAATAGTTGGACGACCACTAAACCCAGTTCAAATCCTGCCGAAGTGACCATAAAATGGTGGAGCCACGTGTCTAAGGCTGCCAAAGTCTAGTTCCCCGGTCGAACCTTAAACCTATTACGCGAGATATTAACTAAAGTGGACTGTATATTCGATTGCTTCTACGCTTAATAGCATGCGGTACAATGCACTCGCTCTTCCCTAAACTAAACTATTAATTTGCCAAATCGATGAAAAGGAATCCTGCCTGATTAGGAGAAAAACAAAATTGGAGCGGGTTAAAACAATTATATCAGGCAGGCAATATTATTCGGAATATTGACTCACCGGGGTTTCTTCTGTTGTGCACTAAAGCTGCGACTTCTGGAACTTCTTCTGGACACTCCGGATAGAGGCGGTGCGCTACTATATCTCACACGAGGTAAGGCGGGTTTCCTGGAGCTCGATTGCTTCCAGGCTAAAGCGGTTTCTACTAGCGGTGTGGTTCCAACAACGAGCGCGGCGGGAAGAGAGCTGCGCGTCGGTCGCGCGTGCCTTATATATCTTCGGTTCCGATGATTACGTGACATTCTAGAATCATCTTCTTTCCACTCCCACCCCACCACCCCGATGTGTCGATAGGAGGGTATGAGTGATATCGTTTTTGGAAAGGAATAAACGACTTGGCACCTACCGTCAAATATAAATAATACGAATGGTTTTCCGCGCAACCAGTATGAACAGCCAGGAAGACATGACACAACCCTGTTTTACGCCCGCTTGGACGCTAAACATGGGTGACAGGTCATGCCCTACCCGCACACAGGCTTTACAGTCATAGTAAAGTAACTGCACAGCCCTTAACAATCGACCATCCACACCATATCCCGGCAACAGTTCCCACATTTTCTTCCTTATAACCTTATCAAATGCTTTCTCCAGATCCACAAAAGCACAGAAAATCCTCTAGTTAACACTCAGAAGCTTCTCCGCGATCATGCGGAGAGAAAACATTTGATCCGTGCATCCTCTTCCAGGTCTAAATCCACATTGTGCCTCCCATAAGAATCTTTCCGATTTCTCTTGCATCCTACGTGTCAAAACCTTCGAGTAAACTTTACTTGCTAAACTGGTCAAGCTGATCGCCCGATAGCACCCGCAGACAAAATGTGAACCTTTACCTTTATATAAAGGCACAATGACCGCGGATCGCCAATCATCCGGGACATCTTCCGTCTGCCAGCACAAATTGCACAGCAGATGAAAGCTGTCCCAGACGCGAGGCCCACCGTACTTCATCATTTCAGCAGTAACTCTGTCTAGTCCCGCAGCCTTACCACATTTCAAACTTCGAATCGCACGTTCAATCTCTTTCATGCTGATGACCTCAGTATCATCGAGGTCCGTGTCTGGCGTGCCAGTCACGGCGTCGCCCCCGGATCCTTCACTAAGATCATGACAGGCATACATTTCTCTATAAAATTCACTCCATCGCTGCATGACGTCCGATTTTTCTGAGAGGACGTCATTGGTTTTCGAAAGCACTTTGTTCATTCTTAAGGCTGTCACACCGCTCCGGGACCTTCCAACCTCTTTCCAGAAGAGTTTGGAGTTTTCCCTAAAGTTGTGCGACAACCTCTCGTCCGCTTCTATTCTACACCTTTCACGTACTTCCTCAATCAATGTTTTCGCATGAACTTTCTGCAGCTTATGTCTTTCTTTCATCTTCTCTCTCATATGCTCATCATTACTAGAGGCCAAGTAGTCTAACCATGCTTTTTTCTTCTTTTTTACAGCTTCTCTCACTTCATCATTCCACCATGCATCTCTTCTTTTACTACTACCTCTTTTTGTCGTTCCACATACTTCTTCCGCTGCACTTACCATTCCATCTCTAAGGTTCTGCCATGTTCTCTCCACACATTCTTTCCTGCCATCGATGGTGTCAAGCTTTTCGGCTACCCTCGTGTGATATTTGTCCCTAGTATCCGCTTCCTGAAGCTTCCAGCTTCGGATGCGACAGACCGACTGTGGTTCTGTTACTGTCGTCCGGTAGCGCCAACCCGCGAACAAACCCCTAAATCTAGTAATTACTAGATAATGATCCGTTCCCAGGTCAGCACCCCTGAACACTCGTGTATCCATCACCTGTTTTCGCAGTCGGTCATCCACCAGGAACAAATCAATCATACTTCTCTCATTCTTTCTTTCTCTAGTGTACATATGGATTTTCCTGTGATTAAACATAGTGTTTGTCACAAAAAGACCCTTTTCCTTGCATACAGCCAGTATAAGCTTGCCAGCATCATTAACCCTTCTATCGCCAATCTTTCCAAGCACCGACTCGTATCCTGGTCGAGCGATACCTACCCATCCATTCAAATCACCACATACAACAGTTCTTTCGTTTCCCTTAACCAAATCTAGAACTTCTCTTACATTCTCCCAAAACTTCTCCAGCTTAGCCCTGGACGACGAAGCTACCGGCGCATAAACAGCCAAAAGGAATAACTTCGTCAGTCCCATTTTGAAGCGAACCCAGAGAAGTCTTGAGTTCACAACCTTGTATTCAGTCATAAGATCGACCAACCGGGACGACAACAGCACTCACACTCCCTGGCAGGCGTTCTCGCTTTCCGGGACTCCGGACCATATAGCTAACGTCCCGCCAGGGAGCTCTTTAGTACCACTGCCTTTCCGTTTGGTCTCCGACATACACACGACATCTAATTCTCTTTCTTTCATTATTTCGATCAACTCATTCGTCTTATCTCTCATGCCCCCTCTAACATTCCACGTGCCAACTCTGCACTCCGTCCTCCACCTTCCGCCGTGTCGGGCTGTGCGTGATGGGTGGCGGTCCCCATCGCCGCTTTGCGTGCTGCATTCCACACCAACGGGGAAGAGCTGGTGTGCGTCGCCTTGGGGGGACGCCCTAACCCTCGTTTGCATGGGTGCGCAGCTGTGTAGAATTGCAGCCCTGAAAAGGGCTGGCAGGGGTCGCGACGAGCACGCTTCTACAATGACCCCCTAATTTAATTAATTTAATGATTAAGGTATTAAATCAGATCAGACATACAAGCAATCAGACATACAAGCACACACACCCGCACGCATGCGCACGAGCACGCTCTCGCACATGCACATTTATATGCATACGCACACGCGCACGCACGCACGCTCGCACGCACGCATGCATGCATGCACGCACGTACGCATGCACTTGGCCAACATGTATTACCGGGGTTATGGTTGTTCGGTGGTTCAGGAGCGTTCCGCTCTTAAAGTACACATAAAATTTCCCCACCCGCGTCCCTACTCCCTACCCGTACCTCACAAAACGATTGTTCTGTTTAGGCGTATCCGATATCTGATTGCTTATTTTTGACTGTGCCTAATGCCCATGCTACAACTTGGATTTAGATTTGCCTTATGTTTGTTAGCTAATGAAAATGTTACCCCTTATTTTTCATCCCTTAGAGGTGAAACACTCCATATGTGGGTATAATGTAACCTATTCAATAAAAACAGAATCACTAAAACCGGTTCTCATTTATAAAGGAATACAAACAATAACGACGATATAGCGTAACATACATATAAAAAGTATAGTATTATTCTATCTATTATATCTACTCCTTTCTGTAACGACTAACAAAAGTATGGTTATTGATAACTCTGTTAAATATGGGACGTAGCATAAGAAGGCCTGGTATATACTGGCATAGTTCAAAGAGAGTCTAAAAGTTGGGAAACGAATGTACTTGTGCAGAGCAATGGTCCGCCACCATTGCTCTGCACAAGTACATTAGGCATAAGGATGATAAAAGAGCACACAGTCCACCTGACTGTAAGTGGATGATGAACGTAATCATTTATACTCGATTAGGAATCAAAATTTCGTATCACCCTTGAAGACTTACTTTATGGAATGACTCATAACCATTGCATAGAGTATCCGGTTCTCTACTCACTATACAAAACATAGTAGCATTTACCTGCTACTTTATGCCGGTATTTCCAGATAGCGTGATATTTTCCCGATCGAACCGACTCATTTGTGCTGTAGCCATGATTAGTCACAGTGTAGATTTACCACGTGGGGTTTAAAACGTGTTTATAATAGTTTTAGGAAGTTCCATCCTCAAAATTAGTTTGAATTTGTAACGTATAAAAATAAAGCTGTATTTATATACTTATGACACTGTGAATACGCGTGAGACCCAGTAATATTCAAGTGAAACGAAAATTGCCCCGCACGGCCCAGGGGCCTTCGGTTGGTGTTCGGCGGTTAGGTCGGTGGCTCGACCATGTGCCAAGGCATTCCACTAACTAAGTCTACTGTTTAATAGATGCGGTTCACGCGAGCGTGTTTTATAGTATTTACCTAACTAAATTTAAGTGCCGTTTTCGAAAAATGTTATAACTCTAATGGTGAATTACTGTTATAGTTATAAGTTACTATGCAAAGTTGAATTCAAACGACGAACATGTCTCTTTTTTTGATAAAATTGTTTACCCGAATGCGATTAAACTATATGATTTTTTTAAATTGTATAAATTAAATTGAAATTATCTACAAAAAAAGTGTCACAAATATATTTGACATTGCGACACTAATTACTTACTTATAAATGTATTTTTCCTTGTAAATGTTTTGAACTTAAAAGTATGTACATAATGTTAATAAATGATAATGAGTTTAGTAATATCCAAAATTATTTTATTCCCAAGTTCGTCACAACCCCTAGCATTTTTGAGACGACGCAACGGCGTAAATAGTAAATACCTACGCGGGCGGTGGCATCGCTTGACTTCAAAGGCATTTCGCAACTGTTAGATCTTTAAACTGTGATATTGGGATAACGGTATAGTTGTAATGGTTTTATACATATAAACATTACAATCACACTACGTTATCAAACGATGTAATAGTTTCTATCTTATGGCACACTCGCAACGCGCCGTACGAACGAACTAATTCAATTACCAACTACTCCTAATACAATATAAACTGACTGGCTTGATCAATATTTAATAATAGATAATATTTTAAGGACTCACATTTCGCAGAATTACGACACTGTCGGCTGCCTTGAGATGATGCAGCTGATGTGTTACTAGGATGCGTGTGGTGTTCTGTAGGAGCCCGGTGACGCACTCGGATATTAGGTGTTTGCCCACGTGAGTGTCCACGGCCGACAGCGGGTCGTCAAGAAGGTACAGATCTGCCTATAAAAAATTAGAATTAAACAATAATTTCTTTTTAAGAGTTATCATTTATTTATACCTGTTACATACGATATACAGTTTTGTGAGCGTTTGAATAACATTTGTATAACAAGGAAAGCAAAAGCAGAGCCCCACTTTTCCCTTACAAACATTTTCTTCCGCAACTTTACTTGAGTAGCGACAATCCATCTCAATCAATCAAAAAATATGAAAAATAAACCAGACAAATATCACATTTATTATGTCATAGCGCGCGTCAACTCTATTTCGACAATACCACTTAGCATACGAGTACGTCGTTGAAAAACTATGTCTGTAAATACTGAAATGCGGCGAAGTGAATGCGGGTATAAGTAACAGAAGTGACACGCTTTTATATTTTGCAAAATTGTTACTATTTTGAATTCCGTATGTAAACATTTTCAAAGCGTCGTTTTTATTTTTTTTTGCTTTATAGATAAGATTATTATGTAAACCGATTTCAATTATGTTTGTGTTATACAAAAATTCCGACGTCATAGAGTGTGTTCAAGACTCAGAGTAATTAGTAGCATACGTATGTATGTAATTCTTTGACTAGAGAAAAAAGAAAGGACATAACATACCTACGAAAAAAACGTGTATACCTAAACTGAGTCGCACAAGGATGACGGCTTGACGTAGTGCTGCGCATTATACTTAATATCGATAATGTGGAGCTTATTTAGAAAAAGATTATTTCGTGTGATTCGCCTCCAACACCCATGTGTTCTTTCTTACTTGTTCCTACGTGTTCTTTCTTAGATAGGTTTTTTAAATTAATATGACGGATTTTTGGCGCCAAATTCTAGATCCTTAATTTCGTTTTAGTCAACCTATCATCGATATCAAAATAAAGGAAATTAAAAGAGAAATATATTACAAGTTATACCTATGTTTTCAGTTCATTACTTTTAAGCAGTCGCTTTCTTTTTGTTTTTATAATGTAATTATCTATTATTAATGTTACAATTATTTCCCGGGAATTACTAAACAAGAAACACTAATTAAAGAGTTTTTGTTTGTAGACATATACAATAATACATAGTATAATATGTAATAATGTAATAATACATAGACAATAAATTAGGCTCAGTCATCATACTCACACTAATCAAACTATAATAAATGCAAGAGTTTGAATGTTTGTTTGTTCCTCAATCATGCCAAAAGTATCAGACCAGTTTGAATATAATAATTTGGCACACAAATAGTTTATTACCTGAATTAACATATAGAAAAATCGGACGTCATGCAGCGATGGAGTGAATTTTATAGAGAAATGTATGCGTGTCATGATCTTAGTGAAGGATCCGGGGGTGACGCCGTGACTGGCACGCCAGACACGGACCTCGATGACACTGAGGTCATCAGCATGAAAGAGATTGAACGTGCGATTCGAAGTTTGAAATGTGGTAAGGCTGCGGGACTAGACAGAGTTACTGCTGAAATGATCAAATACGGTGGGCCTCGCGTCTGGGACAGCTTTCATCTGCTGTGCAATTTGTGCTGACGGACGGGAGATGTCCCGGATGATTGGCGATCCGCGGTCATTGTGCCTTTATATAAAGGTAAAAGTTCACATTTTGACTGCGGGTGCTATCGGGCGATCAGCTTGACCAGTTAAGCAAGTAAAGTTTACTCGAAGGTTTTGACACGTAGGATGCAAGAGAAGTCGAAAGATTCTTATGGGAGGCACAATGTGGATTTAGACCTGGAAGAGGATGCACGGATCAAATGTTTTCTGTCCGCATGATCACGGAGAAGCTTCTGAGTGTTAATCAGATGATTTTCTTTTTTTTTTTTTTATAAGATCGGGTGACAAACGAGCACACAGTCCACCTGATGGTATGTGGTTGCTGCGGCCCATAGACATCTACATCTATCCTCGATTACAAATCAAAATGCAGATGCGTTGTCACCCGTGAGGACTAAGATGGAATGCCTCGTTTCCAGTAAAAAGGGTCTCCGGTTCTCTACACTCACCATACGAAATACAGCAGCATTAAGCTACTATTTCACGCTGGTATTCTGTGAGAGCGTGGTCCTTCCCCGGTCGAGCCGACCCATTCGTGCTACAACTAAACTACTAATATAACTGCAGCATGGCTCTACCACGTATAATATTAATTAGTAATATTCTGTGCTTTTGTGGATCTGGAGAAAGCATTTGATAGGGTTATAAGGAAGAAAATGTGGGAACTGTTGCCGGGATATGGTGTGGATCGATTGTTAAGGGCTGTGCAGTCACTTTACTATGACTGTAAAGCCTGTGTGCGGGTAGGGCATGACCTGTCACCCATGTTTAGCGTCCAAGCGGGCGTAAAACAGGGTTGTGTCATGTCTTCCTGGCTGTTCATACTGTATCTCGACAGCTGTTTACAGAAGCTGAAAAATAGCTGTTTGGGTGTGAAATTGGGTGACATAAAAGTTAATTGTCTGCTGTATGCTGATGATGCAGTGCTTATTGCACCATCAGAAGCAGAACTGCAGGCATTAGTCACGTGTATGAAAGAGGAATGTGAAATTAAAGGTCTGCGTTTGAATGCTAATAAAACTAAGGTTCTGGTATTTGAAAAGGACGAAGAGAGAACGAAATGTGAAATATGGGTAAATCAGGAATGTCTAGAACAGGTAAATGAAATTGTATACTTGGGGAGTGCTTTCAGCCGGGATGGAAGATGTGATTTAGATGTGGATAGGCGTGTCGATGCCGGAAACAAAGTCAATGGTGCCCTGAATGCATTAGTAAAAAGGCAAGGCGTGGTGAAGAGTGCACGCCTTGCATTACATAACGCAGTGTTGGTACCGACTTTGTTATATGGCAGCGAAACCTGGGTATGCCAGAAGAAGCATAAAAGCAAGTTGAATGCAGTGGAGATGCGATCTCTTCGTAAAATGTGTGGCGTTAGCATAGCCGACCGAAAGCGAAACGAAGAGATTCGCAATATGGCAGGATTGAAAGATGACCTTATCACAAAAATTGATAGAGGCGTACTCCAATGGCTTGGGCACGTTGAACGAATGAGTGAAGACCGAATGTTGAATAAAATATATAAAGCGAAAGTAAATATTAAAAGGTGTCGAGGTAGACCGAGACTAACTTTCGAAGACCATGTGAGCAAATTGCTCGAAGAGGGGAGGGTCAAGAGTACTCGGATACCTAGACGTGCATGTATGAAGAAGTTAATGAACCTGAAAGAAGCGAAAGAGGTATGTAAGGATCGTGACACTTGACGATCTGTTCTCTCTGGCTACCCCGTTAGGGATTGTGCGTGAAGATAAGTAAGTAAGTAATTAACATATAGGATACTTTTTATCCCGATTTAGAGATCCCGAGGAATAGAATAAGAAATTTCGTAATAATCGAAATCCACGAGAGAAACATGAAAATAACACACTCACCTCACTAAAGTCGCAATGACAATTGATATAGTTGTCATTGACTGCGACAAAATATGGCGCCCGGCCGCAGCGAAACAATTGTTGCCATATTCGGTAATGATAAAGCTACTGTTGTCCTTTTTCACATACGAATATACTCATAAGCTAAAAAGAGACGCCGATATTTCGTTACATTCCTACAACTAACGATCTTTATGTCATGTCCTTTCTTTCTTCTCTAGTCAAAGATGTAATTACTCAAAAGTTGAAGATTTCGCTAAAAAAGTAATAATATACTCATAAAATGACGTTTCACATTTTACAAAAGTGACATGTTTATAACAGAGACAGACTGGTCCCACCCCTCAGAACAATAACTAAAGCATAGAAGGAGCCTGTCTAACAGCTATTTAAACATTTCTTTTTTTTAAAGTATGTCAGAAAGAGATAAATAAAGGTTTGTCAATGGGTACCAATGCACATTCGGCAAACGTCATTTTGGATACCTCGGTTACCTTTGTGCTACTAATTTAAAAAGAAAGATTTAAAAAAGTTTTTTGCCTATGGCTATGTTCATCTCAAACTGTTCGTATAATATGCTCGCTTGTCTTCAGGTTGTCAGACTGTGTTAAAATCGAGTTTTGGCTTGGAAATTATAATTTTTTCGCAGTGTGAAAGTGTGAATCTAAAAATTAATAAAAAGGACAATGTCCTGCGTTATAGTGAGATGTAAATCCCATTCCTCTAGGAAAGAAAACGACATTTGATACACAATTTACGAGCATTTTCAATTGATAGAAACTCACGTTTTTTGTCATTTTTACTTTAAATTGGTATAATCTTTTAATAAATTAAGTTATTTGCCTATTTCGAAGTAATAAAATTTAATATTTGTTGTTTAAAAAGTTTAGTTAAAATTTTGGCAATAGTGTTGGAAAAATATATCTCTAGCATAAATTATCGATATTTTTACGATTAAATTACAGTTTCCCTACGGACTTCAATTTAAGACATAAATGGATCGACGCTATTGCACGTCGCAATTGGGAGTGAAAAAAGCACCACCGTATTTCTTCCAGACATTTTAAAGATGATTGCTTTATAAATCGTCGTCAGCTGACAGCGCGCGCGGTCGGTCAGAGGTTGATGACCTCTAGCGAGATGAGTAAACTAAAGTGTAATAGTTGTCAGATTGTGATAAATGAGGTGTTATGTTTTTGCCAAAATAAACTAGGCGTCATGAACAATGTTAGTTTGGCACTGTTATGCGAGCAGTCCTTTGATGAGGAGGAGATTTACGAGGCAAAGTGTTTGCTGTTCGAGTCGATTCCGCAACGACTGGTTAAACGGAAGGGTGAAGGTCGGAAACAGAAAAATATAGATGACATTATCGGGGTATTAAGAAGTGCTGAGCCCGATGACATTCCTATATTTGTGGCAAAGATCTACATAAGTTGCCACCCGTTACATTTGACCATGTCGACGTTACGCGTCTATTGAAGGATATTCTTTTGCTTCAGACTCAGGTACGTGACCTACAAGGGAAACAGGACGAATATATGACAAAAAAAGATTTTGAAAAATATGTTGACAAAGAAAACAATCCGGAAACATTGTATGGAGAAACGAGGAAAATGGAGCCTTGTGTGAATAACAGGAGGGGCGGCTTTTGCCTGCAAGATAGTTATGACTCAACAAGCGGGCCGATGGGGTTAATGACCGACCTAGGAAGTGATACACCGCGTGAGCATATTTATGCAAGAACGAGTTGTTGCGCACCCATCTCACGGCAACGAAACGGCACGGCGAAACGGCAACACGTGGAGGCCCACCGCGGAAAGAAGGCCCACTGCGGAGATCAAGAATGCACTTCGCACGTGCCGAACGTCGAAGCGGTGGCGCGCGCGCCGCCGTCGCCGACTTCGCTGCCAGCGGTTGCGGCGGTGTCACGCGAGATCATAACGGGCGGTGATGGGGAAGCCGAGATACAAAATAATAGTGAAGGAGAATGGGTTCAGGTCGTAAGGCGTAAGACGTCACGTTTTAAAGGCATGCGGGGAAAGGCTTCGATAGATCCGTCACTTAAATTAAGGGCAGCCGATGTGCAAATCCCGCTTTTCATTTATAATGTCTCAAAGGAGAATACTGAGCAAGATGTTGCGGATTATGTATTCGAAAAGACACATATTCGTATTGTGCCAGAAAAAGTACATATGAAATCTTCAAGTGATTATATTTCTTTTAAATTCTATATACCTAGGAGTAAGTTGTCCTTATTTAGTGACGATAAATTATGGCCGGAAGGCATATATTTTAGACGATTCATAATATTTAGAATTGTGAAAAAGACACTGTTGGATCAAAAGAACAACATAAATAATGGGTCAGGACAAAAATAGTAATGAACGTCGGACATTAAAGCTTGTTAGCTTTAATTGTAAGTCCCTGAAGCGATCGGTGGACAGTGTGAGGGTGTTGTGTGAGGGTGCCTCGGTAGTAGCATTGCAGGAGACCTGGCTAATGGACCACGACCTCTCATACCTCAGCACTGTCCACGAAGACTTTGAAACCACGGGTACTACTGCTGTAGATTCAGCCGCGGGCATTTTGCGTGGGTGACCACACGGGGGTGTTGCGCTGTTATGGCGTAAGAATGTGTTTTCTTCGGTGTCTGTAATAAAATGTAATAGTGTGAGGCTGTGTGCGATTAAGTGTCAAGTATGTGAACAAGCTATGCTTATTTTTTCCGTCTATATGCCGACAGACTGCGTCGAGAACCTTGCGGAATTCACAGAGTGCCTAAGTGAAATTAACGCAATTATCGAGGAATGTGACATTAGTATAGTTTTTATGTTAGGCGACTTTAACGCACACCCGGGGAGCTGTTTTTTAATGAAATGCTTAGTTTTTGCGATGAGCAGACGTGGGTATGTGCTGACTATGAAATGATGTCAAGAAAGTCTAATGTGTACACATACACCAGTGATGCTCACGGCTGCTCACGATGGTTGGACCATTGCCTTGTAACGTGTATGGCTAAAAAATATATTGAAAGCATACACGTAAGAAACGATGTGGCATGGTCTGATCACTATCCCTTGGAAGTGGACTGTAAAATTAGTTTAGGTTTCTCGCAGGTACAGCTCATCCAGTCTAAAAGTACAAATAGGGTAATTTGGGGGCACAGGGATAGTCAACAGATTAACCTATATTCAGTATATTGTAATAATAGATTAGGATTAGTAGATTTTCCTGTAGAGTTAAATAATTGTTGTGATAAATTCTGTGATAAATCTGAGCATAAATTAATTATAAATAAATTATACGAGAATATTATAGGTATATTGCAGGATGCTGCAATTTATAGTCATAAGAATGTACAGCGTAACAAAACGCGACAGATAGTGGGATGGAACACGCATGTGAGGCCGGCTCACGACAGAGCTCGTCTCTGTTTTCAGTTGTGGGTACATGTTGGAAAGCCAACGTGTGGGGCAGTATACGAGGATATGAGAGTCACGTAAGGCTTTTAAAAGCAAACTCAAATGGTGCCAGGATAATGAAGAACAAATTAAAATGGATATACTGGCATCCTCGTGTGAGTCTAAGCAATTTGGTAAATTCTGGCAGCACACGAACAGACTGAGTCCAAGGTCGAGTCTCTTAGCTCAAGTGGGAACCATGAGTGGATGTCGGAATATAGCGAACCTATTCATGTCGCAGTTTAAGGTGGAACCGTGCAGCGTTAGTTATATGGTGAATGATGGTGACGCAAGGGACAGTGTGATTATGGGGGATAGCCCGCTGCGCTTCACAATCGCCGAAGTTAAATCAGCTATAAACAATATGAAGAGTGGGAAATCACCAGGTCACGATGGCCTCAGCGTCGAACACCTCAGATATGCGGGTGTGCACCTTTACAGAGTCCTCAAACTACTCTACAACCTATGTGTTAGTCATGGTTACTTGCCTGATACAATGATGAGGACAGTGGTTGTACCTATCATTAAGAATAGGACGGGCGATGCAGCGGATGAAACCAACTACAGGCCGATATCCTTAGCGACCATTTCGGCTAAAGTTCTAGATAGTCTGCTTGATACACAGTTAAGTAAGGCAGTAAAGTTACATGACGCACAGTTCGGGTTTAGGCCCAAACTATCAACGGAGAGCGCAATACTGTGTCTCAAGCAGACTGTGCGGTACTACACGGACAGAAAGACTCAGGTTTATGCGTGTTTCCTGGATTTGTCTAAAGCCTTCGACTGTGTGTCTTACAGAATCCTATGGCGGAAACTAAAACAGGAAAGTAGTTTAAGACCGGAGTTGGTTTCACTGCTGGAATATTGGTACGGTAATCAGATTAACACAGTTAGATGGGGTAACGCCTTTAGTGACCCCTATAAACTAGAGTGCGGAGTGAGGCAGGGAGGACTGACGTCACCCAGGCTGTTTAATCTTTATGTTAACAGACTGATTGAGAGGCTCAGCAGAGCAGGTGTCGGTTGCTCAATAGACGGTGTTTCGATGAATAACTTTAGTTACGCAGACGACATGGTTCTGTTGAGCCCTTCAGTCAGAGGGCTTCGTAAACTGTTGAGAATTTGTGAAGAATATGCCGAGGAGACTAGACTTATCTACAACTCAAAAAAGAGTGAATTTATTGTCTTCAGAGGTAAAAACAAACCACTTGACTTCAAACCACGTATCCAGCTATGTGGCACGGCTCTGAGACAAGTGGCTGAGTTTAGGTACCTCGGACACATTGTAACTGAACGCCTGGATGACGACAGCAACATTGAACGAGAGCGCCGAGCGCTGTCGGTTTGGGGCAATATGTTGGCTCGCAGATTTGCACGTAGTACGACACAAGTCAAGTTAACTTTGTTCAAGGCGTATTGCCAATCCTTTTACACGTGCAGTCTGTGGACTAACTATACGCAGCGAGCCTACAGTGCTCTGCGTGTTCCGTACAACAATGTGCTGAGGATAATGTTGAAGAGGCCTCGACACTGTAGTGCGTCGGCAATGTTTGCGGATGCTCGTGTGGACGACTTCTACGCGATCATGCGCAAGCGTGCTGCGTCCATGATGAGCAGGCTATTAAGGAGCTCCAACGACCTTCTCAGCACATTGGCTGTGAAGCTGGATAGCCCTCTCTGGATAATTTGGAATGGTGCACACACCAGCACCAGAAGAACCTCAACTGGGTTTCGCTATGTGAGGCTGGGTGTAGGTTAAGTTACTAATATAGGATAAGTACCATTGTTACTAACATTTTAATATTTAATTTTAATTTCTATTTTATTTTATAACTAACATTAAGTTAAGGTTTGTTTTACTAACAATCTATGACTATTGTTGGTCGCAATAAAGGATTTTATTTTATTATTATTATAAATTTTGAACACAAATGGCGCAGACTGAAATTAAATGCTATACCTGCATTAAATCTGCGGGTTAACAAACATTATACAGTAAGATCCTTTTTACAATAAACCTGTTTATGTTTTTTATAGGAAAAGGGTGACAAGCGAGCACACGGTCCACCTGATGGTAAGTGGTTACTGTGGCCCATAGACATCTATATCTATCCTCTTTTGCGAATCGAAATGCAGATGCGTTGTCAGCCTTGAGGACTAAGATGGAATACCTCTTTTCCAGTAAAAGGGGCCTCTGGTTCTCTATACTCACTATACGAAACACAGCAGTGAATACCAGCGTTAAATAGCATTAAGCTGCTATTTGACGCTGGTATTCACTGCTGTTTTAATTTGTTCAAAAATTAAATTGCTGATTACGCAGTGTTGATATTTTTATGTTGACATTTTGACTATTGACGTTAAGTATCCCACCCTTAAAATTCAAAATTGTTTATTATTATTTCCCCCATCGTTTATTTCGTTTAATTCATCCATTTCCTATGATGCAAAAATAACATAAAATAACTAAATTGTTCAGGAACTATAGCAGTCCTGTATCTACACTGGCGACTGCATCAACATTCAGTGTGTTTGAAAAGAATATTGCATCAACATCCAGTGCAATAACGACAATTGCACCTACACCATCCAGTGCAACATTAACCAGGACATCTGATTCCAGTGCCAAATTAACTTCTACAGTCAGATTTAGTTCAACACCAAGTCAGCAATAATTAATTAGTCGTGTATCTAAATTAGAACAGGATTTAGAAAAACTGCAAAAAATTGCCAAACGACGACTGTTGAAAATAAATTGTTTGCGTCAAAAGACAAGACGCTTAAAAAATAAAAATCTCGATTTAAAGTTAAGATTAGAAAATTTTTTGAAAGAAGAAAAAATAAAAAAAGAAAATTTACTTATAATAGATTCAGTGAAAAATAATCTAATAATTGAAAAATATTTACAGGAAAAAATGGGGGAATGGAAGATAAGCGTAAATACTATTTGGAATTGAAAAAATTCTTGGTCACTTTAAATTATTTATCACCGCGAGCATACGATTATGTGCGCAATGAATTAAAAGATATTTTGCCGCACCCAAAAACAAAATGCAAGTGGTATCAATGTATCCAATGTGATCCAGGATTCACTACAGAAAGCCTTTGAAGCTATTAAAAAAAAGGGTAAAATTAAATAATAACAAACCTTTATATGTAGCGTTATCATTCATAGAAAAGGCTATTCGTAAGTTGGTCGAATGGAACGGAAAACATTATTTTGGATACGTCAATATCGGATGTGACTTGGATTCACAAGATGTACCACTTGCTAAAGAAGCATTAACTTTTATGATAACTGCAGTAAATGGCACCTGGAAAATACCAGTGGGCTACTTTCTTATTGACTCAATCACCGCACAGCAAAAAACTTTATTGGTACGGCAATGTATATCACTACTAAAAAATTCTGGAGCTGAAGTTGTGTCGCTCACTTTTTGTTTAGTAAAAAATCAGATCGATAAGTGTGTGATTATTCGTTATATCCCTAAACTTAATGAATTACTTGATATATTTATTCATATAATAAAACGATTTATATTTAAAAACATAGTAAAAATATGAAGTGAAACCTGATGAATAATTCACGGATTGATCGCTATTAGTTAGTTACAAGCCTAGATTGTACTGTATTGTGTTATTACATTAAAACTTGATTACGTAGACCAAAAATACAGCCACATTCGTATGGAGAATTTCATTTACTTTTATATAATTAAAAACAAATAAATGGTTATCTATAAATTCATGTCGTAATTTATAAATTAAAGGCATGCGGCGTATTTTCAGCCAATTCGCAATGCCTAATTAAATTGTTAATCTGAAAATACTTTTCACGACGCAATGAATTACACCTATACAATAAACGGGCGAAGTCCTGAAGCTTTCAAAACATTAGGAAACTTGTAAATTATGTAATATTTACAATTAATACAAAATAAAATAAATCTGGCTAAATAAGTTCTTAAAAACGCTGAGATCGAGTGCTTGGCGAACGAATCGCAAAGATGGCGTCCGACTTTGGCTAGGGTTGGCACAACATCGACTAGCTGACCTCATACCATAGATAGTCCGAACAGCCCTCTTCTGCAACACAAAGAGGCATTCAATATCGGCAGTCGTTTCCCCACAGCAGCATGCCATATGTCATGAAATGAAATGAATGATTTTCATTCAATAAATCTTTATTGTATAATACTTATTAAAAGTCAATTATTTATTTACTACTGGGTTGCCAAAAACCTCTGTCCTGGGAATAACCAGCAAGAAACCCAGCGGAACTTTTTTTAAACATATTTTAATTAACAATAAATTTATTTTGTATATTTTTTGTATGATTTTTTTATAGAAACAGCATGACGACGATCACCTCATTCCCAGGGGTTATTTTCATTTATGTATTTATTTATATTATAATAACGCTTTTTGTACAATTTTTCTTTAATAAAACAATTCATTTTTTAAACTTGTTTAATGACAAATTTTGTACATTTTCTGGGACTTTATTGTAAAAGCGTATACATCGCTCCGTAAACAAATTACTAATTCTTTGGAGTCTAATAACTGGTATTACAAGCTTATCACGTATGTACCTTGGCCTCGACCTAGTCTTCTACCTCGTCCTCTACCTCGTCCTTTTTCATTATTACATTTACCTTGTCCACTATATTAAAAACCATTAAAAATAAATAAAAAAATTGAAATTGTAAAAAACTCTTCAACTGTCACTATCACCTAAATGAAAGCTTCACTTTTTTCCACCTATCACTGTGCCGCTGCTGTTTGAAAAAATTTAGTTACCAAAAAAGTTAAGATTTTATTGTTAAAAAACCACACATAACACCACACTTACACCACAATATTTGTTTCAAAAACACAAAATAAATTTCATGTTCAAAAATCCACCAAGCGCCAACCCTAAGGCAAAACACCTTGAATTGCTTCTTGCAACCAGAGTGGCAAAAGTAATTCGTCGGGGTAAAAACTCATCGGGCGATTTTATTTCCACAATATATTATAATATGTTGAACAATTTATAAAACTTTATTACTTATATTGAATAATTGTATTTAAATACCACTAAGGCTATTTCGTATTTAAAGAATACAACATAATTACGATAATGTAAGCTATAGAAAATTATGTTTAGATTCGCGTCATTCTGAATATTTTCAAAAGTCGACTTTATCGCATTTTTCATAAAATATTTGCAAAAATATTACTTTAATATAAGAAAACACTAATAAGACATTAATTTGGTATATAAAGACTAGCAAAAATCAATAAAATTCAATACTCACGGCATATTTTATTAACTCGTTAAACCCACTCAAGCGTCACTTCACTCACTAAACTTTAACTAACAAGGTTTGGATATTTTTTGTCCGAGAGGTTGGTAATTTTGATCCAAATCTATGATTTATATATTTTTTTTTGGTTTTAATACGTAATAATTAGATTCTGTGCATTTAAAATACGGTCTAAATCCAATTAAAAGAACTTCGTCGCTTTGCAACCGCAGTTGAGCAAAGTTAAGGATCCTGTTTTTGCAACTGTGATTGCAAGAAGCAAACGAGCGGCTAAAATAAAAACTGAACATATCGGCTATGTAAAGCAGAAAATGAAGGTGCGTTTAGCTACTCAACTTCACTGCACATCAGTAGTAGATGCTCTGGAATTTTGTAAATTACTCGGAATTCCTGAATTTGCTGATTGTACGGGTACAATACAATTTGTTAGAATATTTAATAATCTCTTTGATATAATGAATGGCCAAAATATGCGTGCAAAAGGATTGAAACGTACGTTAGCAATATTTAACTTTGACGAAACCAAAATATTTTTTGAGTTTGCTAAAGAATATTGTTACGAGCTCGCTTCATGTGAAAGTTCGAGTGTGGGGCTTCTAGAAAGCTTAATTCTTCTGTCCGATACTAGATGGCACTGTTGTTGGAAAGTTCAATATTGACATTTTCTAGGAAGCCCTCCTCGCTCTGGTCCCCGACACTACTCGTAGATGGCGCTAGTGCCAGGTGCCAGACGTCACCATAGGCGCGCAACAATATATAAAAAATTTAAAATGTACAGATGGTTCGTTCGTTATCAATTCTAATAGATCGACAGGTTTTCGAGGCTTTATAATCTGCATGGACTCTTTAGTTGGTTTGTACCAAAAATATGTCCTCCCAGAAAACAGTGTTTTAAAATATCTATGTACCTATAAGCTCAGCCAAGACCATATTGAACTGTTTTTTGGAGCTATAAGGTCTAAATGTGGTTTAAATAATAACCCGTCGGCAAAAATGTACAGGGCTGCTTATAAGCGGTTGCTGATACATGCAGAGCTAAAAGATGGTTCTTCAGGGAATTGTCTGCCTCTAGAAAATATAACAATGTTAAATTACATTAATCAAAAATATAAACAATCATTAAATTCATCTACTGGAAATGGTAGACTAATTGACTTGCCTTATGTGAACATTAATTCCGAGAATTATTCTGATATTGCCGGTTATGTAGTCAGAAAAATAAAAAAAGGAAGTAATAACAGTGCTGAGAATCCGTTTTCTTTGATATCTATTAAAGAGAGAGGAGGCCTGACTAAACCTTCGGAATGTGTAAAAAAAGTGTGTAAAACTGCAGAAAAAATATTGCGCGAGTTCGAAATCAGAATAGGCTCCAAATTCTTAGGACAGCCTAAATTTTTTTTAACAATGATTAATAAAATATCGCAAAAAATATTGCATCTATATTATTTATTTGCATTTTTTTGCATTAATTATTTGTACCGGTACATCACTAGTCAATACTCTTTTGTTTATGACAATGTACGTTTTAATTATCTAGTACTACTTCTATGCTTTAGTTATTGTTCTGAGTCCCACCTTATAGTAATTACATACATACGTATGCATAGATATAAGCTACAATTGTACGTAAATTAAGTCAATATACCTGTGTCACTTTTTCTAATTTAATTTTCAAATGCGGCAAAAGGCAACAAATCTATTGAAAGATGTTGCGTGTAATTCACACGTGGAAATAGAAATTGAAATAGAAAGTGGTCATCTTTGGTCTGTCTATACTATGCCAAATATGAGAACAAGTACACTCGTATCTTCTGACTTACTAGAAAAATGACACCCCTGTTGTAGTTAGTATTATGTGTGGCGCTATTTTACGTGACTTGAAGTCTTTAATCTATAATGATTTCGTTTGCAATACTATCAAAAATCGATATCGATATACTCGTTTTTGTTTAGTTATTTATTTTTATTAATTTATATGGCACGAAATGTTTGAAAAAAAAAATAGGACTAGACAAGGACTAGACTTATTCGAACGATCGACTAAGTTATTTTATTTTATCTCATCACGCCTTGTCAATGTCTCTGGTGACCCAAAAGCTAGAAGATATTTTGGTCAGCGGATCAGCCTCGCAATACAGCGAGGCAACTCAGCCAGTCTTCTGGGCACACTACCAACACAGGGCGGCGATTTAGCAAGTATTTTTTACTTGAATTAAGCTTTTTATGCTGTATAATTTTGTAAAATACTATTTTCCTTTAACTTGTCTATTATGTTAATTAGAAATATTTACGTTTTAATTTCTTTTTTTTTAAATATTATGTTTATTATTATGTAAATTGCAAAATTTATAATTCCTAATTAAATTTCTATGAATATCATATTGACTATGATATTGTTCTATAAGCTATTTTCTAAATCAAGTGATAATGATTAGTATATTATATTTTAAATATCCGTTTCGCAAACTTTAAAAACTAATAATTAGGGAGGTATCAATACTAAAACTTGATACAACTCGCTCATGCGAGTTGCATCCCATTTATAATCCCGATTTATATGCTGACCTCTACAACAGAGCCACTTACTGGATCCAATAGTGAAACAGAAATAGAAACTTTTCGACTTTTTTAGACTTTCATAAATGATGATCTTTCATAGATGTGGCAATTGACTTTAATTTATGTAGAAGTTAAGGCACAATCTTTATAATGCTGTGTAGCGGCGGCGAAAAAGAATTTACTATCCGCTACCAAATAATATATATTATTACTTGGGAGCTCTGAGACCCCCCTAAGTGAAAAGCGGCAGAGAGAAATAAAACAGGCAATGATGAGAAACAGGCAACAATATATGATAATGATAACAATTCAAAAAAATAAAAAATTGCATACAGAAGTAAACAAAAATTATAGATCATCATCTTTTTCCAGTTCTTTTACTAATGTGTGATATCATTCAAACCAATATCTTCGCTTGTTAATTTACTTACCTTCAGGCATTATCCAGCATTATACAGGAAGATAATAGGGGAATACATTTTATGGGAAAAATGCAGCCCGTCTACCCTCTTAAGGTAGAACCAGACTGGTCCCACGCACGCTACGTATGCAACGCGTTATGACTCCTGAGTTTGTTTGATTGAAAATAAAATATGGATATGAATATGGATAAAATATGTTGCGATATGCGTTTTTCGTATGTGCTATAACTTCAGTCCGACTTGTCATTGGCATATTTGTGCCATGTTAACAAAATGCCATAAACTAAAAAAAAATATCCCGGTTTCGCAACTTTGTGAGTTGACACTTTCTGAGAGTTATTACATAACTATTGTTGATTTTGTTAATACTCGCTGTTATTGGTTTTGAAATTAAATCTTCGAAAGTATTATCATGTGTCTACATATCGCTCTCAACTTAACTGGTTACCCATTCGTCAGCGCCGTAGTTTACGTGCACTCACTACTCTTTACTCTATCGTGATGTCTCCTAATCCTCCATCTTATTTATCTCCCCATTTTCAATATCTTAGCTCCAACCATGATAGAGTTCTCCGTTCTAGTAATATACTTTTGCTTGAGTGCCCCCCTTTTAGTACTAACTTTGTGCAATGATCGCTCTTTGTTCAATCTGTTCTTCTTTGGAACGCTCTTCCTTCCGAAATCAGGAGTGCCGAAAACTGCTCGTCAATAAAATGGCAGAATCAACTTAGCGTTCGTAGTTAGCCGTGTTTAATATTATATTTAATATAGTATATGTGTGTGTATGTATGTATATATAATGTATATTATATACATATATTACGTATATATATATATATATATATATATATATATATATATATATATATATATATATATGTGTGTGTGTGTGTATGTGTGTGTGTGTGTGTGTGTGTGAGTGTATTTAATTTGTATATATTTATACGCTTATATATGTATGAGTTGATATATATTGTACATACTTCTTATTACACCTACCTCTTTTATTTCTGCACTACTCTAAGGTAGACTGGCAGATAATGCCTCACGCATTAAGTCCGCCTATATACATCTAAGGTGTATATGAAGTTAAATAAATAAATAAAAATTATTATTTATTATAAAGCGTTGATAGTTATTTCGTTTTTGTTGACTATTAAGTTATTTGGGGACTTTTCTTTTGTTATTTTACTTACATTCCGTTAGCAACGGTCTGCAAGCACGTGAAAGTACTACACAGTGCTACATGTAAAATTGTACATAATGTAGTAAAGGATTTTGAAAAAGGCAAAAATCTGGAACGTTATCACTTATCAATCACACATTGCAAAATAGTTATGCAAATGCGGGTATGGCAACAAGATTGTCACTTGAATTAAAAAAGATGGTGAGTACCAAGGTCATCTAGTAGCTATCCGTTACTTTATTATTAATGATTCGAACAGACTATGTACCATAAATTAAACATATTATATTCGCTATTCGATATTCGTTTTTCCAAGCGTTGTCCGTTCTTAAGGTTCCGTAACCAAAGTGTGCCCCATACCGTAACCGTTACGTCTACTTATATTTTTAATTATCAGTAACTATAATGGTCACTATAATGGCAAATAATGAAACGAATAAAATGTTAAATCCAAAGGGGGTAATATAATAAATCTCAAAAATATAATAATTTTCCAACGCTTTATGGTTCTTCTTCTTGTTATATCTTAACTCATTTTTCTAATTATCTCTATAATAGTACTACATACTCTATACTTAAATAACAAATCATGAAAACACGATAAACAGTGAAAGACTTGGTGGAAATAGGATTTTTGAAGGGCGCTGATTCGATTTATAAGGCCAAAAGGCAATTACCGTTATGAAATGAATAGGCAAAATTTAACTAAGTACCTATATTGAGGAAAAATTCAAACATACCTCCAAATAGCATTGGGTGATAAACAATGCGCCGTATCATCGCATGCAAGTAAGTAAACCACCAACAGTAGTAAACCGAAAAAGTGAGATACAAAATTGGTTACGCGAAAGTGGTACACATTTTGAAGATTCATGGACAAAATATGAGCTTTTAGAATTAGTTAAAAAATACAAGCCAGAGAAACATTATGCTATAGATAAATTACCAGCTAATCACGTCCATGAAACATTAAGATTACCACTATACAACTGTGAGGTAAACCCAATAGAATATGCGTAGAATCTTGTTAAACACAAGTGGCCGTAAATAACGTCGATCAGCTGTAAAAAACTAGACGTGCTATTGCGTGAAGCAATAGTCTCAATTACGGCCGTGGATTGGCAAAAAGAAGTTGGTCACATAAACATATTGGAAAATGATTACTGGACGAGGGAGAAGAACAGAGAACAGAGAGTGTAACAATGTCAATGAGACGAACGCCGACTGCATTCACGAAAAATGATGACTCATTGTCCCGTTACGTTACAGCCGGACCGAGCACGATCAGCTCATTGCAACTTCGGCTTACAAATCAGTTGGGCTATGTCGGTTACTCCGGTTCTAATGCAGATATCCTCGTTTTTAATTATATCATGCAGAGAAAACCTGAGCATAGCCCTCGTCATAGCTCGAAGGAAGAAGTGTTCATCCCCATAGACGAAGTATTGCGCGTTCCCTTACTGGATGGAGGGTAAACAAGACCTGCCGGTAAGACATGCATGAAGTCTCAGGCTCAGGACCGTGCTTTGTGCCTGTGTTCAGCAGTGGACTTGTGAAGGGACAATAGATCATCATTATAAGTGATAATGACGATGATGATTATGATATATTGGTTATTATAATTAAGTCTGTTTTAAACATACCTGTCTGTAGCAAGCTCGGGCTAGACCAATACGGGCACGTTGGCCTCCACTCAAACTGATGCCACGTTCACCCACCAATGTTGCGTCACCAGCCGGCAGCAACTCAAACATACCTGTCTGTAGCAAGCTCGGGCTAGACCAATACGGGCGCGTTGGCCTCCACTCAAACTGATGCCACGTTCACCCACCAATGTTGCGTCACCAGCCGGCAGCAACTCAAACATACCTGTCTGTAGCAAGCTCGGGCTAGACCAATACGGGCGCGTTGGCCTCCACTCAAACTGATGCCACGTTCACCCACCAATGTTGCGTCACCAGCCGGCAGCAACTCAAACATACCTGTCTGTAGCAAGCTCGGGCTAGACCAATACGGGCGCGTTGGCCTCCACTCAAACTGATGCCACGTTCACCCACCAATGTTGCGTCACCAGCCGGCAGCAACTCAAACATACCTGTCTGTAGCAAGCTCGGGCTAGACCAATACGGGCGCGTTGGCCTCCACTCAAACTGATGCCACGTTCACCCACCAATGTTGCGTCACCAGCCGGCAGCAACTCAAACATACCTGTCTGTAGCAAGCTCGGGCTAGACCAATACGGGCACGTTGGCCTCCACTCAAACTGATGCCACGTTCACCCACCAATGTTGCGTCACCAGCCGGCAGCAACTCAAACATACCTGTCTGTAGCAAGCTCGGGCTAGACCAATACGGGCACGTTGGCCTCCACTCAAACTGATGCCACGTTCACCCACCAATGTTGCGTCACCAGCCGGCAGCAACTCAAACATACCTGTCTGTAGCAAGCTCGGGCTAGACCAATACGGGCACGTTGGCCTCCACTCAAACTGATGCCACGTTCACCCACCAATGTTGCGTCACCAGCCGGCAGCAACTGAAACATACCTGTCTGTAGCAAGCTCGGGCTAGACCAATACGGGCACGTTGGCCTCCACTCAAACTGATGCCACGTTCACCCACCAATGTTGCGTCGCCAGCCGGCAGCAACTCAAACATACCTGTCTGTAGCAAGCTCGGGCTAGACCAATACGGGCACGTTGGCCTCCACTCAAACTGATGCCACGTTCACCCACCAATGTTGCGTCGCCAGCCGGCAGCAACTCAAACATACCTGTCTGTAGCAAGCTCGGGCTAGACCAATACGGGCACGTTGGCCTCCACTCAAACTGATGCCACGTTCACCCACCAATGTTGCGTCACCAGCCGGCAGCAACTCAAACATACCTGTCTGTAGCAAGCTCGGGCTAGACCAATACGGGCACGTTGGCCTCCACTCAAACTGATGCCACGTTCACCCACCAATGTTGCGTCACCAGCCGGCAGCAACTCAAACATACCTGTCTGTAGCAAGCTCGGGCTAGACCAATACGGGCACGTTGGCCTCCACTCAAACTGATGCCACGTTCACCCACCAATGTTGCGTCACCAGCCGGCAGCAACTCAAACATACCTGTCTGTAGCAAGCTCGGGCTAGACCAATACGGGCACGTTGGCCTCCACTCAAACTGATGCCACGTTCACCCACCAATGTTGCGTCACCAGCCGGCAGCAACTCAAACATACCTGTCTGTAGCAAGCTCGGGCTAGACCAATACGGGCACGTTGGCCTCCACTCAAACTGATGCCACGTTCACCCACCAATGTTGCGTCACCAGCCGGCAGCAACTCAAACATACCTGTCTGTAGCAAGCTCGGGCTAGACCAATACGGGCACGTTGGCCTCCACTCAAACTGATGCCACGTTCACCCACCAATGTTGCGTCACCAGCCGGCAGCAACTCAAACATACCTGTCTGTAGCAAGCTCGGGCTAGACCAATACGGGCACGTTGGCCTCCACTCAAACTGATGCCACGTTCACCCACCAATGTTGCGTCACCAGCCGGCAGCAACTCAAACATACCTGTCTGTAGCAAGCTCGGGCTAGACCAATACGGGCACGTTGGCCTCCACTCAAACTGATGCCACGTTCACCCACCAATGTTGCGTCACCAGCCGGCAGCAACTCAAACATACCTGTCTGTAGCAAGCTCGGGCTAGACCAATACGGGCACGTTGGCCTCCACTCAAACTGATGCCACGTTCACCCACCAATGTTGCGTCACCAGCCGGCAGCAACTCAAACATACCTGTCTGTAGCAAGCTCGGGCTAGACCAATACGGGCACGTTGGCCTCCACTCAAACTGATGCCACGTTCACCCACCAATGTTGCGTCACCAGCCGGCAGCAACTCAAACATACCTGTCTGTAGCAAGCTCGGGCTAGACCAATACGGGCACGTTGGCCTCCACTCAAACTGATGCCACGTTCACCCACCAATGTTGCGTCACCAGCCGGCAGCAACTCAAACATACCTGTCTGTAGCAAGCTCGGGCTAGACCAATACGGGCACGTTGGCCTCCACTCAAACTGATGCCACGTTCACCCACCAATGTTGCGTCACCAGCCGGCAGCAACTCAAACATACCTGTCTGTAGCAAGCTCGGGCTAGACCAATACGGGCACGTTGGCCTCCACTCAAACTGATGCCACGTTCACCCACCAATGTTGCGTCACCAGCCGGCAGCAACTCAAACATACCTGTCTGTAGCAAGCTCGGGCTAGACCAATACGGGCGCGTTGGCCTCCACTCAAACTGATGCCACGTTCACCCACCAATGTTGCGTCACCAGCCGGCAGCAACTCAAACATACCTGTCTGTAGCAAGCTCGGGCTAGACCAATACGGGCACGTTGGCCTCCACTCAAACTGATGCCACGTTCACCCACCAATGTTGCGTCACCAGCCGGCAGCAACTCAAACATACCTGTCTGTAGCAAGCTCGGGCTAGACCAATACGGGCACGTTGGCCTCCACTCAAACTGATGCCACGTTCACCCACCAATGTTGCGTCACCAGCCGGCAGCAACTCAAACATACCTGTCTGTAGCAAGCTCGGGCTAGACCAATACGGGCACGTTGGCCTCCACTCAAACTGATGCCACGTTCACCCACCAATGTTGCGTCACCAGCCGGCAGCAACTCAAAATCACGAAGTAATGCACATGCCGAAACTACCTATTGACAATTATACATCGCCTATCAACTTACAATAATAATTATATAAAACGATAATAACACAAAAATATAAAAAGAAATATCTCTTTGATTGTACTGTTCGTATCTGGCCAGTTTATATATCAATACATATAGGACATTAAGAAAAGAAAAATAAAAAGTAAAAAAACACTTTCCAGCCGTTTTTCAATTGTTTATTTGTCCACCAAAGTAAGTAAATCTAAGGAAGAAACTCAATATATTCCGAAATTTTATTACAAAAAAGGGAAAAAAACGACAAAAAAATTGCGACGTTTATGGACCTAATGCAGTGTCAGTAAGAGTAGCACAAAGTTGATTCAAGCGTTTTCAGTCCGAGAATTTTGGTGTCAAATATGAAACTCGCTCCGGTCGCCCTCACACAGATAAACTCGAGGACATTTTTGAAAAGGGATGCAAGATCGGCACATTAATAGTTACGGCATAGTCGAGAAATTGAGGATTGACCACAACACAGTTTTGATCACATTCAAAAAAGTCTGGTTCTACAAACACATCGATATTTGTGTACCACACAATCTCACTGAAATAAACCTAAAGAATCGTGTACTCATTTTCGATTCTCTATTGAAACGTAATGGTACTGAACATTGTTTTTATATAGGATAAATTGACAAAGGAGGGCACAGTCCACCTGAAAGTAAGTGGATGCTGTGTCTCATAGACATCTACATTTAAACTCGATTAAGAATCAAAATGCAGATGCATTGTCACCCTTGAGGACTAAGATAGAATGCCTCGGTTCCGGTAAAACAGGTCGCCGGTTCTCTACACTCACCATACGAAACACAGCAGCATTAATACGATATTTTACGCTGGTATTCTGTGAGAGCGTGGTTCTTCCTCGGTCGAGCCGACCCACTCATGTTACAACTTGGCTCTATCACGTATAGCCATTTTTGAAAATATTATTCACAGGTGATGTAAAGTGGATTTTCTACGACAAGAACTTGCGAAAAAGATCATGGTCAGAGAGTATTCAACCTACAGAGACTGTAGAGAAATCCGGATTAACACGCAATAAGGTGATGATGCTATGAATATGGTGGAATTAGAAAAGCATCGTTTTTATGAGCTTTTATCATCGGGCAAAACCATCGATTCGGATCTCTACTGCCACACAACATAACATCATTAACTAATGAGACTCAAGCAAGAGATTGAGCAAAAACGGTCGGAATTGATCAACAGAAAAGGAGTAGTCTTTCATCATGATAACGGTAGACCACACATAACTTTGGTCACTTAGCAAAAATTTAGAGAGTTTGATTGGAAACTGTTAATGCATCCACCATATAGTTCCTTACACCATAGCACCCTCAGATATTCACCTGTTGCCGTCACTTTAGAATTCTTTGGATAGTGTTAGGTTAACATCAAGAGAGGTCTGTTAAAACTCTTGTCGCAGTTTTTTGGTCAATAATCCCAAGACTTCTGCAGCAACGGGATTATGTAACTACCTACCAGATGGCAACAAGCTATCGAACTAAAAGGCAAATACGTATATATTACAATAAAACGTAATTAAACTTTGAAAAAAAAAAGTCTTGAATTTGTATATAAAATACGAATAATCCTTTTCCCCGACCTAATCGTTTATTTAAAAAATCCTACTGTGTCGTAATGTATTTTGCATCAACTAATTTTATTAGCTAACAAAAACTATTTAAATTTCTTGCTTTATGTAATAAATACACATAAATAAAATTGTTCACTCCATGTTTTGATTGATTCACTCCATTTGATTTTTTCCTTATGACAGAATGATAACATTATTTGATATATTATTTATTAAGCTAATTGCAATACTTTTATGGATTAATTACTTTAGAAGACGTCAGCTAATACATTAAACGGGAAAAATATTTACTGATTTTAATTTAAATATATTAAATTAATCTTTGAAGCATGGTATTTAATTAAAAATAATTATGTGGATTAAGTACTAAGGACATAAAATAAAACGAAGGTGGTAATCCATTTAAAATCTATATCTTTACGCACCCACAGCCGCATCCTGCTTAGTCGATACAAACATCATTATTACCTTTTTGTAACGCACGCGATCGTAGGGCAGTCCAAATAGAATATTCTGACGCACGGTAGCAACGAACAGCCACGGCTCCTGGCTGGCGTACGATATTCGCGCACCGCCTAAAGATACGGTCCCGTGCGATGGTTCCAACTCACCCAGAATTAGTTGCAATAGGCTTGACTGCAAAAAAAGAAAAACATTTTGATGCAGATAATCACTAAAATTTGATGTAAAATAAGAAATAGTTTTGACTTTTCTCCACCAAATCATGTACTTTCTAAAAAACATCGTTATCCTTTATATCAATGAAAGTTCATTCAGCCTTTATTCTTATAATGCCAACCTTTCCCGATCCAACAAGTCCGGCAACACCTACAAACTCTCCGGGTTTTACATTCAACGTTATATTTCTCAAAGTCTCTCCGATAGCGTTCTTTGACCAACCAGCACTAATATTGGTCAGTGTCAATCCTGTTGGATTTGGTTTGTCCTGCTCCAATTGTTTTTTTTTATTCACGCCATTAGTAATGGAGCCTTTAGAATCAGATAAAATATCTTTAGTTTTAAATGATTTTAGTTCATCCAATAAGAGGAATTCCTGGAAAAAGAAAGGTAAGAAATCTATAGATAGTGTTTAAAAGTATAATAATATATTTATTTATGGACCGTTGTTTAAAATACCTCTAATCTTCGTACGGAGACCATTGATTCCGCCAAAAATGCTAGAGCCCATGGAAAATATATGTTACAGGTACATTGCAAGAGATTTAAGTATTGCACTAGAGAAAATGTTATTTCGGCTCGTATATTACCACCCAACAAGACGAATGCTAGGATTGCCGCGAATAAGATAAAGCGCTCCGTGAACACCATCAAAGCAGTCGAGAAGCCTTTAATAACAGAAGTCTTCAATATGTATTTCATTTCCCGTCTGTTAACAAACAATAATATATTACTTTATGTGAAACCAGCTGGCTAGCTTCATTACAAATTCACTCCAGACTATTAAAATATATGATTATATATATATATATATATATATATATATATATATATATATATATATATATATATATATATATATATATATAAAATTAAAATTTACGCACGTTTATTTATTTATATTTATTTATTTTATTTAAGTGAGTAGGTAGGTGAATTACAGAGGTAAAACTTAATCCGTTTCTTTTCAAACTGTGTTTTATTGATAGTCACGGGTTTAATCTATGATTTAGAAGACTCTAAGGGTAGTCTATAAGGTCCGTAATATCAACCTTCGATTATGTTACAGTTTAATTAAACGGCGTGTTAATTTAACCCATAGTTTAATCCCCTCTCGAAGTAGGTATTGATCATAAAACTTTGCTCTATTAGTTGAACTTTAGTTAATAGAACACAAGTCGTTATGATTAATGGGAGTAGCTTCCGGGTCGGTAGTATCCATGGATGTTCCTCAGGTCCCAATTCTTGGCCCCCTTCCTGTTATTAATTTAATATAATAATGAGTAACCATACAGTTTTTTCTGCTGGTGATACTTCGTTGACATTCAGACTTAAACGGCAAATGTTAAATATGATGAAGGGAATAATGCTATATCATACTGTGTAATACACTGAGTTAATGTCAACTTTGAAAGGGTAATAAAACGAATTGTATTGTATTCACAACATAATATGTTAAACTGGTGAATACCAGTGTTCTTTTAAATGGGGAGGAGCTGAGTCTTGTTGAATTCAAAGTTTTTCTCAGAATTATAGCTGACGCGGAGCTTCAATGGGGTTATATATCCAATATATCCCCCATATATCTAAACTAGCTGGCTTAGTTCTGCAGCATATGGTGTAAAAAGATAAGGGGCTAGGAGAGCAACTAATTATAAAAACGTCAAGTGGTTTCTTGAAATATAGTTCAATGTAAATGATATATTTTATGTATTATTTACAAAACATTAATTAGTATTATAGTAACATTTATTAGTTAGGGACTCTTTTGTTTTTATTTTTTTTGTAAATGAATATGATGTCAATATTTTCGTTTTGTATTATGTCAGGTAGTTACTATATGTACTAGAATCGTTTAGTTTTAACCGGGAAGTTGGCAGTACTAATTTATTTTTATGTCGTAGCGTATATTTGCATGGTTAATCTTTCTACTTTGTATATACATAGATCACGTGGAATACTGTTCCCATCTCTGGGCTGGAGCTCTCCAGTGCCAGCTCCTTCAACTTGAACGCATCTAGCGCAGAGCGGCTCGAATCGTCGACGATGGAGTGCTTTTGGATCAGCTCGATTCTCCACTCACTATCGTTTCGGCAAATCAACCACCAGCAAAGTGTATTATCAAATCAGAAATATTAAAATTATTCAACCTAGGCCTCAGTGTCATCAATAGTTGGAGACCTCAACAGCAAGCATCCCTCCTGGAATTTGCTCTCACACAATTTCAATGGCAACGCATTTTTCGAGCTTACGGACCGACTAAACTTCGACGTTATCGCCCGAGACTCCAACGAATTACCCATATATTACCAGACATCAACCTGACATCTTAACGTAATATTACTGAAAGATTTCAGTTTGTCCATTATATCTATAGAGAAAATTTAAGAGCTTAACTCGGACCATAGACCAGTCTTCTTACAGCTCGGCCAGCCCGCAGGTGAGGTCCTTCAGACCAAAACCATCATGGACTGGCGTAAGTTTGAGGTCAAACTCGAGTCTGTGACCTACCAGCACTTAGGCACGATTTTCGATAAAGTAAACTCGCCAGAGGAAGCCAATAAGGCGATTAACGTCATATCGGCTAAGAAGTTCGCGTATCGAGCAATCAACACCTGAAGTTTCCGAGTGATATTCGACAACTGATCAGAGCGAAAAACCGCGCAACAGATAATAAATTTAGACCGCGCAACCTCCAAAACGAGGTAAACGAGCGCATTGCAGAATTTAGACAGGATAAGTAGGATAATCTGATGGAAGATATCGAGTCGTCCCATACTGCGTTCTGGCAGTTGACCCGAGCTCTGAAAAGAGAACAATCCTCATCTATGCCATCTCTCATTAGACCAGGAAACCCCGATCTCGTCTTTGACGACTTTGAAAAAGCCGAATGCCTCGCGGACAGTTTAGAGAGCTAATGCACTCTTTCTAGCGAACCCATAGATCCTACTCACCGTGCAGTGGTCGAAGCGGAAGTAGAGCGTAGCTTCTTCCTGATGAACAGTTCAGTTTAAGACCCGAGCACTCATGCACTGATCATATCCACCACCTTACGGAATACATCTTAGAACGCTTCTCCCAATCAACGAGTAACGGCCGTCGAACCCGCAACACCAGTGCCCTCTTCTTCAACGTTGCCAAATTGTTCGACAAAGTGTGACACGATAGTTTGCTTTTCAAGCTGTTTAAACTCAACGTGCCTGATAGGCTCACTTAAATCATCAGAGTCAAGGGCCATTTCCGATTTCGTACAGAGGGAACTCGCTCCTCCAAGCGTCTTCTCACGGCTGGAGTCCCTAAGGGCTCCGTACACTACCCTCTTGTTTTTACATTCTACACGAGTGACATCCCGAAGGACCCACATGTCAACACCGCTCTCTTTGCGGACGATATGGCACTCTACGTCTCTCATTTCAGTAAGAAATATCTCACAACGATGCTCCAAAAAGCCGCCAATCGTCTATGTGAATAGTATTGAAATGAACCCTAAAAAAAGTATAGCAATATAGTTTCAAAGGAAACCCACCCTCAATTGTTGGAACTTAAAACCGAAAAATGTCCTAGACACGATAACCCTATTCGGCCGCCTGATCTCATGACAACAAACCGCCAAATACTTGGGGTCACATTCAACCACTACATGACCTTCTCCAAACACGTTGGAGCTGTCAGAAATCGTGCCAAATTCATCACTAGTCGATTCCACCCGTTAGTTAACAGTAAGAGCAAATTGTCCCTAAGACACAAGCTCCACCTCTACAAAGCTTGCGTAAGACATATCATGCCCTACGCAAGCGTAGCCTTTGCATATACGACTCATGAACGTTTGAACGACCTACAAGTCGTCCAAAATAAATTCATACGCATCGCCACCGGAGCTCGGTGGTACCAACGCAACTCTGATTTACACAGAGATTGTCTACTTTCAACGATTTCTGAATACTTCAAGGACATGTCTCGGCGCTACTTCGAGAGCGCAGAGACATATCCCAACCCACTTGTGATAAATTCGTATCGAGCAAGGATGCATCGACTTTTTGCTGAGCTGGAGCCATCTGTAACCATGACCAAGCAAAACCTGGCAGACCGAGTTCGGTATATCTTGCGCTCAAATATATTTGATGGCGCCGAACTCGAACGGCTACGACGTGAGGCTGTTCCCTTATCAAATGAAAATGCTACGGCTGAGGATGCGGTGCCACAAGATGCAGAAAAACCCGCACACGTGGATACCGCCCTGAATAGCCCAGTGGTGACTGATTCAAGTGATGATGGGACATTCGCCCAGGAACTAGAAACAGAGCAAATGAGAAGTACATTTAAAAAGGCTATTGTGGAAACGCGCAGTACACCTCTCGAAAATCGACCGCGACTTCCCCGGATAGCCCTAAGCAAGCGAAATCGGGCTGTCGTAAGGGCTCTGAACCCAATGCTGGTGACCTATTTGGAAGACAGCCGGGACCTTTGCGATACGGACTCAATTTTTTTTGGCGCCGCGCTGGCAGTCTGCCGTATCATACGCGCCGAGGTTTCCACGGCTGGACGCGCTACTGGCCAAAGTAGCGCTATCCCAGCATGGAGAAGAAGAATTGAGGAGCGTATCGCAAAGGCTAGAGCTCTCATCGGCAGGCTGATATGCTTCAGATCAGGCAATAACAGGCCAAGGATTGTGCGCACCGTCGGGATGGCGTTTGCTGGGACAAATGTCAGTTTGTCAAAGCCGGATATAATGCAAAAACTGACTGAGAGCATAGATGATCTGAAGCAGAGAATCGCTGCTTGGGGAAAGCGGATTCGGCGATATACCGAGAGGTCGACTCGGTTCAACCAGAATCGTCTCTTCCAGAGTGATCAGAAGAGGCTCTATGAATCATTGGAGTGACCAATGGTAAGTGGAACGGGCCCAGCACCGAATCAGGCCGACACTGTAACATTCTGGCGCGGCCTGTGGTCAGAGTCCGTAAACCACAGCGAGGGCCCTTGGAAGGAAGTTGTGGCGAGTCAGTGTGCGAGTATAACGCTCATGGACCCTGTCATTGTAACGCCGGATGACGTAGCTGAGGCGGTCCGTAGGGCCCCGAACTGGAAAAGTCCGGGACTCGACGGGCTGCATCACTACTGGCTGAAGGGGTTTGTGGTGTATCACACTGTGCTCGCCCGACAGTTCCAAGAGACTCTTAACCAGAAGTCGCTCCCTAGCCTCTTCACTACTGGGATCACTTATTTGGTTCCTAAAGACCAGGATACCACAGAACCGAGCAAATACCGCTCCATCACGTGTCTACCGACCATATACAAGACACTAACATCCATTTTGAGCGCGAGAATCACTCGTCACCTGGACTCAAATCAGGCGATGTCGCGTGCTCAAAATGGATGTCGGAGCGGTGGTCGTGGAACCAAGGAACCACTTCTTATTGACGCGGTCATTGGCAAAGTGTTGAAACGCAACTGTCAGAACTTCTCCGCTGCCTGGACAGACTAAAGAAAGGCATTCGACTCGGTGCCCCATAGATGGCTAAAGAGGGTCCTCGAGCTGTACAAGATTGACTGTACAGTTAGAGACTTCCTCGAGCAGTGTATGGGGTAGTGGAGTACGATCCTTGTCATCTAGGCGGGTGGATGATGGCTGCGGAAAGCCACAAAAGGATAAGAAAGGGTATCTTCCAGGGCGATTGTCTGAGTCCAATCTGGTTCTGCCTCTCTTTGAATCCTCTCAGTACTTTACTGGAGGGCTTCGGGAGGGGATTTCGGGTTCGGAAAGGAGGTACAAAAGTGACCCACCTTTTTTATATGGATGACCTCAAGTTATCCGCCTCCAGTCGCTCCCATCTTGTGGAATTACATCACCTGTGAATTTAGCAATTCTATTGGAATGGAGCTGGTGACGGATAAGCGTGCGGTCCTCCATGTTGAAAGGGGAAGGGTTGCTAACTCTGAGGGCATAGACTTATCTATGCCCATCAACTTAAGGACCCTTTCCGAGGCTGAAACATACCGATACCTGGATATGTCACAGCACATCGGTATCGATGAGGCTGGTATGAAACAGTCAGTTTGCGACGTGTTTTATGCACGCTTGACCAAATTGCTTAACAGCCTTTTGTCCGGTGTGAATAAGACACACGCATATAACGGCTGGGTCATGCCTGTCCTCATGTATACTTTTGGCATACTCAGGTGGACTCAGACTGTACTTAACGCCCTGGATAGAAAAGTCCGCATTACTATGACGTCCCATAGGATGCATCATCCGAGATCGTCGGTAATGAGGCTGTACTTGCCGCGAAAGCATGGTGGGCGTGGCTTTTTGAGCGCGCTCACCATGCATATGTTCAGCCTCCGTAATTACTTCCTGGCGAGATCGGATGATCCATTCTATAAGGACGTCATTTTTTGTGATAAAGGAATTACCCCTCCATCCTTAGCCAACGAGCAATGGCAAGACCCAGCAGTGCAGAGCATTTCCGACCGGGAGACGGTATGGAAGGGGAAGGAGCTCCACGGGAGGTTCTACAAGGCTCTACATGAGCCTTTCATAGACACAGTAGCCTCCCTACACTGGCTACACTTTGGTGACCTCTTCGGGGAAACCGAGGGTTTTGTCTGTGCAATACAGGATCAGGTTATTAAGACCAACAACTATCGGAGATACATCCTAAAGAACGGCACCGTCGACATCTGTCGAGCTTGTCGCCATCCCGGTGAGTCACTTAGGCATGATATCTCCGGTTGTTCGGCGCTTTCTAACTCTGAGTACTTGCACAGGCACAACCTAGTAGCCAGAATTCTTCACCAGGAGCTCGCTCTGAAATACGGTCTCGTGGACCGGAGAATGTCGTATTACAAGTACTGACCTGATCTGTCTGCCAGTAAGAGCCAACTGTCAAAGCTGAAGACTGAGTGTGACAGCATCGTTTCCGGGACACCTGAGATTTGGAGTGAGATTGAGAGGTTCTATGGGCAGCTGTACACATCGTTGTTGGGGCCACACGCAAGTGTGAGTAACGATCCAAGAACAAGTATAATCCGACACTATTCCGATGATATCCCGGACGACCTGGTAAGATATGCAGGAAGTCGATGGATGCAGGTGGCTCAGGACCGTACTTTGTGGCATTACTTGGGGGAGGCCTACGTTCAGCAGTGGACTTGTGAAAGGCTGTAATGATGATGATGATGATGAAGTTCTTACCGGAAGTCGTGCTCGAAAATGATCGCGCCAGGCTCTACTGGGATCGGGCCATCATCACAGACAGGACTATTCTTGCGAATAAGCCTGATATTGTGTTGGTGGACCAGGCACAGTCAGGGATATTTTTGGTCGACATTACCATTCCGTATGACGAGAACCTCGTGAAAGCCGAAACAGATAGGCGAACAAAATATCTGGACTGGCTCACGAGGTGACCGACATGTGGGGTGGTATGCCGACTGAAATTATTCCTGTAGTCGTTTCTGCAAACGGGCTAATCCCAGTCAGCCTCTCGGGTCATCTGAGGAGGCTGGGACTCCGTGACGGACCGCTCCAGGCTCAAATGCAGAAGGCGGTGCTCCTCGATACCGCCCGCATCGTTCGCTGGTTTCTCTCCCTTTCACCCTAACCCTCGGCCGTTTGGTCTTTCCTGCCGAGGGCCTCCATTTGGTTGAGCTTCAATTTATTTATGTATTATTTATTTATTTGTGCTGGTATATGAAATATATATTTATGTATATTTATCATTTCCTTTTATATATTTATTCAGCCCAACCAGATGAGAATACACTACTAATACGATAATAATAATAATTTATTGCTGCATAACAATGAGTTTACATAATAATATATATTAACATACTGTCTAAATATTACATCTTAGATTATATTAGATCCTCTGACTTCTAAACTAGACAGGGCCTATATCATAGAAATCAGCGCTCTTCACAAAATCAGTTAAAAGAATTTATATTTAGACTGCACGTACCTTCTTAGTTTATTCACCAACTTCTCAAAGGGTTTCTCCCAAGCGTACATCTTAATGACTTGGACTCCATTCACGAGTTCGCTCATCACTTTAACTCTTTCATCAGTCCGTTTAGCAATCTTGCCTCTGAATTTGCCTTGAAGGTTACTTAAGTATGCTGAAAAGATTAAAATTATTATTATGATATTATTTTAAACATAAGTTTTATAAAAAGATTCGAATTTAATCCACGGAAAGTAAAGAATTTCATATATTATACAAATACACTATGAATATACACTGCAGGCCTCCTCCAAGGAATGCTATGAAGCACCTTCTTGGGACACGGATTTTCTGGATAATTTACTAGATCATCATTATATAAATTGAGGGCTGCCCTAGACTTCGCTTACAGAGACGAGGCTTTCACTCGAGAACCTCTCTTCCCCATCGGTATTCGGTTCTTCGAGCCGGCCTATTGCAACTGCATCTTACTGATCTGTTGGACTATGTCAATTATTCTGGTTGACTGAGAATACTCTCATTTCTGGTTTTCTCTCCATATCACTGAGAGTCGTTGAACTTCCACATTGCAGAAAAGTACAATGTCTCAGATCCACATGCCATCACTGAACGCACTGGTTGCACGCTTTTTTCAAGTTAAGCGGTAAATGTAACTGACGTAAAGATGTGTCGTATACCGAACGGTGCCCAGTTGAGTAAGATCTGTCGAGTGACCTATCGGTCAAAGTTAGGTTTATTAGTCGGTTATATAGCCCGATGGAATCAAAGGCTTTATCATAGTCTATATACGTAAAATAAAGTGGCTGATAAGGATCTTCTATCATAAGTATTATTTGCTAAAGCGTTTTTGAAAACTGCCTTATTCGGTCTTCCATTCCATTCAAGTCTGCGTGCAAGACGATTCATAATGACTCTCGAAAACAGCACGTAGACACGACTTAGAAAGGTAATCAGTCTGGAGTTCTACAATAGAATGTTGTCTCTTTTCATAAAGAACAAGATTACCGCACTATCATATCTAAATTATGAAAAAGATTAATCTTCGGCTTCAAAACGTACATTACACGTTTTGCTCAGATCGGCGCCTGTTGCCTGCCTATCTTGTCAGTCCGCTTGCCAAGAATGACTTAACTTCCTTACAACGTCCGAATTCCAGCATTGGACTTAAGAAATCATTCATTATAAAGGTATATAATAAGTTTAAGAATTTCGATTATGTTAATTATTAAAGTATGAGGAAAAACAAATACATATTATTTACGCAAATACAGTTTGTGCTGTACTCTGCATTGAGAGCGAACATTTGTAAGTAGGATCGGCTACGTTAGCCATGCACGAGTACACCAACGACAGGATCGGAGTTGAAGAGGTCGCCGTGGCCGAAATCGGTCAAGGATTGTAACAGTTTGAATATCGCATGGAAGTTTTAAAGTATTTGAAGTAACTACGTCATGTCTAGGATTTCCAAAGGTCGGGATCTAGGAATGTCCTAGAACTTTATTTTTTGTCTCGAGTCCAATAATTAGACTTTTCTGCCCAGATTCTACTAGATACTAATTTTGTCCCACAAAGCTAGAAGTATAACTAGAGTTGCCACTATTTTTATCAGTTTTGTGAAGCCCTGACGGAGAAAAACTAATAAAAATGACAAAATCCGGTAAGAAATATTCTAAAAAAAATATCTGTTAAGAGTTTTATAACCCAAAGAGAGGCTTTTTTATTTTTGTTACAAGATATCGTACCAAAGTGTACTTAATGAAACAGCCATTAGAAGGTGTTCAATTTTCATTATAAGTTTATCTATAATTCATATTAACTGGCGTTGATTACTTACAAAAGTTTATTAAAATTGGTAAAAATTAATTTGCTTATACCCGCGTATTGAAATAAAATGTTGTGTTACCTAGCTCGAAACGCACCTCCCACAATCCCCCTATCCCACTATCCCCATCACCACTAATTGAACTGAACTGAATAAACTGGAGATTTCACTACTCCGAACACCACTACACTAGGAAAGAAGCGCCTCGCCGGTAAAGACTACATAAAAAAACTCCTTGCGATATGCGTTTTCCAACTTGTCATTGAAATCAATGATAACAAAATGCCATAAACTATAAAAAAATCAGTCTGGTTTGTGAGCTATAGAAGCGTTCTGACAATTTTCATCATAATTATTGTTGATTTTGTTTCTTAATATTTTTTGTTTTTAATTGTTTCTGTTTGCGCAATCTAATTTTTGGAATGGTTGAACCGATTGTAATACAACTTTACAAACAAATAGAGAGCAATACCAAGAATGATCTACTGTGAAAATTTATTGAGGTTTAATTAAATAACTATATATTTTCAATTTTTTTTTCATATTTCACTACTACGGCCCGACTCCGACCTTAGAATTGTCCCCAAAATGAAAAGTCTATAATATCTAGTCTCTAGTCATACGGCATATTGAATATAATACGCCATGTGACTACTGGATTACAACTTTATTGGTCGGTTTTACTCATAGAATACTAAAATACATACATAATAGAACGGGGGAGTGGGCGGAGCCCGCATAGCAACAAAAATGTCACTAACACGTCAATTCACACGTATAAATGTCAACACGAGATCCGTTTTGACGTTACAATCGTTTCCAAATTTCGCATGCAAATTATTTAAAAAATGCCAAATTGCACCCTATTTACAAATAAATATGTATTAAAATTTAATGATGATCTTGAACATTAATCAAAAGTCTAAAATGTATAAATTTACTCAGTCTGTCAACACAGCGAATCGGGTTTAGCGACGCCAATCCTCGTATAAAATAAAGTTGACAGCCATTCTATTGTGTATTATAGTATTCTATGGTTTCACTTTATTGGTCACGGTCGACGTACATTAAATACAATATTACTTTGTACGATGTAAACCAGCCATTAAGACGCAAAGAAGCTACCGCTATCTCGTCTAATGGTTTGCTAGAGTTATTGTGTACTGAGCACAGTTATTATTGAATAACAAGCAAAAAGCCCATGTCTAGGTTTGAATAATGAGTAATAGTGAATTCAAATTATTATACCTTGAACAACAACAGTCTGCAGAAATATGACAGCAAGCGCTGCTAGTGTCGCCAGGCCAACGTGCTGCCACACGAGATATGATACTACTGGTACCACGATCGGTGTAACCCATAAATAGTGCAAATATGGAGCTGCTATGTCAAAGCGGTTAACATCGTTTGACATTAAATTTATCACCTGTCCCGGTTCAGTTTGACCCAGACCAGAACAACTGAGTTTCAATATCTGCAATTAAAAACATATAAATTGAGCCGTACTCAAAAATAAATTCAAAATTGTGTAACATATTTTTTATGATTTCGCCTATGAACTAACCTTTCTATACAGTAAGGAACAGCAAGCAATCCTTACTCTCATACCAACGCAACTTTGAGCTAATTGTGCATGATTCAATATAAGGGTTGTTGAAATACTTAAGAAATTCATAAGAAAGTTATGAATATGAGCATTTCTGTAATTTTCTGGAGTCCTTTCATCGGAAAAATATCCAATAAATAATGCCAGCGTGAAAGGAATTAACGGCCTGAAATGGGAATGAATTTTTTTTCACAAAATTGGTTATTGAATTTTATAAAACGTTAAGGTATTTAAATAAACAACGAAACCTACACGGAAATATTAGCTTATAATCATCAACTTTTAAATAACAAAAGTTTTTTTAATGAATGAGCATCAATCAAGTGCCACCCAAACTTCTTTATACTTAGTAAAATAAAATTAAATCAGGCTCACCATAAAATAACAAACAATATTCCAGTCAAAAACCCACATAACATATATTCAAGCCAAAAGGATCTTATTATAGCTTTCACAAGTGAAGGTTTTACATCATTGCGACGAGCGTTATCAAGTTCTTTTTGCCACGCCTGTTCCAAGCGATCGCCGAGCCGCCCGGAGTGATCGCCATTACGCGCTTGAAACAGGTCTTTTATTGTAAGGCCTTGCTTATATCCTTTACGAAAGACACCAAAACTCCACCTATAAAAAAGACAATTAATAAAATTAAAAGTTTATGTATTATTAGTAATGGCGGATTAAGAGTGGTTATTGAGCCAAAAAAATTTGGCGACTTCACCCTCACGTGCCACAGAGACCGCGGAGCTGTAGCATGAAGAACGGCGGAACTACAACCATAACTCGCTCGAGGACAATGTGCGTCAACATAGCGTAATCGCGACGGCAAAACTTACTATTTCATTCTTTATTTGTCTAATTATCTTTGCAAGCTGTATCTCTGTATAATTTTATAGTTCCTGGGTGACCGTAATTTGCTCGAATTAGAAAGCTTAGTAATTTTCTGAACAGACCATCTGCAGATGATCGAACAAGGGGTTTTAGGGGATAAAGTATAAATTTAATCGATCTTAAATTATGGATCGATAGTTGAAATCGAATTAAGACACTTAAAAATCGCGATTCGATTTTTTTCGATGTCGTTAAAAAATGCAATTATATAAATGTTTACAATTACTTAATTATATTGATTAAGTATTATAATGATTTTGTCCTAAAATAATAAATAAAAGTACATGATTTTTTACAAATTTTAATACTGGTCAAATCGAAATTCACTATTTACGTACTGTGTAGGCCCATTATTATTAATGATAATTAATTTCTATATAAAGCCCGCTAAAATTATTTTGGAAGTAATATTTGAAACAATTAAAAATATCTTTATCTTTATCTTTTTCTTTATCTTTAATTAAAAATACATTAATAAGCATAAAGTTAAAAAAATACATTTCAGGCATATAAAAATACATTAAGTATTATAGTAAAGTATAAAAAAGTTGTAAAGGCTATATGTATTGTAGTTGTGGTATTAGTAGTGCCTGTAAAAAATTATTAAATTTATTAAAATTCTATTAAAATATTCGAAATGTATTAAATAATAAAATTACAAGTTGAAAATATTATAATAATAAAGATAACATTTATAAAAAAATTGAGTGTGTTCAGGTGATGTAGCAGCGTGTTCTCTTGGAGATGGAGGATGTTAGAGATTGCCGGAGACGCATACGCAGGGATGTACATATACTGAATAATTCTTTTACTGTCTGTAAAAAATTGGGTTTAAAACGGAATAGAAGCCTATACGTGGGACCTTGGGGTGGTGTAAGCCCGACGATAGTCGTATTGATTCTTGTTACGTTTTGCAGCATTGCGTCTTTGCGTTGATTATTTGGCGCGTTAGTTTTCTCAAAGGCGTTATTTGCGTCTTGGTTTGACTTACACCTAGGTAGCTTTGTCCAAGTTGGGTCCCTTCATTACGTTTAAATTGCAAAATGAGTAACTATACTAAATTTCATGTCAATCAGGTGTATAGTGTTAGAGATACCGTGTCAGTCAGTCAGTCAGTGGTTTCAGACACATGTCACTTTTTTGCTTACCACTGGTTCGGAAAAAACCCGCTGTCCTAGAAAGAACCTTCAATCGATTTACAATAATTTTTAATTTTTAATTTTTTTTTTGAATGATTTTTATAGAATCAGCATTCTTTTATATTATAATAACAAATCTTATTTTAAAACATTTAAACTTGTTTAATGACAAATTTTAATATATGAATTATAAATGAACTATTATTTCTGTGGAGGCTAGTAACTGGTATAACAAGGTTATGTTTGTTCCTTGTGTTTAAAATATGTACATCTTTATTCTCATGAAAGCTATTTATGTTTTATGTACATACATTACATTTTCATAAATATATTGCAAAGCCAAAGTTAATTTGTTTATTTCTTTAAATTTTTCTCTAAGAGACTCTTTACAATTTAAGTTATAAATCGTCCGTACGGCTCCCTTTTGCAAAACAACTATGAATTCAATGTCAGTCGCTTTACACCATAGTAAGATTCCATAAGACATTACGCTATGAAAGTAACTAAAATGAACTAATCCAGCTGTCTTAACATTGGTGAGACCTATAATCTTTCTTACAGCATATGCTACAGAACTCGGTCTGCCTGTTTATTTAGATATAATACAATGGGTAGGTGCCCATTGTAAGCTACAATTGGCACCCACCCATTCAGTGCGCTTACAATCAGTGCGTGTTGCCAGTGATGACTTATGGATCTGAGACGTGGTCCTTCACTGCTGACCGTATGAGGACGCTCAAGGTCGCTCAACGGGCTATGGAGAGGGCTATGCTCGGAGTTTCAGACTCAGAAATGAGGATATCCGCAGTAAAACCAGAGTGACCGACAGAGACCAACGGATTAGTAAGCTGAAGTGGCAATGGGCTGGCCATATAGCTCGAAGAACGGATAATCGATGGGGAAGAAAGGTTCTCGAGTGGCAGCCTCGTACCGGTAGGCATAGTGTAGTGTACTCCCTACTAGATGGAGTGACGACCTGGTAAGACATGCAGGAAGTCGATGGATGCAGGTGGCTCAGGACCGTGCTTTGTGGCATTGCTTGGGGGAGGCCTTTGTTCAGCAGTGGACTTGTGAAGGGCTGTAATAATTGTAGCTTCGCTTCAATAGTAATACCAAGTAAACGGTGGTATCCACAAGACTCAACTCTTCCCCATTTAAGAGCACATTTGTTTTTAAATGTTTAACATTAGGTATTGTACTTAATACATTTGTTGTAATTTAATACATTTTGTCATATTGCCATCTAAGAGCAAATTATTAGCGTCAAACCAATGTACTAATTTCGATAGAGCGTTATTTACCCTGTCAAAATTAATTGACTGTCGATTGAGTTTGAAAATTAAAGAGGTATAATAAGTGTTGAAGCGCATGTCAAATTATATTAGCAGTTCTAATGCCAATATTAGTTCGTAAGCCGTGTAGGTTTTATGTATATATATATAGCCGTTATGTTTTTAAAACAAAATACAGTTGTATCTATCATCGTTGTAAAAATTAGAAATAAAATAAAGGTCGATTGAGCAAATTACTACATTTTATTTTTAAAAGGAGATCAAATTCCTATTCATGGTCCTAAATCGAAGCCGGATTTGAAAAAACGTAATTGGACAAGATATTATTTAGTGGAATACGCTTGGGAAGTCTTAAATATTCATTGTGGAAATACCACCGAGGGAGTGAAGATATTTAACCAAGAAATCTGGAGTCTTAGCCCCTTAGATATTGGACTATTATTTAATTTATTTAACCCAGCACTCAGGTCGTATTTTGTGTAAATCGACTGCTAATTTATCAGGTTAGTACCAACCAAATTACCTACAAAATAATTACGTATAACTTAAAGTATTTAATCAGCTAAAATTCATTTAATATTGTTTTATATAGTTTCTAATAACCGTCAAAACATAATTTATATTGGAAAAATTTTATTTCGTAAATTATATTGACGATATTATATTTTTTTTATTTTTTATTTATTGGGTTTAAACTATCAAAATAAGTAAGGGAATTAGTTTTCATTTCTTTATAACTGTAAACAAAATTGTATAAAACTACTTATGAATTATATTTTATAAAATATAAACTTCTTGTTTGTATAATTTATCAGGCATTTGCACTAGTCTCCCAATCCCAGCCAACATGCCAGAAGATAAGGAGCAAATTAGGAAACGAGCTAGCTATAAGGGACAAATAACTGCTTTTTCAAATTATTTAAATTCACTGAAGGTATCTTCATTGGCTGCTACTGAGGTAAATGAGTTGCAATTACGTATTAGTAGGATTGAGTCAATGTATGAACGATATGATGAGGTACAATTATCCATCGAGTGTAATACTGATAACATAGACGCCCAGATATCAGAACGAACTGAATTTGAATCCCTTTATTTTAAATCGTTTTCTCTTGCAAAAAGAATCTTAGCAGATTGCAGTCAGATGACGCAAACAGTGACGGTGGCTCTCATTCCGGCAATCATAAATTTGTTAAACTGCCCACTATTCAACTACCTAAATTTAATGGTTCTTATGATAATTGGTTAGAGTTTCATGACACGTTCATGAGCCTCATACATTCAAATGACGAGATAGATGACATTTATGTCATCTATCTCGTAAGTTTCACTATCTGAGAGCTTCGTTGGAAGGGCCCGCTGCTGTGGTAATACAGTCAATCGAATTCTCGGCAGCTAATTACACCGTCGCATGGACTATATTATGTGATAGATATGATAATAAAAGACTACTAATTCAAAACCATGCGACAGCCTTATTCAATATAGCACCAATTAATAAAGAATTGTCTGTCAACTTAAAACGTCTCATTGATCAAATAAATAAAATTTACGTGCATTAGAATCCCTCGGTGAGCCAACTAAACATTGGGATACACTTCTCATTCATATTATTACTCAAAAATTAGATGCTAAGACATATCGTGAATGGGAAAAGTCTAAAGGTCGTTTGGAGAAAGATACACCTATTACGTTCGATATATTTTTGATGTTTTTAAAAAATCGAGCCGATTTAATCGAAACACTAGAATGTCTCAATCTGCTGCTACTAACCGTTTAAATTCTTCTATAAAATATGCTCCAAAAGTTAAGGCAATGCTTTCAGTTCGGGATACCGGTAATAAAAACGGTTCGGCTTTTTCCGCCAAACTGTGCCCTAAATGTAAGGGTGACATAAGTTAAGCAGTTGTCCTCAGTTTCTTGGATTAAGTATCGATGCGCGTCTACAGTTACTGCCAGACTATAAAGTATGTTTCAATTGTTTTAATTCAGAACACTATGCAAATCACTGCAAAAAGCCAGGATGCAAAATATGCCACCGAAAGCATAACACTCTCGTGCAAGTCGCAGATTACCAGTCAAAACCAATTACAGATATTAATACATCTAACACGAGTAGTGGTAATAATAAGTGTTACGCAAGGTCATTTCGAACAAACAAACACTTCGATGGGCTTACAGTCGTCATCCAATTTTAACGCACATTTGTGCGTTAAAATTGGATGTAGTCGGTAGTCGGTATTAATAATGCTTCGGCACACATCAAGAAGATTTGTAAGGTATCGATAAAATCATTGAATAATAACTTCTCTAGTAATCTTCACTGTTTTGTCCTACCATCAATAACCGAAAATGTACCTACTAGATATGTTAATTTGTCAAACTTAAAAATTCCATCTAATATTTTTCTGGCAGATCCTAATTTTCACTCACCTGCTCCCGTTGACATGCTTATAGGTGCTGACGTCTTTTGGGACTTAATAGGAACGCAGAGATTAAAATTAGGGGACGGTCAGCCGATTCTTTGTGAAACTGGCTTAGGATGGTTAGTATCAGGTCCGATTGATTATAGATATGTAAAGAAGGGGGTCAACTCTATTAAATGTAATTTTACAAGAATCTTTCAAGATGAGGCTAGTAAAGATTTAGATGAAGATATACAAAACCAGTTAGTACGCTTTTGGCACCTCGAAGAGGTAAGCCCTGCGCCTCATTATTCAAACGAAGAAAAATTATGCGAAGAACACTTTTTAAAAACACCACGCGTCTGGCAAATGGTCGATTTTGCGTGAGGATACCCTTAAAATATAATCCTGACGTATTAGGTGATTCTTGGCCACGAGCTAAGAAGTGTTTACCATCGCTAGAGCGCAGGTTAGCAGGTCAGTCTCAGCTCTATGAAATGTATAAAGAATTTATGTTAGAGTATGAAAGTCTGGGTCATATGGAGTAATGTGAGAATGATAATTTACCACGTAAGATGCATTTTATACCACATCACGGTGTGCTGCGGGAAAGTAGTACTACTACTAAATTAAGAGTCGTTTTCAATGCTAGCAGTCCGACTACTTCTGGTGTTTCATTGAATAATATACAGATGGTAGGTCCCGTGGTACAGGACGACCTTTTGTCCATTCTTTTACGCTTTCAGCTACACAAATACGTTCTCATAGCTTATGTTGAGAAAATGTACCGGCAAATGGTCATTCATCCCGATGATCGCTATTTGCAACAAATTGTCTGGCGTGATAACCCTTCAGAACAGCTTCAAGCTTATCAACTTAACACCGTGACTTACGGCACCTCTAGTGCTCCCTTTTTGGCAACTAGGTGCCTCCAACAATTAGGCTTAGAGTGGACCGATGACAAGGTTGCTCAAGTGATCATTCACGATTTTTACGTTGATGACTTGCTAACGGGAGGGGATGATATTAACGAGGTTACAGATTTGCGCCGTAAAGTGACTTCCACACTTGCATCAGCTCATATGGTTTTGCGAAAGTGGAAGTCGAATGAATCTCACCTGGTTAGTGAAAATGATATTTCTTCGCTTGACTTAAATCTCGGTGGCTTTGAACCGACTAAAACTTTAGGCCTTGGTTGGCAATCACATACTGACCAACTTTGTTTCCCTATAGGAGGGCTATTCTCAGGTAAAACAAAGCGTGATATGTTATCTGTGATTTCACAGATTTTTGATCCACTAGGACTTCTATCTCCCTGTGTAATTAAGATGAAGATGCTTCTTCAACAGTTGTGGCTGCTCAAGCTGTCGTGGGATGAGCAGTTGACGCCAGAAATCAGCAAGATGTGGGCTGAGATAATAGTCGATTTACCTAAATTAAATACTCTACGTATTCCACGTCGTATTATTTGTGACTCGCCTAGTTTGTTAGAATTTCATATTTTCTCAGACGCTTCTGAGCGTGCATATGGCGCCTGTTTATATGTGCGTAGCGTTAATGATCGGGGTGAGGTTTTAATTAAATTATTGATGGCGAAAAGTCGTGTCGCGCCGCTTAAACCTATAACAATCCCAAGACTGGAACTTTGTGGTGCACTTGTTGGAGTTCGCCTTTACCAAAAGGTTGTATCATCGCTGAGACAACAAGCTAAGCAGACTTTCTTTTGGACAGATTCGTCCATCATGTTAGGATGGTTAAAGGTGTTACTTAGCAAGCTACAACCCTTTGTTAGAAATAGGGTTGCTGAAATATTAGAGAATACTGGAAATTGCGAGTGGAAGCATGTCCCAACAGAGTGTAATCCAGCCGATCATATTTCTCGCGGTGTGAGTTGTAAGGATATTTCATCCATGAGTAAGTGGTGGTCAGAACCTGAATTTTTAAAGAAAGAGGTCTCTCACAGGCCTGCAAATTTCTTAAGTATTAATCACGAGTTGCGAGAGCAATAGAATAAAAGGAAAAACCATCTCTCCAATAATGGGCAACCTACCACACCAACGCATGCTTTCTGGTTTTCCATTTCAAAATATTGGACTAGACTATGCGGGACCAATTCAATCTGTTTCTCGCCATGGCCGTGGTTGTAAAATTGTAAAGGTGTATATAGCTATTTTTATTTGCTTCGCGACTAAGTCAATTCATCTTGAATTAATGGGTGATTTAACTGGCAATACCTTCATATTAGCTTTGCGCAGATTTATGTCAAGAAGAGGGAAACCTCTTAATATTTATTCGGATAATGGTACCTCCTTTGTAGGCGCATACAATGACATTTCAAAATTTATTAAGACGTATTGTAATTCTTTATCTGAGGTAATGTCAAATGAAGGAATTAATTTCCATTTTATACCGCCTTATTCTCCCCATTTTGCTGGGCTTGCGGAGGCTGTCAAATGCATTAAAAATCATTTAGTTAGAGTGCTGGGCAATTGTAATTTGACTTACGAGGAACTAAATACCACATTAATACAAATTGAGGCTATACTTAACTCCAGACCACTCACACCTTTGTCAACGAATCCTGAAGACTTGCTACCACTAACACCCGGTCATTTTTTGATTGGACGCCCCTTGACTTCCTTGCCGAAACCAGACTATAAAGATCATTCCGTAAGCTCTTTAACCCGATTTCAACGAATAGAACAATTACGTCAATATTTTTGGGCTAGATGGAGCAAGGAATATATATATCAGAGCTTCAACTGCGGATGAAATGGCGTTCCTGTAAAGGATCTTTGAAGTTAAATTCACTGGTACTCCTAAAAGAGGAGAATTCACCGCCATTAAAGTGGAAGATGGGTCGCATCGTCGCAGTCCATCCAGGCTCGGACGGCGTATCAAGGGTGGCGGATATTAAAACATCGACTGGTATAGTTCGCCGATCATTTAGCAAAATTTGTTCGCTTCCTGAACCTGAAAAATCTGGTTGAAAGGTAGACTTTCTACGCCGGGGGGCATGTTGAAGCGCCTGTCAAATTATATAAGCAGTTCTAATGCCAATATTAGTTCGTAAGCCGTGTAGGTTATATATATATATATATATATATATATATATATATATATATATATATATATATATATATATAGCCGTTATGTTTTTAAAACAAAATACAGTTGTATCTGTCATCGTTGTAAAAATTAGAAATAAAATAAAGGTCGATTGAGCAAATGAATGCATTTTATTATTAAAAGGAGATTAAATTCCTATTCAATAAGCAAATAATACTGAACTAAATATCCTGATTGTCCCCCATAAGATGAGGGAAGTCATTAGTATAGAATAAGAACAGAAATGGGCGAAGAATCGAGCCCTGAGGAACGCCCATTGATACCAATGATCCGGAGGAACTTTTACTATTGCTAACGACTTTTTGAGCACTTTTATTTAAATATGAAATAATAAGTCTAAGCGCAATATCACCGTAATGTTGCAGTTTCCGGATTAATAGTCATGATGAACAAAACTAAGGCATCTAGTGAAGTCTCCCAGGCATTTAAAATATGTTTCATATGTGCGTCAGTCGTCGAGCGACCCATTGTAAAACGAGTTTGATTTTTATAAAGTAATTTATGTTTATTAAAAAAAAAATAACAATTGTTTTAAAATTATCTTTTCAAAATTTTTACTGAGTGTTGTTAGTACAGAAATAGGTCTAAAATTAGCGGGGTCCAATGTACTACCAGATTTTAGTAAAGGTGTTAATAATAAATCAAGATGAGGTGCAGCTTTTCCTCATCGGTTGTCGGTTCTTCGAGCTATATGGCCGGCCCATTGCCACTTCAGCTAACTAGCCCGTTGGGCTATGTTGGTCACTCTGGTTCTACTGCGGATATCCTGATTTCTTAGTTTATCACGCAGAGAAACCCCGAGCATAGCCCTCTCCATAGCTCGCTGAGCGACCTTGAGTGTCCTCATACAGCCAGCAGTGAAGAACCACGTCTCTGATACATAAGTCATCATTAACAAGACGCACTGATTGTACAATCTAGTTTTCAGGTTTTGAGGTATGTCTAACGAGAAGATGTGTCATAACCTCTCAAACGCTGCCTAGCATTAGACTTACCTAGTCAGACTCTTTGTCCCAGGTAAACGTACTCATCAACAACTTCGAGCTTAGTGCTCCCAACAACTACCGGCATAAGTGTGACATAATAACATAACATAAACACTCACGCCTGTCACCCAGAGGGGTAGGCAGAGACTACGGACTTCCATTTGGCACGATCCTGACATACCTCTTTCGCCTCCTTTACATCCATATATCTACGCATACATGCTCGTCGGTTAAGGGTACTTCTAACGTGGCCCATTTTCAAAATATCGCCAATTTGGTCGATAAACTTTTTTCTAGGGCGTCCCTTCCCGACTCGGCAGATGTGAACGGCCGAGTCGGGAATAAGTGTGACATGGACATTAAACACGATCTTTGTTTTGTCCATGTTCATCTTAAGATGTTTAACGGATAGGCCGTTCGAAAACACTATTGAGGTCATTGAGTATAGTGCTTAGGTCCACCAGTGATTCTGTCGTAAGTACTATATCGTCGGCAAATCGAAGGTGAATGATGTACTCTCCATTGATGTTAATACCGTATTCTTAACAGTTCAGTAGTTTGAAAACGTCTTCCAAAGTCTTGAGACTGAAAGATGAAATTAAAGAGCTTCTGAAGGACTTCAAATACCGGTGTTCCACCCGCTTTCTAAAGCTCCACTGTAATTCCATCTTTGCCCGGGGACTTGCCGTTTTTAAGGTGCTGGAGAGCCATTCTAATCTCGCTCAGACTGACGTGTGTCGGATAATACTTGCTCTTGGATCGTTACACACACTTGCGTGTAGCTCCAACGATGATGTGAACAGCTGCCCATAAAACCTCTGAAACTCACTCAGGCAACTGTAAAATCTGATTCTTACTGGCAGACAGATCTCCGGAAAAGACTTTGGAGCAAAGTTTCCGCTCAATCGCTTCTTCAATACGAGCTGTATTGAAGCTGCATATTTTCTGTCGCATGCATTTGGATATCTGTCTGTTAAGTTGCCTGTATTCTGTCAAATATGCTGACGACTGCAGCTTCATCGCCCGTCTAACATCCATGAGATTAAGAGTGTGATCGAAGAGTTTTTTTGTTCTTCTTCGGCGGGTCTTGCAGAACTTAGCTCCGACCGCATGGACAGTTTCCACGAGCTTGTCATGCCTATCGTCCACTATATTGCAGACTAAAAGACACTGAAAACAGTTTTGTAATTCAAGCTGAAAGTTTTCCGGACCTTGGATTAGCGCACGAGGGGGACGGAGTGTTGACTTCACTAGACGAGACCTCTCCAACTTAACGTTTAAGCTTAAGTGTGCGTCTTACCATTCGGTGATCACTGCCAGTTTTCACCCTCACGATTACTGAGACATCACTGAACAGTTGGCGTCTGGTCGTCATAATGAAGTCAATTTCATTTTATGTCGAACCGTCGGGGTTCGACTAGGTCCACTTCCTGTGGACTTCTGGAAGAAAGAGTTCATCATAAAGAGTCCCTCTTTCTCCATAAAGTCGACCAGCTGCTGGCTCCTTGGGTTCCGTTGCCCTATTACAAATTTCCCTATCATCAGCTCACCGCTTTCTCTTGTGCCTAGTTTTGCGTTGAAGTCTCCCATCAACACCGTATAGTGGGTTTTGGAGGAATGCATGGCTCTAGATCTATCCTTATGCATGGAGGATATGCTCTTCTATACCTCTTCATCGGGATGTGCGAAGGTTGGAGCGTAAACCTATATGACCTTCAGCGAATACCGTTTGGTGGTTTTGAGTATCAGTTGTTGAGGACGATAAATCGGACACCTCCTTGGGACAGATGGTTGCCCTCCCGGTGATAGAACACGTTGCCGGACTTGAGGATTACCGTATCCTCCCCCTCTCTTCCGAATTGAGATAATCCAATAATATAGCAGCGTAACTTGTCTACCTCTTCTTCCAGCTCCAGTATCTTCTCGTCAGTCCTCAGGGTGCGTGTGTTATATGTTGCCAGGTTGAGTCGTCGTAGATGGCAACCGAACCTCCACCCCTAGCACTAGCACCCCTGCCCCGCCGTTACCATGGTCGCCACCGTAGCCAGGAATAACGGGGCCGCCGGGGACTGGGGGCCGTTTGTATTCGTCGTTGCTCATGGGGGAATATTTGCCATAGTTGCCACGCTTGGCGAGCGGGTTGGTAACCGCAGTTTTTACTATATTATTGTTGTTATAAGGAAGATGCTGCTGCCCATCTCCTGCCTGTCTCCCTCTGTCGCCTCTTACGCCACTCACGGGGAGATATGGGCTAGTGGATATTCTCAACCGCCACTACACGGCCATGATGGGTATATATGTGGTGTATATATAACGATATATAAATAATGATATGTCGTTATGACAATTTTTCAAAATGCGAGTAAATCAGGCTTCTAATTTTATTTGAAATTATCCCGAATTGAATACGCGGACACACTTTCCTTTGTGTGCGACATTCACAATTTTTTTTTCACTCTATATATATCGTCTATGTTATTAATTCTAAACCTTTGCAAATTTGAGCATGCGGATGACGTAACACAAAATAAATAATAAATTCAATAATCTAATCTAAACAAATACGAGACAAAAATTAGGAATTGTAGCAAAGATCCAAACGGTACTGCGGCTATATTATGAATCCTCTGTTTAAACAGAGGAGACTCGCATTGCAGCGAGGTGCAAACTAAACCGAGTTTTACATTGCAAAATAACCCTGAACTTGCCCGCCTCCCTGGGCCATCGACTGACGACGCTCTTGTCACCATCATCACGATGTCACCACTATCTCAACTAATGTCCAATGTTTGGGGCAACCTCGTACAGTCAGGACCCACGTCGGACAGGACACCACACCAGACAGGCCGTGCCCTTTAAGGAAAAAAATACTAACGCGTAAAAAAGATTTTACTAAGACAGTGCTGCCAATTATTAAACAGGACCTGAAGCAGTGTTAATCGTCGATGCACAGGACATGCCATAAATCACATTATAATCACAAGATAATATGGAACATAGAAATTATAAAAATTTAATCTAATAGGTGTGGACAAGTTAATAAATTTTATATTTAAGTAGGTAGGTGCACCGCACAAAGTCCGGAGTGAATTCGGATTTCGGAATGAAACTTATCGCGCCACCTACCTAAAAGGCAAAATAGGGCCGGCCACATACATTCGGAATTCCGTTTCGGTATTCTGACTCAGGATTCCGTAAATACATCACAGTCATACGGTTAACAAGGCTCAATTGAGAGACGCTAGTCATTGAGTCTAGACAAGACCGGGTATAAAAGTAACAAATGCTCTGTAGGTTTATCCAATAGCCAAATACCGCTTCGCTGCCGTAACCGTAAGGTTATAGCCAGTGGCGCTCCCCTCACGCATTCAGTCTAAAGTTGTTCAAAACGACTATAAATCAATAGCACGCTACAGACTATAAACTAGAAATTTCTAGCGCGCTATTAAATACGCAAATACGCTATGTTATAGCGCGCTATTTATAAAAAAGTGTGTAGAAGACCGGCAAGCGCGTTAAGTTTAGCAGCACACTATATCTCGGAGCACGCTACATTACATGTCGTTCATTGGATAGACCGCGTGCTATATAAGAACATTCACAAGTCGCATTTTAGATTAAAATAAAATAAAGTGGTAAAGAAAAATTAAAGAACGCTCTTTCATACTTCTCAGACTTTTTTATCCTAAAAATATTTTTAGGGGCTGTAATTTTAAAAACAAAATAAAATTTATCATTTTTTATTATAATTGATGTAAACGTTATTTTAACCTTATTATAAATTATAAATCAAAGGTGTATTTAAAAGTTTATTAATTGTATATACAAAAATCAACTACTTACAAACACTATTATATACAATTTTGTATCTATACTTTATATACATTTAAAAATATTAGTTAGGCTTCTTTTGTAGCAGACAACTGTGTCCTTCGATCACTTATAATTATACAGTATACACTAACTAAATAACGTCTAACACTAAATTAGTTCGCGCGATGAATAGCGTGTTGCTAGATTAATTTTGCGTCACACGTCTACTCCCAACAGCGCTGCTGCTAGAACTAATTGCCAGCGTTGCCAACTCAACTACTTCAAAATATGCTAGACTGGTGTAAAAAATATGCCAAAAATATGCTTACCTTCTCTAAAAAATGCCAAAAAAAATGCCAACATAATTAAGAAGTATCAGTATTTATTGAGAAATTAAATCAAGGGAATAGAATATTAAGGTCTTCATCTTCATCAACATCAGCTGATGTGGAAGGCTGAGAGCCGGAGTCGTAATACTCTTTGGTTCCGATACTGCGTAGTACATTGTCTGGAACAGTGTAAGAGTAACAGCACTTTCCTGCTCTTTTTAGGCCGAACCTAACGTACAAAATGGCATTCAGGGTTCTCACCGCCAAACGGTTTCGGAGTTTTGTTTTTACCAGACTCATTTGGCTGAATACACGTTCAACGTCCGCATTTGAATGTGGCAATGATATAAGAGACATTGCAAACTCACATAACTCTGCAAAGGGGTTATTATCAGCTGCATCTTTATATTGCATGACTTCATTCCAGAACTTTACTGTGGAAGTCAAGGATTCCCATTTAATGTGAACTATATTTCTCCATTGAGATACCAGTTTTTCAATCATAGGTGCATTAACTCGGAACTCTTGGGCTATTTCGACAATGGATGGCTTAACTACTTTTAAAGTCTCTTGAACTGAAAACATGGATATCTTCTGAAGTATTTTAAAATTAACCGGTAATCTCGAACGTAGTTCTGTCACAAGTTTCAGTGTGAAATTATTACAACGTTGGCGTAAATAGTTTGCTGCATTAGGCTGAAGATTGTATTCAAGTAATTTGGTCTCAAAAGCATATCCCATGTATGGTTTCGGATCTAAATAGCTTTCTATGTCTTCTGTTAAAATATCTACCCTTGCCGTTGGGTTCAGAATACGCCGACCTATCGATTCCACTAAGCCAATCAAATCATTGTACAATCTTGTTGGGTCAACATCGTTACTTTCAAACAACTTGTTTACCACTTGAACTTCCTGTAAGATAGGTCTTATGTATAATAAGTACAAATGATTCTGTGGATCATTATACATGTTATATAGTATTTCTGCCGTATAGCAGTGTTCATCTCGCCTGGCAATTTCAAACAGGGTTTTTAATTCTATCCATTGATCAAGAATACGGCAGACCGCTGGTTCAATTGATATCCATCGGGTATTGCACATCTGTGGAATTGTCAATGGAACGGAGCCACCGTTGATCGTTTGAAACATGTTTTTGTAAAAGAGTCTTCGGTTTGATGAATGGCTAAACCAGTTATAGGTTTCTCTTATAAGAAATTCAACATTTCTTGGTAGGGTTTCTGCTGAAGCATGAGACATAGCCAACTGTAACGAATGACACACGCAGCGGACTAACACTAAATTGTCATTACCAGTTGCATTTTTCAACAATGCGTGCACTCCACTGTTAGTTCCTGTCATGACCGAAGCGTTATCCGTGCCGATACCGATCAATTTCTTTAAATTTATTTTTATTTCTGCCAACAATCCTTTAATGCCGTTCACTATGCTGACTGCAGTTCCGTCTTCAATCTCAACTAATCCCAAGAATGTGGAAATTATCTTTTTTAATGATCGGCTGAAATATCTTATCGAAACACCAAGCATTTTAAGTACCAATATATCTGTCGATTCATCGATTAAGAGACTGTACTCCTGATCTCCTAAATCTGTCACAATTTCTTGAATGAAGTGTGGTGCCAAAACATTTTTAATAATATTCGTGCATTTGGTTCGATGTAACTTGATGTCGCTGTATTTGCTGTCGACAAATCGGTATTTGCATAGTTCCGATAAATGATCTACAGCCATAATTGCACAGTGCTCGCAAACAAACAAAGCCAGCGAAGATTCTGCTTTCTGGGTATTCAGATCTTTTTTTACTTTAGGGAAGTTAATTTTTTTTTGACTCTTCATTGGCTCTATTGCTTTTCTGTGCTTTGCTGATGAAATATGTAGCCTCAAAACAGACAATTTTGCAATCATTTCGCATTTACAATACTTACAGTACGCTTTCGAAGTATCGTTTTCAACGGGCTGCAACCACTCTTTAAAGTCTGCCATTTTCTCCCAGTCTGCCCGGTAATGTTGACTATACTTAGGCACCATAATAAAAATATCAAATTATAAAAAAGGAACACGAAAACACGGATAAGACGAGACGACGATATGAGTGAGTCCACATCCACAACAATAAACAATGTTTTTGACAGAAAGCGACGTAGGCGCTGGGGAATGGATAATAGTAAGGGAATTCTATCCCATAGACATCACCCTCACAAAACTGACCACTCTCTAGAAAGAGACAAAGTGAATACGCGGCCAATACATGTGTATTTTCTGCAAGGCGCAGGTAAGGCGTAGAAAGAGACAATAACTGGCGGCACATTCGCTTTGTCTCTCTTGTACTTCGTCCATATTTACTTTATACCTGAATAAGGGCTCAGTCCATTCTCTATGTCTAAGGGGAATCCCGTAGCACAGAGAATATTATATTCGCTTCAAAAAAGGGTTGCCATGCTAGTGAATCACTAGCACTAGTAGTGAAGTGGGAAATTGATTGAGGTAGGTATCGATATCAAATTTTATTTCAAGAAAGATTGTAATTTACATTCTTTTCATGTTTTATAAGAATATGCTGAAATAATATGCTATATGCTAAAAGCAAAAAAAATATGCTGATATGAAGAAAATATGTCAAATTTAGCATATAATATGCTAAATTGGCAACACTACTAATTGCCACTTGATATGAATAGAGCGTTATGAAGAGATAGTGCTCTATAATGTGGCGCTATGCGCTATATTAACCATATATTTGGTGGGTTATGTGAGAGGACGTTTTGTGATTTCACAAATCAAAAGTAAGTTTTTTTAAAGATTTCTTATTTAGTGTTTTCGTAGTCCTAAATGGAAGTAATAATATTAGTATTAACTCGGATTGTTTAGCACATATTTCAATAAGTCACGATGATATTCTCAAACGTATTAAGGGTCTAGATATATCGAAATCGGCAGCCTCGTACCGGTAGGCGTAGTGTAGGGCGACCCCCCACTAGATGGAGTGACGACCTGGTAAGATATGCAGGAAGTCGATGGATGCAGGTGGCTCAGGACCGTGCTTTGTGGCATTACTTGGGGGAGGCCTATGTTCAGCAGTGGACTTGTGAAGGGCTGTAATGATGATGATAATGATATATCGAAAGGTTCTCTGATAATATTCCACCATACTTCATAGTTAACTGTGCTAATAGTTTATCAGCACCTTTAAGGCTCATTTTAAATGAATCGTTGACAAGTGGAATATTTCCAAAGCGATGGAAGTTGGCTAAGGTCGTGCCGATTCATAAGTCTGATGATGACCAAGACGTTCGGAACTATAGACCAATTTCTATCCTGCCTGTTTTTGCTAAGTTGCTAGAAGCAATCATTTGCCCATATATACAAAATCACTTCAAAAAATACACTTCTAGTAAACAGCATAGATTTGTAGCTGGAAGGTCTACTTCTACGAATCTCATGTGCTTTGCTGAAGACCTTATGGAAGCTGTGGATAACATTCGGCAAGTTGACGCCATTTACACGGACTTCAGCAAAGCATTTGGCACAGTTCCCCACAACGCGCTCCTCCAAAAATTAGAAATGTATGGCTTCGCTGGACCTATTCTGCATTGGCTAGAATCATATTTAAGCGATAGATCTTTTTATGTGGTAGTCAATGGGTACCAATCTAACTTACACTCTATTTCCTCTGGCGTACCGCAAGGCTCGCATTTGGGCCCAATACTATTTAATGTATTTATTAATGATCTGCCTGATCACTTTCTTTATTCTTCAGCGCATATGTTCGCTGACGACCTGAAATTGTCTAAAGTCATAAATAATGAGAGCGATATTATGACGCTTCAAAAGGATTTAGACATCTTGAATTCTTGGTGCTTTAAAAATGGACTTAAATTGAATGCCAAAAAATGTACACACATAAAATTTACTAGAAAACTTAACAAAATTTCATCTTCATATACAATAGCAGGCAACATACTTAAAGAGACAGAAATCATGCGTGATTTAGGCGTTTTATTGGACACAAAACTTACATTCATACCACATATGGAACAAACGATCGGCAGGGCATCGAGAATGGTGGGTTTTGTTATAAGAAATAGTAAGGAATTCCGAGACATTAAAACTAAAAAAATCCTTTATTGTAGTCTGGTCAGAAGTGTATTGGAGTATGGTAGTGTAATCTGGTGGCCGCACTACGCTACTCACTCATTGAGAATAGAACGGGTACAAAAGCGCTTTCTTCGGCATCTGTCGTATTCTTCGGGTATGCGAGGCAGGCATATCAGTTACGAGACCCGTCTTAAGCGCTTTAGCATGACCAGTTTATCCAAACGAAGAGAGGTTTTAGATTTGTTATTTTTATTTAAATTACTCCACAATATCATAGACTGCTCAGAACTTTTACAAAAGATTAATTTTAGAGTTCCCTTCAGGCCTCCACGAAAACCTATTACTCCACTCAGCCCTCCATTACGACGAACTGTTTTGGGATCACATTCGCCAATTTGTAGGATGATCAGACTTTTTAACCAAATTAGCGATCTCGTCGACATTAACCATGTTTCATTGGGAAAGTTTTGAAGGGCTGTCTATATATGATAGGTACCTCAGATTATAAACATTTGCCTTGTTAAACACTTTTTTCCTTTTTTTAATTTTTTATTTTTTTTTTAAATATTGTAAATCCATACCTTGCCGCTCTGTTTTTAGTCAGTTTGTTTTAGTGCATTTTATAATAGCAATATGTGTTTCTATTCAATAAGTATAAATTCGTCCTGTAATTGTCGCGATAAAAGTTATGCATGTGGTGTTTACCTGTAATTGACTGTGTACTTAGTTTTTTTTTACTATATCGCTTGATTTATATGGAAAGATGTTAGTGCATAAGTTGTTGGTAAACCAATTTAAATAAATAAAAATAAATAAATAAATAATACCAATCTGAATATTTGCATATTAATTTTTGATTAGATTGATTACACAATATTTCAATTTTTTTATCTATCACGTCCCGTTTTAAGGTTATCCTTCATTTTTTAACAAAAATTTGGTCGGGTACAAAAGTAACATAGCCTCATGGGTAACATGTTACTTTTGTCCCCGTATTGATTTATTTACTTAATATTATAATCACAGATTACTCCCTAATAGATACCGTATCATGGAATATTTATTCTGTTTCGATTTCAACGAATTTCGCGGCATACATGAGTTGCGGGGGACGTGACAAATGCGCTGTGATTGGATAATTCAAGGTTGAACTTAGAATGCTCCGAACCATAGTGATGGGACAGGGTTGGGACGTTGATCGATATATTTGGGATTTATTGATTATTGATAAATAAATAAATTGATCAATTTTTATTTGAAATTAATTATAAAATAAAACAATGTATATAAATAAAACAATATATATATATATATTATCTCACTAGCAAAATGGTGCGGATCCTTTGTGCGTGCTTTAGTATGTCTCGGTGGTGACAGTATTTTTGCCAAGTGCTGTACCTAAAATTAGCATTAATAATTAATAAACCATACGGTACATGTTTCAAATTTAGATGTACTTAATAATAATAATAATAAGATATTACTGAAGTTCATGTAACACTATAATAACAATAGTCACATTATTACTTTTACTTGTTTTATGATTTATAAATCCGTTAAAAATGTTTTAATATTGACGTGTAACATTCGCCTAAATATTAGAATATCACGTTTCTTTACTTATTGTGTAATCTTCACTGGTACTATACTTTAAAAAATGTGAAAGTCCATATTAAAACTGGCAAGTATAGAGATGGTATAGCGGAATCCAACAGCCTTCTACGGTCTTTCATAATATGAAAATTGTCTTCTGTGAAGTGTCTTGAGCATAGCACACCATTTTTGGTGGGTAACCATTGGTCCCCTCGACAAGTAGTGTCGATCCACATCTTATTTCTTTCGGGGAATTCAGGAAACCTATTACATATGAGTACCACAATGATACACAACTATTTTATGAAATAATGATTTTAAAAAAAGTAAACGATGACCAAACAAATATCTACTTATAAATCACAACACTATCAATACACGTGCTATCGTTAGACAAAACAACTACTGTAATTAATGTAATGAGGGAAAGGGACATTTCAAAAAGACATCAGCGGGTGCTTAATTGTTATCACTTGCACTATTATATTAACAGTATAAGATAAATTTACTTACCGATGAAATGTTTTGCCATCTTTTTGATAACTGGATGACTTGCCATACTATAATACTGCACAGGAAGCCATTTGTAATATATTTTGGATACAAGACTATTTTTAAATTGTCAAGAACTCGGATGTGCCTACGGGTCACAAACTTGGTCGACACTGATCTCGTGATTCTTAGCGTTACTTCGTAAGCTAGCTACAGCAAGCATGTGTTGCGTGCGTTTGTGGTCCTGTATGTTAATCTATTAGAGGGTAATCTGTGATTATAATATATGTATTTATTTGAACAGAATGCCGCGTCAACGCACAATAACTACCACACGAGGAACTACTGGCACGAAAGTATCGTATCGTATCGTTAAGCGGTTGAAGAGCATTCCAAAGATGGCAAAAAAATATAACATTATACTGAATGAATTTTTTACCGTCAGGAAAAAATAGGGTGTAATATATTAACGGATTAGAAGCCTGCGGCACTGATATTTTACAAAAAATAAAAACAAAAATTTTGAATTAAATAAATAAATATATTTAAATCTATCGAAATTTATGATTTAACGTAACCTATCCTACTTTACGAACGGCAATAAAACAGTAGGCATATTTGACCTTGTCACAGCCTCAAGGGCAATGGTCAAAGTATTAGTTCAAAAAAAATTTTTTGAACTAATACTTTTTAAAATTATTTTTATTTTTTGTAAAATATCAGTGCCATCTTCTTCTCCGTTCAGCGTTCTTTTGTCGGCTTCTACTCCGTTCACATGTTACACCTTATTTTTTCCAGACCCTAAAAAAGGTCATAAAGTATCGATACTAAAAAAAATTAAAGCAGAAATACTAGTGCAGTTGTGGGCTACCGGTGTGTCAACCGTGTTTTTACTATTGATGAGGGAAAATGTCTACTATTTCTCCGTCTATTTTGGGTTATCTCCATCTGAGGTACGTAAACTGGCATATGAGTTAGCGATAAACAATGAAAAAACATTTCCTGCAAAGTGGTACGACAATCAAATGGCGTTTCAACGAACATAATGTAAGTTTTTGCTAACCTTGCTGACGTAGGTATAGGAAGTTTAGTTCTTCGGTTCGAGACTAGATGGCGCCAGTGCCGCCGATTTGAGCGCGTAACACTGCACCCTCCTAAGACATGCTCGTCCCGAGCATTATCGGCCCCATAATAACGCGCTAGGCCATCCGCATGGACGATCTTAGGAGTCCCTCTTGCGCCTTTCTGTATCGGGTAGGTTACATCGTTGATCCTGGTCACAATCCGGTACGGGCCGTCCCATTTAGCTTGAAGCTTAGGAGATTTCCCTTTGCTGCGGACTGGATTGTGCAACCAGACAAGTGAACCTTCGTCGAACCCTTTGTTGTTCATTTTGCGGTCATACCGGGTTTTCATCTTTTCAGACATTTGCCGGCCCGATTGTCTGACGTGCTCATAAACGTCATTCATTTTGTTCCGCAAGTCATTTGCATAATCGGTTATACTGCGTGGAGCATCAGGTGGTATCCCGGTGATCAGGTCTGCAGGCAGCCGTAATTCTCTTCCAAAGTTTGCGAAAGCTGGTGTCACTGCTGTACTTTCATGAACAGCGTTTCGATATGACAACAAAAACGGTTGTATGTGCTTGTCCCAATCTCGTTGCCGATTGTCTACAACTTTTGCTAGGTACCTCTCCAATGTCTGATTAAATCGTTCTACCATTCCATCAGATTGCGGGTGATAAGAAGTCGTTCTTGTTTTATGAGTACCCATAACTCGGCAAGTTTCCTGTAATATTTGAGACTCAAAATTCCTTCCTTGATCGCTGTGAATCTCTAAAGGTACACCAAAACGACAGAAGACTTCATGAACTAGCTTATCAGCAACTGTTGAAGCTTCTTGATTTGGAATGGCGAAGACTTCTGGCCACTTAGTGAAGTAATCCATCACAACCATGAAATACTTGTTACCGCTTTCACTCTCCAGAAACGGCCCCGCCACGTCAATGGATATTCTCTCCCATGGTGCACCAACATTGTACAACTTCAATGCACCTCTACTACGAGTCTGAGGTCCCTTTACAGCCGCACAACTCGTACATTTGCGATACCAGTCCTCGACATCGTTTCGACAGTGGACCCAGTAAAACCGTTCTTGGATCTTCAGTAGAGTTCGTTTAACTCTCAGATGGCCTCCTGAATAATCATTATGGTACAGCTGTAGAACATCCGGTACTTTAGCTTTAGGGACAACCATTTGTGAACGACAGCTGTCTCCCCGAACATTTTCCCATTTACGGCACAGAACTCCATCCTGAAGCAGCAAGCTGTCCCACTGGGCCCAATAGCTTTTAGTGGTCGAACTTATCGCTGAGACGTCGCTCCACTTGGGCTTGGGAACACTGGCCTTCATCCATTCCAGGATCGGCTTGATGTTCGGATCTTCCTGCTGTGCACGTTGAAAGCTGTCCTTCCACTCGTTGCTGAGGTGGTCTGCCCTGAGCATCGTCACGGATACCACTTCCTTACTCTCTTGCCTAGTACAATGTTTGCAATCTTCAGGACAAGGTCTTCGTGATAATGCATCTGCGTTGCCATGAGATTTCCCGCTGCGATGTTCGATCTCAAAGTCGTATTCCTGCAGTAGTTCAATCCACCTCGCAACTTGTCCGTCTGGATTTTTAAACTGCAATAGCCATTTTAGTGCAGCATGGTCAGTTCGTAAGTGAAATTTTCGCCCCAGAAGATATTTGCTAAAATGCTGCAACGACTTTACCACAGCTAGCAATTCGCGTCTTGTGACACAATATTTCCTTTCCGGTTTTGACAACGACTTGCTGAAGTACGCTATCACGACCTCTTGGTCACCATTCCGTTGAGACAACACACCGCCAAGTCCTATATCACTTGCGTCTGTGTCAACTATAAATTCTTTGCTTGCATCAGGGTATCCCAAAATAGGTGTTTTGCACAGACGGTCCTTGAGCTCCTGGAATGCGATATTACAACTATCATCCCAGCAGAAATGTCGCTTCTCCTCGGTTAGCTTATGCAGAGGTTTGGTTATATCTGCAAAGTTCTTCACAAATCGCCGGTAATAGGAGCACAAACCCAAAAATGCTCTAACCTGCGTCTTGTCTTTTGGGACCGGCCAATCCTTCACAGCTGCGATTTTCTCCGGATCCGTGCGGATACCTTCTTCCGACACTACATACCCCAAAAAGTTGACTTGCCGTTTGAATAGTGAACATTTCTTCGGACTCAGCTTGAGATTGGCACTCTGAATCTTCATGAGCACGCGTCCCAGGTTTTCAAGGTGTTCCTCAAACTTACGGCCCACGATGATGATGTCATCCAAGTAGACCAGACAGGCATCGCCAAGTAGCCCGGTAAGTACAAGTTCCATCAGCCTTTCAAACGTTGCTGGAGCATTGCACAACCCAAACGCTATTACTTTGAATTGCCACAGACCCTTTCCCGTCGAGAACGCAGTTTTATCCTTGTCCTTAGGGTCAATTTCAACTTGCCAGTAGCCACTTTTTAGATCCAGCGTGCTAAACCATTTTACTCCTGTAAGCATGTCCAACGTGTCATCAATTCTTGGCAAGGGATAGCTGTCCTTCTTTGTAACGTCGTTCAGACGGCGGTAATCAACACAGAACCGCATGCTGCCATCCTTCTTCTTTACCAGCACCACGGGTGAACACCATGGACTAGATGAAGGTTCAATAACACCATCCTTCACCATTCCCTCAATCATGGTTTCCACTTCCGTTTCGCGTGCTACCGGCAATCTTCTTGGCCGCTGACGGATAGGCAATTCCTCTCCTGTATTTATTTTGTGTTGAACTAAGCCAGTCTTTCCTACGTCAGCATCGTTTGACGAGAATACATCGGCATACTTGAGTAACAACTTCTTCGCCTTGACCAATTCGTTCGGGGAGAGAACACTGCGACAGTTTTCGAAAAGTGTGGTCACTCTCGTTTCTGAATCCTTGCTGGGGGTCCCACTCGATATATATTGGCACCGACGTAACCAATCCACTTCCTCACAAGTGCCAACCAGTGTGGCTTTTTCTATAATCTGTTCCCGGTCGCAAAGGTTCAGCAAACGTATTCTTGACATGTCAGTGGTTCTGACCAAGGTTCGAGCTACTTTCCATGGAAGGTCATTGTTTACCCTTTCCACAGGTACACAACGGTGAGCTTGCCCAGCGTTTCGGGGAAGACTAACCGGAACAATCGTTTCCGATCTCGGCGGAAGAACAATCTTCTTAATGCTGTACACGTTCCCTGGTAACGCACCTTCCATAAAAAGTTCCTCCTGTCCACATTTCAAAACACCTTGCTTAACGTCGATCTCACAACAATTATTCCTCATAAAGTCTAGGCCTAGGATGCAGTCGTCCATTATATCAGCCACGATGACATTATGCAGGTAGATCACGTTGCCAAGTTTCAACTCCATCTCCTTCTCTCCACGGACGGGTATACGCTGACCGGTGGCTGTTACCAAATTAATGCGTTCTCGGTTGTATGCGGAGTCCCCAAGGAACTGACTTATAAGTTGGGAACTAACAACCGTACGAGAGGCTCCAGTGTCTATGGTCAGTTTACACGGCATTCCGTTAACCTCGCCCTTGATGGTTAGACTGTTCGCATCATGGGTTTGTGAGATCGAGATCCTTGGGGCTCTTTTAACATCAGCCAGCACCCGCCCCGCAGTTCTGGCTTTTACTCGTTTCCCTGCTGCTGCTGGGCGGTGCTGTTGGCCGCACTACCCTCCTGAGATCGTTCACCTTCCCTTTCTAGGGTTCGCTTAGGGCAGCTGGATCGAAGATGGCCCTTTTCCCCACAGCCATAGCACCTAGGGCTGTATCCTTTGTTGCGGTCGCGAACTGTAGCTGCTGCAACCTCCCTGACGCGATGGGAACGATGATCCTGCCGCACGGCTTCCACCTCCAGTGCATGGGCCAAGGCGTCCTTAAGCGTCTCGTGATGCCCGAGCCTCACAGCAGCTCTGACTTCCAGGTCGTGTATGCCGTCGATGAATGTCTGCACCAGGTTCCCTTCAATGAGCGCAGGTATAGACCGGTATGCTTTTCGCACCAGCTTCTCCACCTCGAGAGCCGACTGCTTCAGGTTTTCGTTGATGCGCTGCACGCGATATTTAAGCTGCGCACGAAAGACATGTTCCAGGTGAGCGTCGCCATATCTCGCCTCCAATGCCTCAAGGAGTTGCTCATAAGTCACTTCCTCACCGAGAGCTTCCAGAACTGTTAAGGCCTGGTCGCGTAGGCCTAGTGTGAGAGCGGTCATGGCCTGACTTTTATTCCAGCCGTTCGCTTTCATAACAGCCTCTAACTGGATTTTGTAGGCTGACCAGGAAGAAGTCCCGTCGAACGGTGGCACCTTGAACCCACGTAGCGAAGGTGCTGAAGCGACTACGGGAGCCGTAGTTCCATCCCCAAGTTTGAGTTCATCCAGCGTTTTCTTAACTTGGTTGATTTGGGTCTCAGCTTCCGACAGGCGGTTATCATGTTGAGCAACCTTATCCTTCACCTCCCTTATCTCTTTCCCGAAGGTAGCGTGAAGGTCCTTCATGAGAAGCATCTGTTCTTCCTGGCCGCCCCGCAGCTACTCTTCCAACCGACGGACCTGTTCCTCTTGTCGGCGAGCCTGCTCCTCCTGTCGGCGAGCCTGCTCCTCCTGTCGGCGAGCCTGCTCCTCCTGTCGACGAGCCTGCTCCTCCTGTCGGCGAGCCTGCTCCTGCAGCATCACCATCAGAGCACCTAAGTCAGGTGCTGCAGATGTAGGAGCTACCGACGGGCCTGCAGCCGGTGGCTAGCCCTCCGACGTCTGCGACGTTGCACCACCAAATCTTCGTTGGTCCGTCTCCTGCTGGCGGTGACTTCGGGTACGGACACCCTCCGTGTCCTCCTTAGGTAAAATCGGCATGATTTAATCCCACTTCTGACACCAATTGTTACGAGCTTGAGGTTCGTGAAAATAAAAATTGCCGATAAAATTACCTAAATTAACACTTTAATTTACTTTACACAAATTAAAATTAAAACACTAATAATTAAACACACTAATTCACTTTATTCCGCTCCGAAGCTTCGCTTGTTTCGCCAAATCAACACTACTTCGATCGCATCTTGCAGCGCCTATTTATATAAATTAGCAAAATATCCAGAATGTTCAAGTAAACACGCGCAAGGTACAGAGAGTTCGAGTTTTAAACTTCAAGAAGTTTAGTTCTTCGGTTCGAGACTAGATGGCGCTAGTGACGCCGATTTGAGCGCGTAACAGTACGAAATACAAAATGTGGTCGCATGCTGAATGCGTCAACGATGATGCAAATTATGTGTGCCATAATTGTTAGTCTGAATAAAAGGCTAATACTGAATAGTCCTATTACAAAAAATAGTTATCATGTAATAATTGATCTCATTACTTAAAGCAAAAATTATTTGTTTTGTTTTTAAAAATACATAATTTTTGAGCAATTAAAATGCAAATGATTATCTGTTTTATTAATACAATGTCTTCTAATAAAATATTTACTGATTTAATATGTCACATTATGTTCATTACAAATCCCTTTATCCTGTTACTTTCAACCCGCCTACTTGGTCGAGAGTAACAACTGACGAATTTTTATTGTCTCTGTAATTCATACAAAATACACAAGAAAAAAGTAAACCTTGATACTAATGTGAAGAACATGATCGGAATGTATATATGGCTATATTAATTTCATTAAAATAATTACACCTAACCAGAAACCAAGATAAAAGTAAAAATTTTTACTATTGTACCCGGTTTCCCCCAACTGCCACCGAATAATGACGAAAATTGTCTGCTTACGATTCCATTGTTGCCATATCATTGTTATTGGCTGCATACCCATATCACCCAAAGATTACAGTTTTTTTTTAAATATCGATGCATGTAAACGCTTTCAAGGAATTATTAAACAAAATAAGATGAAAGATTACGAAAAGAGAAACACATAATATAATTACATGGTCGTACGAAGCACACTGAGCGCATTCCGTTTCCATACGGAACTTACGAATGTATATAGGTGTACACATAACACACATTACACGCGACTAATACAAAATCTATGGAAGACGACTTTATTCGTGCGGGATTCCGAACACACAGGCAGTCATGCGGAATTTCGAATCAGAGGAAATTTCGAATGGAAAACTACTGTACGTGTGTGACGGCTTCTTGATTTTTTTTTATAGCATTGGGTGACAAACGACCCCACAGTCCACCTGGCGGCAAGTGGAAGCTGTGGCCCATAGACATCCACATTTATCGTCAATTAAGAATGAAAATGCAAATGCGTTGTCACCCCTGAGGACTAAGATAGAATGCCTCGATTCTTGTAAAAGGGTCTCCTGTTCTCTACACTCACCAAACACTCACAAAACAAAGCAGCATTACGCTGCTATTTTACGCGGGTATTCTGTGAGAGCATGTTTGAGCATGGAGCTCTACCACGTGCGACGTTTATATGGAGAGAACGCATCTGCCAGATACGTACGGAATTCCCTTTTGAAAAACCGATTCAGAATATCGATTCGAGATTCTGAACGCAAATCCATATAAAATCAAAGACTCGTCACACACGTACAGTATTTCAAAAATATTCATGTTATATACTTAAATTTGCTATTGTTAAGACGACACATCGAAAACGCTATCGCCGTACTGATCCGAGTGAATACATAATTTCTACAAAAACTTGAAGAAACGCCGTCATAAGGTCTAAAATTGCGTAGCGCCCGCGACGATTAAAAGCGCTTAGAAATTGTCAGAATCTTAAAATATTTTTAAAAAATTATTGATATAAGTTATCAAAATAATGAGCAAGAAAATTATGAATATTGATGTTATGAATATATTTGAGTGATTCCCAAGCATATAAATCAAATGATTTCGTTGTAATTTCAACTATAGTGATTTTTAGAGGTGTTTTCGCAAATAATTATAATCGAGTCAAAATGATGCAATCGTGTTTTTGAGCAATCAAATTCAAGATAAAAACATGAATTTACCTATATCAAAATCCCACTTTCGTTAGTGGTGTCATAGTCCTATACTATTCGATGAAAGGAGGTGCATTTTTTCACGGTGTCGCCTTAATGTATGTTTTGTTAATTGTTAATGATACGATTTTTAATATAAATGTCTAAATTTTGTATAATATTACTTATTGATAAAGTAATTTATGTAAAAGCAAACACGTGCCATGCATTTTTATGTATTTGCATAATAAAGAATGTAAAACTGGTTCGATCGCTGGGCCCGCGCCTTCGGGACAACGAGATCGCCAGTTCGTCCGCTTCCGCATTGCGTGTCGCATGTGTCCTATACCTGTTGTTAGCCTAAGACCCACGCTTACGCAGTTTGTATCGTTAAATTCTTCTTTCCGTATATTACTGTGTTCCTATCTTCTCATTTGTACCTTCTGTATTGTGCTGTTGTCAGACGGTCATAACTATGTGCGCAGCGCAATAAAAAATATAATTGTGAAAATAGACCATTAATTTATCAGCCCCGTACACACTTACACCTATATTACTCTATATGTTCGTCAATTGTGTACCGATTTTACGTATGTTTTTTTTTATTACAAGTTTTATAATCCAGGGGCGGCTCCATACAAATATAAAAAACAATTTAACCAGTAGGTACAAATGAAAAAATAGGGGATGTTCCATGTAAACTACCAATGCCAATGCGATAGGATTGGATGTGTCAAGTAAACACGAGAATAATGTTAATGCAACCAAACCAGAATTAATTTAAAACTAGAAGTAATTAAATGTTAAGCCGTAATAAAATTTGGTAAGTCACAAAAAGCAGCATTTCAATCATTTTGGTTAACATTAGAAAATTCTGTCTGCAATAAAGAAAAACATTCGGCAATTCTTGTTTCGTGTAATCTTGATAACGTCATTGACATACAAAAAACTTATGAACAGTCTCGAACGAAAGTAACACTCAAATCTGTCCAGAATTATACAAAGTTGTTATAGTTATAATAAAACATATTTTTTGCAACATCAGCCTTACGCGCATGACTCAAAGTTGTTTTTACAAAGCGTGTCCAAACAGCAATAAAATATTATGACCGAAGTTTGCTTGTAGGACAAGGCATTAAATGTAGGCGAATATTCTGTTTTTATAAATTGACTTAGTATTATTACAAGTCTAAAATTTATATAAATATGTTCTATATACATATTTGCACTTGTATCTAGTCGTAAATATTATGTCTTTGAGTAGATGAAACAAATATTAACAGTAAAAATCATTTATTTACATTTTATTTCAAAAATTGTAAAGTATTGGTAGAACAACAATATGTATTTCGAGACTAAATAACTAATTAGGTTAAAACTCAAAAATTATAATTATCATAATATTTAGGTACACGAGAAATAGCCGTTTTAAGAAGACATTTTATGCCTTTTGCTGTAACATTTGCTAACTTAGTCAAAAAATGTCCTGAACCAACCACGCTTTAATTATTAGGCTTTAAATATCTCCACGCCTCTGTTGGCTGACTATTGATGGATTGATGGATTTTTAGTATATCAATGGATTATGTTCAGTAATTTAATCATAATTAGGCAGCTTACAATAATATGAGTTTGCCTAATAAACAGTCAATCTGCAAAATAATTACTTGATCAGCAAGATCGACATTGACTTGGATCTTCAGTTCCTATTGTATTGTTGTTCATGTTAATTTTTAGCATTAAAATATTAGCTTAATGCTGCTGTGTTTCGTATGGTGAGTGTAGAGAACCGGAGACCCGTTTAACTGGAATCGATTCATTCCATTCATAGTCGTCAAGGGTGACAACGCATCTGCATTTTGATTCTTAATCGAGATTAAATGTAGATGTCACTGGGCCACAGCATCCACTTACCATCAGGCGGACTGTGTGCTCGTTTGTCAATCTAATTCTATAAAAAAAATTGACAGTAAATTCAAGCTGCGGCTGGTGTGGCTCTTGGGCCACCCTAAATCCGCGTACATTATAATCGTATAAAACACAACAATGAAAGAATTGAACTTGCTGTATTAAAAAAATTACAGCCATCCGGATTGTCAAGAATTGCCGATTGATTAAAAATGTTTTCTATCCTTGGTGTGCTGACCAATTATCGATTTCTGATGCTAGATTACATTTCTCTGAAAACAAAAACAAGAATACCGTACTAACACGGCAGGAATTTGAGGGATAAAGGTGTTTCATTTGGTAGTGGTTTGGTCACATCATAAAGAATAAAAGAGATCCTTTGAGGAATTAATAAAAAGCATTTCAAAAATCATGATTTCACGTGTAGTGACAGGTTATTTCATAAGTACTGTTTAACAAATATATACGAATAATTAATATGAATATAGTACAATCTAAAATGTAATATATTTTTATGTGCGAGTGTTTTCAACCGTGCGTGTGATTCTCTACGCAAGGGCGAAGGGGCTGCAGTTACAGAAGTAACTTGGGGTCAATATTCCTTTATAAATAAGTGAGGTTATGATTTTACAAAAAACCATTACTCTTATACTACACTTTTCCACAAGGAGGGAAGGGTAGACGGGCTTTCCGTGATAGGGCATACTCCTACTTCCCTCTTCCCCCACCTGCCGGAGACGATAAATGTTATCATTTTGAGGTTAGGTATATGGGATTTTCCTTTTGATTTTTCTCTAGAACGGTGTATTACCTTTTAATGGGTGTGGTGTCGGGGTAAGGGGACATTCACCCCCTCCCCTCCCTTCATCCCTTACCCTCCCTTGCCAAAGAATTCTAAATTTCAACCGTTTATTTTTAGTGATGTGACATTGTAACACGATATTATTGTTTTTTTGTATTTTTTTTTACTTTCAGTTTTCAGTGATCGCTTATAAATTACAACCCGATCTAAAAATTATTGAAGACTAAAAAAAATATATGTAATGAATTAATTTAAGAAATATTTTTTTCTTAAATTAATTCATTTACATTACATTAATATAATAAAACCCAATTTTCCGTTGATATTGATGAAAACTAACAGATATTTATATAATAATGAATATTATTTTACTTACCATAAAAATATTTTCGAGAAAATATTAGCTTTATCATGGGGATTTTTGTTCTTTAAAACAACTTTTGAATCCATAATTGCGCTTTGAAACTTATGGGACACCAAACGTAGGTTAGCCAAGTATTTGAACCTCGTAGGCTTAAAATCATAAAATTTAGCAATATTTAACACAGAAGAAGAGTTTATATTCTACAAAAATTTAATTGTTGTAAGCCTTTTTTATATAAAATTGTATATAAAAATTGACAACTTGATTCTTCAGTTTCGCACGGCCGCTTGGCTGAAATAATACCATAAGAATGTTCAATGTTTATAGCAGAGCAAAAGCACGATAATTCGTATTTTATTTAACTGCATTCACAGATTTTTATTACACTGCACTAAATCAGTCCCACGAAAAGCACTCCAGTGCATGTATGCCTAACCATAAAAATGTTTACTGTTTATAGCAGAGCAAAAGCACGATAATTCGTATCTCATTTATAACTGCATTCACAGATTTTTATTACACTACACTAAATCAGTCCCACGAAAATCACTACAGTAACAGCCAGTAACTAACAGGGACTCATGCAGTCTTGTGTAGTTCACGAACGATGAACGATTAGAAACGTAACTTGGCACTGTACTAAAAGAAACGTTTCCAAATGCTAATTGTTAATCGGTCTAACAGCTTTTTTCTTACACCTACATTCGCAAGACGGCAATACCAAATAATAACTCGAGAATCGGTCAGTAGTCAATCAAGGACAAGAGCACAAACTAATAAGAAGTACTAGCGTAGACAAGAACCAACGAATGCCTCTCTAATACAGTTAGTTACTGACTGATATAACTATTCCACAAAGATACATACAATTTAAACAGGTTGGTACTGACGACCTAATATAGCTAATAGAACGAATAGAACGAACTAGTTCACTGTCCGAAATGAACTAGGACGGAGTGATCTTTAAAATGACTGCGCAGGCACAAGACTACGGACTGGCAGATAGGGATCCGCAAAAAGTATCGATACCTGTTGATACTTTTAGTTCGATACCTAGTATTGTTGTACTAGATACTTTTATTAGAGTATTTTACTAAGTATCGATACTTTCTTAGTTACTCGATACTTTTGTCTCTTTACTGAACCTGAAAGAAGCGAAAGAGGTATGTAAGGATCGTGACACTTGGCGACCTGTTCTCTCTGGCTACCCCGTTAGGGATTGTGCGTGAAGATAAGTAAGTAAGTAAGTACTAAACTCTCAGGTAAACGTCGGTAGATAGTACTTCCTTTTCCGGTGTATAGCGTCCTCTACCTCGATGGAGTAAGGATTTCGGGGAAAAACACAATTATAGTTGGAATAGTACATGTGTGACCAGGTAAACACATTTTATACATTTACTAGCAATACATCGTAATTTTGTTGAATGAATATTCTTTATTAAGAATGAAATCATAACGAAAAATATTTGAATGTAAATGTGTTTCATTTGTTAAAGTCTACCTGTCAGTCAGAAATATTTAGAGTGGAAGACTATTTTTGTTCGGAAATTTATCAATATTTTTTATTACTTAATGGCAATATTATCTGATTGGTGTTCGTCGTTGTAACGATAAAGTTCATAAAAGTGAGTTTTATTGTTTTTTAACTGTTGACTCCGGTGCTCTGCTTGATTTGCTTCTTTATAATACCACCTCCTGGCAAAGGACAAAGTGATGTTTGAAAATATTTTGGAAAAGTTGATCAAAATTCAGCGAAATGTAAAATTAGTTTCAAAGTTATGAAGTCGCGCGACAAAACAAAAAAAAAACAGAGGTAAGTAAAATTAAACAAACTGATGTGATTCAAAAGGGTGTGTTCTTATGAAAATAAATATTCTGTGGAAAATGATACAAATAAAATACTAGTATGAAGTTATGATAAACTAGGGTGTTTTTGAAACAGCAGTTCCGCATACTTACTGATTGAAAAATTATAGTAATAGATAGATTTCATCTAGTTCATGAACGACAAATTGGATTGTATCAGTATTCCCAATGAATTATGATCCAGATTGGATACTAAAATTTACGGATAGAGTCAATAAGGGTGTATCAGTAAATTACACAATGTGCATATGTTTTATATAGTTTTCCATGGCATTATGATCAGAAAAATGGAGAGAAAAGCAAAATAAAGTATTAACAGTTCCAGCTTATTGTTTTGGTGAAGAGAATGCTAATGAGTTCATGATGGTTTTTGTAAGAATTTAACAGTTAAATAATTAATCAGATAATACGAATCAGAAGACCATTAGATCGTATAGGGTTGATTGAAATACAGGTTATTCATTCACGTACCGTTTAAAACAGCAATAGCCTATAAAATTAATCGTTTAAATTCGTAGTAATTTATATTAAATAGAAAGTAACGCAGAATCTATGAGAACGTATTAACATTATCTGGTTAGTCTTTTAATGTGCTATTCTATTAAACATTTTCAGGCAATTCATAGATGAAAACGATCAGATTGAATGAGCTTGATCAAAATATATTTTTAAATACATGTACCTACTGTTTAAAAACATTAATTATTTTATAACCTTCAGTGATTATTATACACTTCGAGAACTTTTAGATGAAACGAAATGTTGTTATTTTTAATTTAATCGTATTATGTGGGTATATTTATTCCCACTTCCAGTAACAGATGGCAGATTTTGAACGAAACGAGTTATCGTCATAGTTTTACTACATTTGGTGACTTTATATGTATCACGGTTACCTCGTTTTTTGGCTCTAGAAAATCCAAAAATCATCGGATCTTTTTTTTTTATAGAATAGGCTGACAAACGAGCACACAGTCCACCTGATGGTAAGTGGTTGCTGCGGCCCATAGACATCTACATCTATCTTTCATTACAAATCAAAATACAGATGCGTTGTCACCCGTGAGGACTGAGATGGAATGCCTCATTTCCAGTAAAAAGGGTCTCCGGTTCTCTACACTCACCATACGAAATACAGCAGCATTAAGCTACTATTTCACGCTGGTATTCTGTGAGAGCGTGGTCCTTCCCCGGTCGAGCCGACCCATTCGTGCTACAACTATACTACTAATATAACTGCAGCATGGCTCTACCACGTAAAATATATTATATATATATCGATAATAAATATATATCGATGATATTTTTTCAAATCTTCATTATTACGGCGAATTTACGAAAAAAATTACAAGAATAAAAATTAAAACTTATATTAGTTTCAAGGCTTTAAATGTTCATGAAAATGCACTCATTCACGTATTGGTAACTTTTTTTAAAATAATCAAATGAAGTTGATATTTTTTTTTCATAATCTACACAAAGAAAAACAAACATTTAAAAAAATTTAAAAATGTTTATTTATTAATTTTTATTTTGGTTTTTATTGAGTGTAAGATCGAGCAATGCGAGCGCGGGACTTAGAGCATCCCGACTCGGACAGGTTAGGTAAAAAGAGATGGCGCCATCTCATTCGTGGTTATTTTTTTATAAACCACCGAGAAGTAGGAGCCCCTTTAAGCGGGCCTCCGTCGACCGGACTTTCCTCGACTGCGCTACGTTGAATGGCGTGGTGCTTCCCTCCCCCAACTCTCTCCCGTTGCGCAGGACAGGGCGGTCTGGTCGACGGAACCCCGCGAAGCGGGGCTCCTACTTCTGAGTGGAACCTTGTGCAGTTTAGTTTTATTTGGAACAGGACCTTTGTGTTAAGTGTTGGCTAACTGTTATCACTATGTCGTCAGACAAGCATTGCTGTGTTCCTGGTTGTAAGGATACTGAAGGCATATATTGGCTTAATTAATTGGTTGTAACATAAATATAATTGTCCTAAATTTTGGTGAATTGTGTATGATTGGGTCGCGAATATCCCAATGCAAGGCGCGTAAAATAGACAAAATTGAAAACGAATTGGTAGTATCCGTTATCGGGTAAAAGTAGCTTTCGAAGATTAATGTGGTTAGACAATCAACAATTATTAGTCTTAAAGAAGTTTATGATTTTTAACTTCCCGCTAAGAAAATTGAAAATTTTAACAAACCGGGAAGTTTTTGTTTTTACCCCGTTTTTCGAAAATTGAGTATCCATCAAATATTGACGTTTTGAGGTCACAGGAAGCCCTGATAACTTTTCAGAGGTGTCTGTACGTCTATACGTGTGCATGTATGTGTAGTTATGTGAGTGTGTGGATGTATGTAAACCTCTTACAACTTTTGAACGGCTTGACCGATCGAAATGAACTAAGCGGATTTTTAAATTGTTTCATCAAACTTAGAACTTCTATGAATTTTAACTAATTTGGACCGGCAGACTTTGAGAAATCTCAAAAATAAAAAATTTGAAAAACTTTTTTGGAATAACTTTTAAACAGCTGTACCGATCGATTCCAAAAACTATCAGCTTTTAACCTTAAAAAACCACGTCAATCGCCGCCGGTACAGTCAAAATCGATTGGTTCGTTCGTGAGTTATCGTTAACGAAAAATTTTGAAAAAATGATTTTTTTAAATTAAACCGATATTTCATATTCAACGCCATAATTTGGTAAAATTTTGGGCGCTCTGCATTTAAAATTAGCAGAAACTTCCAGGGATGGCCTGCAGAGTCAACCAATTTTTTTATAAATAGTTACAAAATTAACATAAAACTAATATAATACTACAAACCACTAACACTTGAACTTGGCCAATAGTATTAAAAAAAACGTACAGAACTGCACTGCTAGAATCTCTTCTTAATGTTTATACCCGATGTCACCAACATTATAAAATAGTTGTAAGCTTAACCATTGATTTGAAATGGTTGTGAATCACACAGGACTGATTTTTGTGTGAACAAAATAATATTTAATCAAAAAAATAAATCAAACTTTGACTGAAATTGTGTAGAAACAATGTTAAAAATTCAATTTCCTATGTTTTGTTTGTTAAATTTCGATTGACAAGTCTAAACATATCAGTTCTATTATATCTGGCAGTGAAACCCGTAACTGGTCTTCTGATTTGCTAATCTTTTTGCCACAACATAAACTATATCATTAATTTTTTAACTGCTCTAACCTCTCATATTCATTATATATTTTTCTTTCTAGTAAAATCCCCTGTCCTATAAATCTTAAGTCTCGGTTACATATAGTTTATACTCCTTTTGTACAAACTCTATTTGATTGATTGCTTTGAAGCATGAAAGCAAGTAAGGCAGCTGGATATGATAGAGTATCACTCGAGATGCTAAGGGCTGGAGAGGGAGTGGTGGCAGGCCTGCTGTACACCTTGTTTAATTTATGTTGGGAATTAAAACGGGTACCGGATGACTGCTGTAAAGCAGTTATAGTACCAATATATAAAGGAAAAGGGTCACAGCAGGACTGCAAAAACTACCGCGGTATCAGCTTGCTTAGTATTGTGGGTAAACTGTATGCTAAGGTGTTAATTGAAAGAGTTATGAAAGAAACTGATGGAAAAATTTGGGATATGCAAGCGGGTTTTAGAAAGGGAATGGGGTGTACAGATCAGGTCTTTTCCATGCGCATGATTGCGGAGAAGTTTTTGGCCAAAAACCAGAAAGTTTTTTGTGCGTTCATGGACTTGGAAAAGGCTTATGACAGAGTGGACAGGAATGTGTTGTGGCAAACACTGAACTCATATGGGTTGAGCGATGGTTTGATACGGGCATTAGGGTCTCTTTATAGGGACTCTAGTGCTTGTGTCAGGATCAATGGGGTCTACTCGGACTGGTTTGGCATCCAAAAAGGTGTCAGACAGGGCTGTGTAGCTTCCCCTTGGTTGTTCAACCTATTTATGGACCGGTGTTTGCAAACTTTGAAAGATGAAGAATGTGGGTTAAGAATGGGCGAGTTAACCGTCAAATGCCTTTTGTATGCCGATGATCAAGTCATATTTGCGTCATCGGCGGCTGAGTTGCAAATGATGGTTATATTAATGAACTGGGAATTAAAAGAAAGGGGAATGAAAGTGAACGCATGTAAGACGAAAGTGACGGTTTTTGAAAGAGAAGAAAGCAAAACGGTATGTGAAATAAGAATAGAAGGAGAGTTAATTGAGCAAGTGGATGAGTTTGTGTATTTGGGATGTGTATTTAGCAGGGATGGTAGATATGATAGGGATATAGAACGACGAGTAAATGCAGGGAATAGAGTGAATGGGGCACTACACTCTATTATGAAGAACCAGAATGTGTCAAAACAGGCACGTATGGTAATTCATAATGCTGTGTTAGTCCCTACTTTAATGTATGATAGTGGAAGCTGGGTGTGGCAGAAGAAGCACGAAAGTAGAATAAATGCTGTAGAAATGCGGTCTTTAAGGAATATGCTAGGGTTGAATCTGAATGACAGGGTGAGAAATTGCGTGATAAGAGATAAATGTGGTATGCAAGATGATGTTATGACCAGGACTAAGAAAGGAATGCTTCGGTGGTTTGGTCATGTGGAAAGAATGAATGAGGAAAGAGTGACAAAGCAAATTTATATGGCAGATGTGAACGGCCGAGTCGGGAAGGGACGCCCTAGGAAAAAGTTTATCGACCAAATTGGCGATATTTTGAAAATGGGCCACGTTAGAAGTACCCTTAACCGACGAGCATGTATGCGTAGATATATGGATGTAAAAGAGGCGAAACAGGTATGTCAGGATCAAGCCAAATGGAAGTCCGTAGTCTCTGCCTATCCTTCTGGGTGACAGGCGTGAGTGTTTATGTATTATGTTGCGATTAGTTAATAGTTTTAGTAATTAAAATTAACATTGATAAGATATTTGTTTAAAAACAAAATATTCTTAAGTTTTGCGGAGAAAGGCGATTTCGCAAATCTGTTTGAATAAGACCTGCGGTGGAAAATAGTCTTTCAGTTGCGACAGAACTTATTCCGAAACTAAAGTACTTCTCCGCCATTTTTTTCAAAGTTGGGTATAAGACGTCATAGCGTCAGAAAACGAACGGATCTGCGCCTCTGCGTTGTCGGTAACAAGTGCTCGAAATCGGTCTTGAATACACCAATCTTGAAAAGCTTTGTTAAGATTACTTGCTATGTTGATACCTAAATGCTGAGCTCCATTGAATGACATGGCCTCAAGACAATAATTTTTGTATTGAAATTTTGCTTTGATCCCAACAGCAGTCAAGCTAATAAAATCGTTGGATTGCGAAGAAGAATCACTTGTCCATATGTCAGTGGTTATCACAATATACGGCAGCTCTTTTAACAGCTCTATTACTTTAGCTTAAAATTGCTGATTAATTTCTGGTATGACTTTTTCAGTAATATGGTACCACGACAATTATATAATTTGAGCTAAGCTTTTTTAATAATCTATGGAAACATACTTTATTCACGAGATCAAACAGCTCCATGTGTACACATGTTTCCTCTGCAATAGCGCGAGTTATATCTTTCGCCCAAATATCGTCGTCACTATTAAGTGATTTCTTATCAATAATCTCCTCCAAAGTTGCTTGTTTCTTACGTTGCGGGCCATTGTCGTCGTCACACATTGTTTTCTGGGTAGTCGTTTCCGAAGTTGAAACGATGTATAATTCACTCGGATGGTGCATCTTCAAGTGGATCCACAAGTTTGATTTGTTATAAGCTATAATTTTTAGAATTTATGCCACGTGAAACGTTTTCTTTACAATACAAACATATTGCTTTTAAATTAATATTTATATTACGCATACACAAACTAATTACAATACGTAATTCTTAATTTTATTTGCATGAAAAAATACTACGCACGACATCAGTCAAACTAGCGAAATGGGATAGTTAAGAGAGTGTGAGGCCAAAGCAGGCGGACAAAGCAATGCACTGAATAAAGCGCGGGGTTTCCCCAAGCTTAGTTAGTTCGTGCCTCGTTTGCAACGAGTTGGATGAGAAAAAACGCGAGTTTACTTATTTTTAAAGCGCGACATTGAAGATTATCGTTGTATCGGCCATAAAAATATCGCCCATGCCGATATATCGGCAAACCTCGAGTATCATCGAAATATCGGCATCGATATCGGTATCGGATGCATCCCTACTTCGTAGTCTATATTATATACTGTGACTTTCATGAAGTCTTGGTGCCGGCAGAATCCATTGGTAGTTGCTAAACTAGAAAAAAAAACATGAACTTTACTCAGCTGGTTTATTCTCTGTCTACTGGTTAAGGTCTATTTACCCATGGTTTATCTATGGTTTAGGTCATTTGCTAAAATTAAAATAAATGTAATTAAAATATATATAAAACATAATATTGCTTTGCGTATAATTTTTTAAATGAAGGAAAATATAACTTCGAGTCATTATCATGTTTGAGAAATTATCCATTGACGTGTCGTGGCGGTGTATGAATATCCCTATTATCGCGTGGATGTCGTAAGAGGCGACTATACTTGGTAGAAAGTGTAATTTTTTAAAACCCTGATACAAAAAAGTGACAGAGAAAAATCATCGTGACTTTTTTACGTTGGTTAACTTGGAACATTAGAACGACTTGTAACATGACCTTAAATATGCATTTTAGATCTACTATTAGGTTTTATTTCAGTCATCGATATTTGTTACCTTCCTCACCTAAGCTACGAACGTAATTATGTTATAAATACCATTCTAATTATTATTTTTAAAATAAACAAATTTCACCTGACCTAGCCGATCAGTCGGTGTACCATTTCAGTAGACCGTACCGCACCTTATTACACAGTAACAAGACACGTGTAAGTTAGATGAATAACTAATATTATTAAAAAAAATGTGTTGATGTCCAAGCCGGCAAAATCCGACAGTAGGAACGGGACACATGCAAAAATACCGATACAAAAATAATCATAATTCAAAATACTATAATAATAAAATAAAGATATACAAAATAATTATATCGTAGTATATAGGTACACTCAGTAGGTGCCTCTAATAAATAAATAAACAATCATGGGTATATACTTTATTACGCTATCTTTGACCAATGCTATTTTTATTGAAAATAACTTTGTCGTAATAAAGTACTACGCGTTCATTTCGAGTTTGCCGTCCTAGACCGTTACGACGTCACAGCTGACGGTACCGTAGACGAAAAAAGTCATCATGTTTATGTTTTTTAGTATTCATATTTTCAATAAAGTTAAATAATAACGTGTTCGATGAAATAAAATATTTTTTGAATGATGATGATGATGAAATAATAACGTGTTCGATAAATAAAATATTTTTTATAGTTTTATTTTACATTTTAAATATATCAAATTAAAGATTTTCTGATTGTAACAGAACAAATTAACGAATATCAACAGAAACAAAAACAAAAAATCAACAGTAACAAAAACAACAGCAAAAACAGTAACAAACTAGAGAACGTACGGGAGCATAAAAAACGGACGTAAGTACACTTCGACGTTGCTATCGGTACTAAAAGAGCGACGCTTGACCTTGAGGCGCGGAATGAGGGGGCGCGGCGGGAGGTAACGGCATTCTTGAAGTGAACGACTAGTAGGTACACTCAGTAGGTGCCTCTTATAAATAAATAAATAAACAATCATGGGTATATACTTTATTACGCTATCTTTGACTAATGCTATTTTTATTGAAAAGAACTTTGTCGTAATATTCACAATATATCGGAATTCTAACACAAAACGTAATTTTCGCACATTGGACCTTGCAGAATATAAAAATTTATGTTTTTACATAATTTATAGTGAATATTGCGCTAGCACTTCTTATTAGTTTGTGGTAAAAATTTACTACATTTACTTTTAGTTACTTCTGATTACTTTATTTCTCACGTGAACGACCCAGTATTTGTAATAATTGTTATGAGACAAAATATAAGCAAATAACTCAGAATAGACAATTTCTTTACCTTTTATGTGAAAAATGAATAACAAACTTACTTTTGTATCTACTATTTTCTCTTGCATATAATTTTAAATAATTAAACTTATGAATATATACTTATTGGTGCGGTCTACAAATGTGGCCTTGTAGGAATTTTAGCAGAAACTTGGCCGTAGACGGATTGTCGCTCCTGTTTTTTCGCTTGAATAATGGTTTGAAGTGGATTTTGATTTTGTGAATTAAGTGTCTGCGCGTGTGAACTATTAGAAAAAATGACGAAATAAGTGCTTTGATGTTCATATAAACCTCAAGCTATTTTGATCACTTGGGCGCCTTATTAACTTGAGTGGCTATCGTCATCAACTGTCTGCTGGGTTGAGCTGTCGTCCAAATCTCCCAAAAACTTTGCAATGTGACGCATCAGCATATTGTGAAGCAAAAAATATATAAAAACGAAGATTCCGAAAGAAATGATAGGCTCAGAAGGGCTAGAACCCAGAGCCGTAAAGCCAGTTTAATAAAAAAAATGTGGCCTTGTAAGACCGAAGTACGACCGACGACGACGACGAGTGACGAAGTAGGAACGGATGTATCGGGATTTGAGTTGTAAGAGTAACCTATGAAGTAGGTACTGTACTTGATGTTTACCTAAAGAAAAAACATGTTATCCTTAAAATTTTGAAATAATTAGGAGACTAGTTAAAAACACAACACTTGGTTTGTACAATCTTAACATTATTTTTTCTTTTAATGTTTCTGCTTAATATAAACACGTTCATATGTATCTATTTCCTGTTAGCGTAGACAGAGAATGCTGTTAGTCAAGGTAATTTCAATAAATTCAAACAATCTTACACGTCTTTCTGTCTTTCTTTACTAAACAAGCATTTAAAAATCTTGTAGTCAAAAATATAAATGTTTCGTGAATTTAAACCAGTATTTGTATTACATTTTATTATTTCTTACTTGTCACTGCAAATATTTAACCTTTTGACCGCTTGTATCGCATTAATGTGACTAGGGGTCGCAATACCGGACCTCTTCAAAAACCGGTTTTTTCAGTATTAGTTTTTAAATAATACCGAGATTTCGGTAGTTTCGGTATTTTCGTTTTTTTAACACAGTGAGAAAAATATTAAAAATATGTAATGTAATCGTAATTTGCATAAAAGAATTATGACCAGCCATAATGATTTCTTATATTTACGCGAACACTACACATTGAAATAATACTAGTTTTAACGGAATTTATCGCGTATATTTAACTTTTTTACCCGACGTTTCGAGAGCTTTACAGCACCCATGGTCACGGGAAGGACTGAGATGTTCAACGTCCAGCTGTCATAGTTAACCGCGGTTACCATAGATTAAAATTTTAACTTTTGTTCCGATCTACACAGTACGAGCTTATGGTATCATGAAGTCTTGCAGTTGTATGCTTGGGTTGGGATTTAATTTTATTTATTATAGGATCCCAAGCACATGGTAGCACCCAGCCATCTTCTCTATTGAAATTAGGATGTTTTTTGATTTCAATAGCCTCGCGAATCATCCTTGGAAGGAATCGGTGTTCTTTAGCGAGGATTTGTGGTCTATCAAATCTGATGTAGTGACGGGGGCGATCCTGTACATGTTCACAGACTGCAGACTTCCCGGAGCGTCGATTCTTCGCATCAGCTATATGTTCTTTGACGCGGGTTTTAATTGATCTTTTATTTTGTCCTATGTAGGAGAGACCACATTCACAATCAAGCTTGTACGCTCTTGCATCTTGCAGAGGGACGTTACACTTGACTGATGGTAAAAACTGACCAATCTTCTTCGGCGGCTTGAAGTATGTTTTGATGGAAGCGCGCTTCAAGACGTAGCCAATCTTGTCAGTGACTCCCCTAACATATGGCAGTACAGCAGGTACACGCTCGACTGTGGCCGGCTTCACTCGTTCTCTGTGACGTAGGCGCGGGACCCGAAGCTTGTTGTCATGCAAAATTTGCTTGACGTGTTGGATCTCGGCAGCCAGGTGTTTACTGTCACAGATCCCTCGTGCTCTCTGAAACAAAGATTTACCCACGGTAGCTAACTGTGAAGGATGGTGGTGAGAATCACCGTTTAAATATCTATCTGTATGGGTCTTTTTTCTATACACAGTATGGCTCAAGGTGTTATCAGGATTCCGAATTACTAACACATCTAGAAAAGCTAAGGAATTGTTTGCCTCTAACTCCATTGTGAACTGAATTTTAGAATTTATAGAGTTAAGATGGTCTAAAAATGCAGTTACTTTATCTAAAGGTAGAATTGTGAAAGTGTCGTCTACGTACCGCTTGTAGAATCTTGGATTTATGGGAGAAGTAAGCAGGGCTTTCTCCTCAAAGTCTTCCATGAATATGTCGGCGACAATGGGAGATACAGGTGAGCCCATCGCCACACCATCTACTTGCTTGTAGAACTCCTCCTTCCACAATAAGTAGCCAGATGTAAGGCAGTGTCTGAGTAATACTGCATATTCTACGGGCATGTTGTTTTCTTCCAGCCTTCTAGTTACAATTGAGATGCAGTCTTCAACAGGTAAGCATGTAAACAATGACTGCACATCAAAACTGACCATAGTTTCATTGTCTGCCAGATGCAGGTCTTTAATCTCGCTGACAAAATGGTAGGAATCCTTTATGTGTGCTCTTGTGTGTCCGCTGAGCGGTGAGAGTATTTTCGCTATGTGTTGAGCCAATCTGTAAGTTGGTGAATCGATTTGGCTCACTATGGGGCGTAATGGAGCATTGGGCTTGTGTATTTTTGGTAACCCATACAACTTTGGTGATTTGGCGCACGTAGGTATTATCCATTTTACGTCATGATTTTATTTTTCGGAGTGTTTCTTTATGTAGGTCACTAGTTGTTTTTAGTGTGCTATTTGTTGGGTCGTTTTTAATCTTTTTATAAGTACTTACATCCGACAAAATTTCTTGTATTTTAGAATTATAATCTGACGTAGACGCAGATAATTTACGGTATCTGTAGCGTCGAGGACTGTTTATTTAAAAACAATATGTGGAAAGAAGATTTGGAGGCGATACGTCAAGACATTTCGTCTATGTTACGTCGATGTTCAGTGCCTAAACCGAATCTTCCCAGAGACGAATTTATAGCGTTAAAGAACCTGCGCAATAAACCAGAACTTACGATTCTCCGCGCAGATAAGGGAAACGCCACGGTAGTCATGGATACGTCAGATTATAATTCTAAAATACAAGAACTTTTGTCGGATGTAAGTACTTATAAAAAGGTTAAAAACGACCCAACAAATAGCACACTAAAAACAACTAGTGACCTCATAAAGAAACACTCCGAAAAATTAAATCTGGATGTAAAATGGATAATACCTACGTGTGCCAAATCACCAAAGTTGTATGGGTTACCAAAAATACACAAGCCCAATGCTACATTACCTCCCATAGTGAGCCAAATCGATTCACCAACTTACAGATTGGCTCAAAACTTAGCGAAAATACTCTCACCGCTCAGCGGACACACAAGAGCACACATAAAGGATTCCTACCATTTTGTCAGCGAGATTAAAGACCTGCGTCTGGCAGACAATGAAACTATGGTCAGTTTTGATGTGCAGTCATTGTTTACATGCTTACCTGTTGAAGACTGCATCTCAATTGTAACTAGAAGGCTGGAAGAAAACAACATGCCCGTAGAATATGCAGTATTACTCAGACACTGCCTTACATCTGGCTACTTATTGTGGAAGGAGGAGTTCTACAAGCAAGTAGATGGTGTGGCGATGGGCTCACCTGTATCTCCCATTGTCGTCGACATATTCATGGAAGACTTTGAGGAGAAAGCCCTGCTTACTTCTCCCATAAATCCAAGATTCTACAAGCGGTACGTAGACGACACTTTCACAATTCTACCTTTAGATAAAGTAACTGCATTTTTAGACCATCTTAACTCTATAAATTCTAAAATTCAGTTCACAATGGAGTTAGAGGCAAACAATTCCTTAGCTTTTCTAGATGTGTTAGTAATTCGGAATCCTGATAACACCTTGAGCCATACTGTGTATAGAAAAAAGACCCATACAGATAGATATTTAAACGGTGATTCTCACCACCATCCTTCACAGTTAGCTACCGTGGGTAAATCTTTGTTTCAGAGAGCACGAGGGATCTGTGACAGTAAACACCTGGCTGCCGAGCTCCAACACGTCAAGCAAATTTTGCATAACAACAAGCTTCGGGTCCCGCGCCTACGTCACAGAGAACGAGTGAAGCCGGCCACAGTCGAGCGTGTACCTGCTGTACTGCCATATGTTAGGGGAGTCACTGACAAGATTGGCTACATCTTGAAGCGCGCTTCCATCAAAACATACTTCAAGCCGCCGAAGAAGATTGGTCAGTTTTTACCATCAGTCAAGTGTAACGTCCCTCTGCAAGATGCAAGAGTGTACAAGCTTGATTGTGAATGTGGTCTCTCCTACATAGGACAAAATAAAAGATCAATTAAAACCCGCGTCAAAGAACATATAGCTAATGCGAAGAATCGACGCTCCGGGAAGTCTGCAGTCTGTGAACATGTACAGGATCGCCCTCGTCACTACATCAGATTTGATAGACCACAAATCCTCGCTAAAGAACACCGATTCCTTCCAAGGATGATTCGCGAGGCTATTGAAATCAAAAAACATCCTAATTTCAATAGAGAAGATGGCTGGGTGCTACCATCTGCTTGGGATCCTATAATAAATAAAATTAAATCCCAACCCAAGCATACAACTGCAAGACTTCATGATACCATAAGTTCATACTGTGTAGATCAGAACAAAAGTTAAATTTTAATCTATGGTAACCGCGGTTAACTATGACATCTGGACGTTAAACATCTCAGTCCTTCCCGTGACCATGGGTGCTGTAAAGCTCTCGAAACGTCGGGTATTAAAAAGTTAAATATACGCGATAAATTCCGTAAAAACTAGTATTATTTCAAAGTCCAAGTAAATGGGAATTATCTAGGCGGCCGTGAATGAGGTCATACAGTGTCATTTGATCAAGCATTTTTATTATAACTGCTAATGAAAGGAATTTATGAAATATACATCTTTCTTTATATGTCTAATGTTGTTCTTTAATTTTGTAGTCCATAAACTTCAATTATCTTTTTGTAATACTTCTATTTTGTTAATATACGAGTATGTATAGGTTTGTGGACACCATATGTTGCTACCATACTCTAAGATACTGTGAACTGTAAGTTATTGAAATGTTGGCATTTGCGTATTGCGAAGCCTAAGTTTCTGTATTGATAACATTAACATAACATTTGTGATATAATCAATATGATTACTAAATGTAACCTTGGAATCGAATAAGATATCAAGGTCTCGGACTACCTCTGTTTTATATATTATTTTGATATTCAACCGGTTTGGTTTTGCGTATAAATGTGCAAGTTTGACATTTCGTGACACTGTGATTCGATTATATTTGTAATATTGGTCCAACCTGTTTAAATCTTCTTGAAGCTTAAGGCAATCATTTAAATTGTTAATTCAAATAAATATATTTTTGTTATCTGCTACAGCAAGAACGAGGAATGTTTAAAGCATGTATGTATATCATTAAGATAAGTGTTATACAGAATGAGATTTTTATAAAATTTGATGTGTGTCCTCTTCAACTACTGTTTGAGAACGATTATTTAGGTAAGACTCAATCCATGTCAGAAGGTCCCCGTGTATTCCAAGTATTTTTAACTTACGAAGCAAGATGACGTAATCCACGCGCTCGAAGGCTTTTTTGAAATCCGTGTAGATCACGTCAACCTGCCCCCGGCCATCCATATAATTGATAGTCTCTGTGATAAAATGTGTTAAGTTACTAATGGTTAATCTGCCTTTGAGGAAAGCATGCTGAGATTTTAGTAAACCTCGAATTACGGTAGAGTAAATGTAATTAAGTACAAATTTTTCAAATATTTTCGCGAATATATTAAGTATAGATATAGGTCTATGATTCTTAACTTTAATACGGGTTCCTTTTTTAAATATGGGTACTATAGGAGCTTTTTCATATGTATGGGAAATAACCTTTCTGAAGAGATCTATTGAATAAAATGTGAAGAGGCTCAGACAATGAGTTTGAGGATAAATATAGGTGGGATTTTGTCACTACCCGGTCCCATTTTTACATCTACTTGCTGTAGCGCTTTAAAAACCACTACCTTGGAAACCTAAAAGCAATGAAACTGTCGGTCGTTGCTACTAGAAGGTATAGATAATGCAACATCAGGATATGAAGGAGCAGGCTGGATAAAAACACTTTTGAAAAATGAGTTGAAGGCTTCTACAATTGCAGGGCCTTCGCTATACGTTGTATTAATTATTATACGAGATTTTATTTGCATAAGAATAAGTCTTACCACGTTTTTATTTGATAGAAGACCAGAAACATTTAGGGTTATTCAGTTGGCAGTGTGTGTCTAAATAATTGTAAGAACACTGTTTATTATAAACTGATGCACTCTTACGTAATAAAGAAAACATGTAATCCGCTGTTATGAAACTTTTTCCAATTCCTGTGAGCTTTAGCTTTTTCTTTTAAGATATTTAATCATGTTTTATTATACCACGGGGGCCTTTTCGTGTTGTGAGGTAGAGATAATATTACACTTGATACATATTTATCTATGCAATAATTAACTTGTTTGTAAAAGAAATCGACAGCTTCTTCAACATGACCAGTGTAAAATGAGTGGCCCAGTCGATTTCACATAAATATGTGTTTATTTTACCAAAATAGGATAGTTAAAATTACTTTTCTTAATAAAAGAACATTTGAGAGGAGGGATAGCCACATTTAAGTCAAATTCAAAAGGAGAATGAAATGTATCTGTCGTGGTTAAGGGTTTGTCACATAATATTATTTCTATGTCTATGTTAGAGAAAATTAAATCCAATGTGTTGTTTGTTTTTTATATAGGGGTATTGTCGCAAACCATGGTAGGCTATTTCTTACATGCTAGGTTTACACGCTTTCTTCTTATGATGAGGAGGCCTCAGTCAAACCAGAAACGAAAAAACCATCTTGATTGAATTCTCTAATAAGACAAAAGGTGGTGTAGACACATTTGACCAAATGTGCTCAGTAATGTCATTCAGCAGAAAAACCAATCGTTGTCCAATATGCGTCTTCTATGGAATGATGAATATAGCATGCATCAATAGTTATATAATTTACTGCTAAAATGCCTCTGTACATGGTCAAAAAATAATGACAGTTCATTAGTTTTTGACGCTGTACAGAGGAATGAGTACAGACTGATGTGAACCGTCGTGGCTTTATAAAGATGCATTAGCAACTTGTAGAACCATGGCTGAAAATCTGATTGGAAATTTGTACCACGCCGACGCACATCAAGAATAAAATCACAAATATGTTGGGTTCAGGGCACGATGAAGGTCAAGGTCAAAGTCAGCCACAATCCAGCAACGACCTTCAACCAACAGAGGCACCAAATAGCAGAAAAAGAAAAATCTGTGGTCTATGTTCATATAACAAAAAGTGCATCGCAACGCAAGTCATCATGCGCTAAATGTAATTCAGAAATATGTGGGAAACATAAGGTTGATTTTTGTTCAAAATGCGCTCTAAAAAATTAGTTTTTTATCTATTTTTATAAATAGTTTATAATGTTATAATTTAGGAACGCCAAAGGAGAAAAGGCTATTTTTGTAATTTTTTTTATTTTAATTTTTATAAATATGTTTTCTTCAGTGATCTCATAAAAGCTAGTACCTTTTTATTACTTACTTATCGTCACGCACAATCCCTAACGGGGTAGCCAGAGAGGACAGATCGCCAAGTGTCACGATCCTTACATACCTCTTTCGCTTCTTTCAGGTTCATTAACTTCTTCATACATGCACGTCTAGGTATTCGAGTACTCTTGACCCTCCCCTCTTCGAGCAATTTGCTCACATGGTCTTCGAAAGTTAGTCTCGGTCTACCTCGACACCTTTTAATATTTACTTTCGCTCTATATATTTTCTTCACCATTCGGCCTTCACTCATTCGTTCAACGTGCCCAAACCATTGGAGTACGCCCCTATCAATTTTTGTGATAAGGTCATCTTTCAATCCTGCCATATTGCGAATCTCTTCGTTTCGCTTTCGGTCGGCTATGGTAACGCCACACATTTTACGAAGAGATCGCATCTCCACTGCATTCAACTTGCTTTTATGCTTCTTCTGGCATACCCAGGTTTCGCTGCCATATAACAAAGTCGGTACCAACACTGCGTTATGTATTGCAAGGCGTGCACTCTTCACCACGCCTTGCCTTTTTACTAATGCATTTAGGGCACTATTGACTTTGTTTCCGGCAGCGACACGCCTATCCACATCTAAATCACATCTTCCATCCCGGATGAAAGCACTCCCCAAGTATACAATTTCATTTACCTGTTCTAGACATTTTAGTACCTTTTTATAAGAGTGATAAAGTAGATATAATTGGTAATAATACAGAAATTCATTGTTTGCTTTTATAGTTCGTAGTAGTATATCTTGTGCAAAAAGTGAAGATATTTCGCTTAACATGAAAAGTATTAATCTGACGGTTAATTTTATTCAAATATTGTGATTAAGTGTAAACAAATTTGTACATCTGATTCTTCAAATTATGGTCGTTTTTATATAGTTGGTGATTACAACGCCATCTACCAAACTACATTATCATTAAATTTCATCTATCCATGAGTATGCTGAAGAAGTGGTATATAATGCTTAATTTCAACTGATATTAATGAGCACGCTTGGCCGAACGGTATAGGTGACTTCGTTAGACACCAATACGACGGAGGATCGAGCCTTGAGGCAGACGGAGAAATATTTTTGTCTTTAATTTTCTAACACAAATACTAACATGGAGCATAAACTACAAACTCCTTTAAAGAAATGTTGTTTCAAACGTAAATCAATAATAGAAAATCGACAGTTCACAATTCGTTCAGTTTGTAATAATATCTACCATATTGACTGTTCAAATATAACTTTCGCTCGTTTTAGAATATGTACAAATGAGACTAAAAATCATGGAGATGTAATAAATGCACAAAAAGTAAAAAAAATGCAGTCCTCTCTCTATCCCTAGAAAAAGATAATGTGAATATCACAATACGTAAAAAAGGACCGATGAAACACTTGAAAGTAACGATATGAATGCTTTTGACTCAGAATCTCCAAACAGCTCACCAAAAACTGACCAGACACTATTACCTAAAGAAAAATTGTTAGCAAAACAACTATCCACGGAATTGCCTGTTGAATCATTAAACAATAGTTTCCAATCCTTGGGAGATTTATCACACCGTTTAGAATTAGTAGATAAACTTGATATTGTGAGCAAACAAAATATGAAAATAGATGACTTACAAATTAAATTAAAGAGTTGCAAGTCAGAATTAGACGGTACAATTTTGGAAAATAATGAATTAAGACGACAAGTCACCAAATTGACACAAGAGCTACTTATTATGAAAAATATATGTAAAACCCCACAAATTGTATAAAAACAGCGCAAGATTTTGTCCTCAAGTTTTGTTAATCATATGACTCCAGATAAGAAAAAGAAAGAGCGAATTTTTGTTTTGGAAAATACAATCGCAAAATTACAACAAAACCTGAAATGAATTCAAGAAGAAGTAAAAAATCTATGCACAAAAATCGAAAGCTTAGAAAAGCAATTGAAAGACAAAACAACATCAAAAACTGATTTAGAAATTAATAATTGCACAAAAAATCATGTACGTAAAGATATTAGATCATTACATAAACCATTGAAACACAAATTGTGTATACTGACAAGTGACAAGAGATATAAAATATTACAAAATGTAAACACAAATCATGTTCTAAGTCAGTATGAGTTATGTCACTTTATTACTACAAATGCTGGGATAGAGATAATTTTAAAAAATATACATAAAAAATTAAAAGACTATACTTAACACGAATACTGTATTGTGATAATCGGAGAATCCGATTTTAATACATCAGAATACTATAAAGGTCTGGTGAAAACAATCAAAACCAGGCTGGAACAAGTAAAAAATGCAAATGTAATCGTAGTTTCACCAACATACATATGTGGAAAGCCATTATATAACTACAAAGTAGGGACTTTTAATTACCTACTTAATCTTATGTCCTGATACTAATGAATATGGCTATTACATTGATTCAAACCTGGACTTAACATATGATATGTTTTTACAGTTTACTGGTAAAATAAAACAAAATGGAGTACAAAATTTAATGCAAAATATTGCTAAACAAATATTATCTCTGCAAAAATCGAGTAATGAGAAGCAAATCGACACAAGAAAAGAGAGCTCCATATTACATAAAAACATATCGGGACTATTGAGGAAATGTGATGAGTTAGTATTAAATCTGGATGAGTTAGACAGACAAAAAAAGCTATCGACATTCTTTGTGTGACCGAGCACAATATGATACCAGAATTGGAAGAATTCCTTACAATACCTAATTTCACATTAGCAACCAGTTTTTCAAGAAATAAAAGACGTGATGGATCATGTATTTTAGTAAGAAGTGGATTAAAGTATAGTGCAGTTGATAATATTAACAAATTCTCGATTGATTGTATGATAGAGACCTGTGCTGTAGAAATATGTGACCATAACATGATTGTGATATGTATTTATAGAGTTCCTAACACAAATAAATCTTGCCTGGATACGTTCTATGATACTCTTAGAGGCATTCTAAATACTATAATAAATACTAAAAATAAAAATATGATTATCTGTGGCGATTTTAACGTTGATATTCTGAAAGATACTTCTGTTAGTCGAGACCTTACAAATCTACTGTTAGGTTGTAATCTGAAGCTAGCAATACAAAAGCCGAAAAGAGTTGCAAATGGAACGTGTATTGACAATTTTACACATAATATAAGAGGATCAAACAGTGAAGTCATTGAACTAGGCCTTTCGGATCATATGACGCAAATTTTAAAATGTCCTGTAAAAAAAACATGTTTAATCAATTCGTGAAGTATTAAAAGGAGAGATTTTAGCTATGAAAACCTTCAAACATTTAAAAGATGTATTGATAGTCTAAGTTGCCAGGATATATTTGATTCTACGGATCCTAATACATCTTACACATCTTATGACGGTTTATTTGACATATTCAAATGCTTTTATGATCTATGTTTCCCCTATAAAACTATAAAAATACTCTAAATTCCAAGCACAATGGATATCAAAGGGACTTAAGGCAAAAATATACACTTCTAATAATAGAACGATTTAGCGTGGCATTCCACAGGGAAGCGTTTTGGGTCCTTTGCTCTTTATAATACCCAATGATACTATTATAAGACGATAGCACTATTTTTGTACAGCGTGACAGTGTAGCTGAATATTAAAATAATGTTAACTTTACTATTGAAAACATTATTAAATGGTTAAAATCAAGTAATCTAAAAGTTAATCTAGAAAAAACAAGAATTATGCAATTTACACAAAGAAAAAGTACTCCAAATCTAATGATAAGTTATGGAAATAAAAGAATTTCTGAAACAAAAGTAGCGAAATTCTTAGGGCTGTTGTTTATAGATAGCAACGTGTCATGGGAATCACATTTAATAGAAGTCTGCAAAAGAATGTACCTATTAATTTTCATTTGCACTATATAAACTGTCGAAAATAGCTGACCGAAAAACCGTTATAACAGCGTACCATGGCTTTGTGGCTTCGACCCTGCGATATGGTATCATATTTTGGGGACTATCAACATACAGGGAATGAATTATGAAAGCTCAAAAACAGTGTATTCGAGCTATATGTGGGATAAAGCTAAAGCCTACAGAAAGTTGCATACCGTTGCGCGCCTAAGTTGACGGCTGGTACCTGGCACTAGTGCCATCTAGTGACGGGTAACAGAGCGAGTAGAGCTTTCCAGAAAATGTCATGACTAATCTTTCAACCAACAGCGCCATCTTATATCGAATTGAAGAACTAAGCTTTCTAGAAGCCCCACACTCGAACTTTCTGCGCCTGGTCGGTCGGGGCCCCTTATTTACTAGATATATTCTGGATGTTTTCGTGGAAGAGCTCTATATAAAGCCGTTGATAGCCGCGATCAGGGCAGTATTGAATTTGGCAAGACAAGCGAAGCTTCGGAGCGAAATAAAGTGAATGAGTGTGATTAATTATTAGTGTTTTAAGTTTAATTGGTGTTCGGTAATAAAAGTGTAAATTTTGATAATTCAATCGGCAGTTTTTATTGTAACGTACCTCAAACTCGTAACAATTGGTGTCAGAATTGGGATAAAATTATACCGATTTTACCTAAGGAGGAAACAGAGGGTGTCCGTATCCGAAGTCAACGCCAGCAGGAGACGGACCAAAAAAGATTTGGTAGTGCAATGCCACAGACGTCGGAGGGCCAGCCACCGGCTGCAGGCCCGTCAGTAGTCTCCTATATCTGCAGCACCTGACTTAGGTGCTCTGATGGTGATGCTGCAAGACAGGCTCGCCGACAGGAGGATCAGATCCGTCGTTTGGAAGAACAGCTCAAACGCGATAAGGAAGAGCAGATGCTCCTCATGAAGGATATCCACGCTACCTTCGGAAAAGAGATACGGGAGGTGAAGGATAAGGTTGCTCAACATGATAACCGCCTGTCGGAAGCTGAAACCCAAATCGACAAAGTGAACAATCGGGCTGACAACGTGATGGCTGGCGTGAAGAAAACGCTGGACGACCTCAAACTGGGGGATGGAACTACACATCCCGTAGTAGCTACAACACCTTCGCTACGTGGGTTCAAAGTGTCGCTGTTCGACGGGACTTATTCCTGGTCAGCCTACAAAATCCAGTTCGAGGCTGTCCTGGAGGCGAACGGTTGGAATAAAAACCAGGCCATGACTGCACTCACCCTAGGACTGCGCGACCAAGCCTTAACTGTGTTGGAAGCTCTCGGTAAGAAAGTGACCTACGAGCAGATCCTTGAGGCATTGGAGGCGAGATATGGCGATGCTCACCTGGAACACGTCTTTCGTGCGCAGCTTAAAGATCGCGTGCAGCGCACCAACGAAAACCTGCAGCAGTGGGCTCTAGAGGTGGAGAAGCTGGTGCGAAAAGCATACCGGTCTGTACCTGCGCTCATTGAAGGGAACCTGGTGCAGACATTCATCGACGGCATCCGCGACCTTAAAGTCAGAGCTGCTGTGAGGCTCGGGCACCACGAGACGCTTAAGCATGCCTTGGCCCATGCACTGGAGGTGGAAGCAGTGCGGCAGGATCATCGTTCCCATCACGTCAAGGAGGTTGCGACAGCTACAGTTCGCGACCGCAATAAAGAATACAGCCCTAGGTGCTATGGCTGTGGGGAAAGGTGCCATTTCGATCCGGCTGCCCTAAGCGAACTGTAGAAAGGGAAGGTGATCGATCTCGAGAGGGTGGTGCGGTTAACAGCAACTCCCAGCAGCAACAGTGAAACTGGCGGGTGCTGGCTGATGTTAAAAGAGCTCAAAAGATCTCGATCTCACAAACCCATGATGTGAACAGTCTTATCATTAAGGGCGAGGTCAACGAAATGCCGTGTAAACTGACCATAGCCACTGGAGCCTCTCGCACGGTTGTTAGTTCCCAACTTATAGGACAGTACCTTGGGGACTCCGCATACAACCGAGAACGCATTAATTTGGTAACATACCCGTTCGTGGAGAGAAGGAGATGGAGTTGAAGCTAGGCAACATGATCTACCTGCATAATGTCATCGTGGCTGATATAATAGCCTAGACTTTATGTGGAATAATTGTTGTGAGATCGACGTTAAGCAAGGTGTTTCGAAATGTGGACAGGGGGAACTTTTTATGGAAGGTGCGTTACCAGGGAACGTGTACAGCATTAAGAAGATTGTTCTTCCGCCGAGGTCGGAAACGATTGTGCCGGTTAGCCTTCCTCGGAAGCCTGGGCAAGCTCACCGTTGTGTACTTGCGGAAAGGGTAAACAATGACCTTTCATGGAAAGTAGCTCGAACCTTGGTCAGAACCACTGACATCGGAGTACGTGTGCTGAACCTTTGTGACCAGGAACAGATTATAGAAAAAGGCACACTGGTTGATACTTGTGAGGAAGTGGATTGGCTACGTCGGTGCCAATATCTATCGAGTGGGACCCCCAGCAAGGATTCACGAACGAGAGTGACCACACTTTTGGAAGACTGTCGCAGTGTTCTCTCCCCGAACGACATGGTCAAGGCGAATAAGTTGTTCCTCAAGTACGCCGATGTATTCTTATCAAACGATGCTGACATAGGAAAGACTAGCTAAGTAGTTCAACACTAAATAAACACAGGAGAAGAATTGCCTATCCGTCAGTGGCGAAGAAGATTGCCGGTAGCACGCGAAACGGAAGTGGAAACCATGATTGAGGGAATGGTGAAGGATGGTGTTATTGAACCTTCATCTAGTCCATGGTGTTCACCCGTGGTGCTGGTAAAGCGGTTCTGTGTTGACTTCCGCCGTCTGAACGACGTTACAAAGAAGGACAGCTATCCCTTGCTAAGAATTGATGACACGCTGGACATGCTTACAGGAGTAAAGTGGTTTAGCACGCTGGATCTAAAAAGTGGCTACTGGCAAGTTGAAATTGACCCGTACAAGTAAAACTGCGTTCTCGACTGGAAAGGGTCTGTGGCAATTTAAAGTAATGCCGTTTGGATTGTGCAACGCTCCAACAACGTTTGAAAGGCTGATGGAGCTTGTACTTACTGGGCTAATTGGCGATGCCTGTCTGGTCTACTTTGATGACATCATCATGCCTGAATGAAGAAATGTTCACCATTCAAACGGCAGGTCAACTTTTTGGGGTATGTAGTATCGGAAGAAGGTATCTGCACTGATCCGGAGAAAATCGCCGCTGTCAAAAATTGGCCGATTCCAAAGGACAAGACGGAGGTTAGAGCATATTTGGGTTTGTGCTCCTATTATCGGCGATTTGTGAAGAACTTTGCAGATGTAGCCAAACCTCTGCACAAGTTAACCGAGGAGAAGCGACATTTCTGCTGGGATGAAAGTTGCAATATCACATTCCAGGAGCTCAAAGACCGTCTGTGCAAAACACCTATTTTGGGATACCCTGACACAAGCAAAGAATTTATAGTTGACACAGACGCAAGTGATATAGGACTTGGCGGTGTGTTGTCTCAACGGAATGGTGACCAAGAGGTCGTGATAGCGTACTTCAGCGAGTCGTTGTCAAAACCGGAAAGGAACTATTGTGTCACAAGACGCGAATTGCTAGCTGTGGTAAAGTCTTTGCAGCATTTTAGCAAATATCTTCTGGGGCGAAAATTTCACTTACGAACTGACCATACTGCACTAAAATGGCTATTGTAGTTTAAAAATCCAGAAGGACAAGTTGCGAGGTGGATTGAACTACTGCAGGAATACGACTTTGAGATCGAACATCGCAGCGGGAAATCTCATGGCAACGCAGATGCATTGTCAAGAAGACCTTGTCCTGAAGATTGCAAACATTGTACTAGGCAAGAGAGTAAGGAAGTGATATCCGTGAGGATGCTCAGGACAGACCACGGAAGGACAGCTTACAACATGCACAGCAGGAAGATCCGGACATCAAGCCGATTCTGCAATGGATGAAGGTCAGTGCTCTCAAGCCCAAGTGGAGCGACGTCTCAGCGATGAGTTTGACCACTAAAAGCTATTGGGCCCAGTGGGACAGTTTGCTGCTTCAGGATGGAATTCTGTGCCGTAAATAGGAAAATGTTCGAGGAGACAGCTGTCATTTGCAAATGGTTGTCCTTAAAGCTAAAGTACCGGATGTTCTACAGCTGTACCATAATGATTGTTCAGGAGGCCATCTGGGAGTTAAACGACCTCTACTGAAGATCCGAGAACGGTTTTACTGGGTCCACTGTCGAAACGACGTCGAGGACTGGTGTCGCAAATGTACAAGCTGTGCGGCTGTAAAGGGATCTCGTAGTAGAGGTGCATTGAAGTTGTACAATGTTGGTTCACCATGGGAGAGAATATCCATTGACGTTGCGGGGCCATTTCCGGAGAGTGAAAGCGGTAACAAATATTAAATGTTTGTGATGGATTACTTCACTAAGTGGCCAGAAGTCTTCGCCATTCCTAATCAAGAAGCTTCAACAGTTGCAGATAAATTAGTTCATGAAGTCTAGCTCTAGAGATTCACAGCGATCAAGGAAGGAATTTTGAGTCTCAAATATTCCAGGAAACTTGCCAAGTTATGGGTACTCATAAAACAAGAACGACTTCTTATCACCCGCAATCTGATGGAATGGTAGAACGATTAATTCAGACACTGGAGAGGTACCTAGCAAAAGTTGTAGACAATCGACAACGAGATTGGGACAAGCACATACAACTGTTTTTGTTGTCATATCGAAGAGCTGTTTACGAAGGTACATCAGTGACTCCAGCTTTCGCAAACTTTGGAAGAGAATTACGGCTGCCTGCAGACCTGATCACCGGGATATCACCTGATGCCCAACGCAGTATAACCGATTATGCAAATGACTTGCGGAACAAAATGAATGAAATTTATGAGCAAGCACGAACGAGCAATCGTGCCAGCAAATGTCTGAAAAGATGAAAACCCGGTATGACCGCAAAATGAACAACAAAGGGTTGGACGAAGTTTCACTAGTGTGTTTGCACAGTCCAGTCCGCAGCAAAGGGAAATTTCCCAAGCTTCAAGCTAAATGGGACGGCCCATACCGGATTTTGACCAGGATCAACGATGTAACCTACCGGATACAGAAAGGCGCAAGAGGGGCTCCTAAGATCGTCCATGTGGATCGCCTGGCGCGTTACTATGGGGCCGATAATGCTCGGTACGAGCATGTTTTATGAGGGGGCAGTGTTGCGCGCCTAAGTTGACGGCTGGTACCTGGCACTAGCACCATCTAGTGTTGGGTAACAGAGCGAGTAGAGCTTTCCAGAAAATGCCATGACTAATCTTTCAACCAACAGCCCCATCTAGTATCGAATTGAAGAACTAAGCTTTCTAGAAGCCCCACACTCGAACTTTCTGCGCCTGGTCAGTCGGATCCCCTTATTTACTAGAATATTCTTGATGTTTTCGTGGAAGAGCCCTATATAAAGCCGTTGATAGCCGCGATCGGAGCAGTATTGAATTTGGCGAGACAAGCGAAGCTTCGGAGCGAAATAAAGCGAATCAGTGTGATTAATTATTAGTGTTTTAAGTTTAATTGGTGTTCGGTTACAAAAGTGTAAATTTTGGTAATTCAATCGGCAGTTTTTGTTGTAACGAATCTCAAGCTCGTGACAATACCATACTTTAGATCTCTTAAGATATTAACATTACCCTGTATTTATATACTAGTCGTGTATGTTTGTAAAGTGTCCGGAACTTTTTGATACAAGAGTACAACCACCTTCGGTTAACCTTTGTCCTCGAAAACAAAAAATCCAGACAAATTTATGTAAAATTGCCCTTATAAAAAAGTGTTGTTGAAATGGCCCTTCAATTACATAATAAATTACCTGTGCACATAAAATGTTATAATGTGCAAAAAATTAAATCTATTCTAAGTAAATTTCTTATAGATGAATGTTATTATAATGTCTATGAATTTCTATTTACTAATAATTTATTTTACAATTTTATTTTGACTCTACTTAATTTAATTGTTATTTTTATTTGTTTTTCATATATATTTAATTTTATGTGGAAACAACAGCAATAGGACGGATACCGCTATCCTTTTTTGGAAGGCACACAATCTTGCCCCATATAAGTAGGAGATGAAATTGGGATGGACATTACCAGAAAGCATAAAATTACATAATTTTGTAATGTCATTAAGAAGTACTTTACCGACGTCAGTGGCAGACATACTTACAAGATCTTTGAGATGTTGAGGCGTAATCCCGTCAATGCCGCCGGCAGAACCTTTCGAAAATGACAATACTGCGTCTAAAGTGTCTTTTTCGGAAATTTGTAAAGGTTACATAAAAGTATTGGGAGGCAGCGGTAAATTCTGAGAAGGATTGACCGAAGGGTGTTTCTGACGAAGGCCTTCAAGAGTTTCGACATTACGAGGAGCGAGGATGTCGTCGGCGTGAGAATAGAAAATACGGAATACATTTTTTAAGTTGCCGTCCATTACTTTCGATTCGACTACTTTTTTAAATCAAATTTAGGACAAGGTCGAGATAAATGAGTATAAATCGGGTAATCAAAATTTTGAAAAAAATTATATTTTAGTTCAGACGTATATATATATATATATATATATATATATATATATATATATATATATATATATATATATATATTTGCTTTGTTTATCGCCTCGCCATATATAAAACGCTCAAGCATCCCAATAAAAACGCAGGATTAGTTGTTTTCTTGGGATCGGAAGAAGTGTAGTGAACATTGATTTCGTTATTTTGACGTTGTTCTATTTTCTAATTTAATACTCTGCAGCATTTGTAAGTCAGAGTAATAGTTTTCATAAATTTATTATTTGTATGTCAGCAGGACTCTTTAAAGTTCACCCTGGCCTTATTGTTGCAAAGTACAATATATTCTTGAAGTATTCGGATAAACAATATTTCGTTATTTCGTGTCATCATTTCAGGTAAACGAACTTATAAATATATTATCACATATTCATTAATATTGAAATATATTATTTACATAAAACATAATTTTTCCGAATCTCTTTATTTCCATATTTTCTTATAATGAAGTTCTTCAGGCCAATGTTTGTCAATTTATTGTTAATTTGACTTGAAAAATTGTTAATTATTTTTAACCGTCGTATTGTAGTAGTAAGAATGAACATTATCGACTTTTATTTTCGTATAAATACTTTCTATAGAAGAAAAATTAACCCCAAATTTTTATTTTCACCTTTTGTTGTCAAATTGTCGGCAAATTCGAGTAACAAATTTCAGGTAATCTCAACATCAAATTACCGTCAATTTCAAACTAAAGTGGCTGTTAGGGTTATAATTAAATAGACCCATCGCTTCATTTTATCTCAAACTAATAATTTATCTTAGTTTATAGTATTTTTAAGATAGGGCATTGTGATTTCAAGGAAGCATTGCCCCCATAATGCCCCCCCCCCCTTAGCTACGGCCGTTAATAACACCCATTACTTTTTTTTTAAATCGTGAAAATTTATACGTAATTGCTTTTGCATAAGTCATTTATCATCGGAGGATAAAATTCTATTTCCAAAATCGACAAGGAGGATTCAATTCGTTTTCCACGATCCGGACTTTGTCTTTTCGGTTCGATGACTGCACGCAAAGTGGCGCCCATGCGAAAGCAATGTTATCCTATCAGGTTCATTGCATCGAATAAAAACATCGACGTTTAATCTATGTTAATTCGACGAATCGATACTTTACAACGAGGTAGTAAGCCAAACATAAAAATTAGTTATCTAACTATTTGCTGTTTTAATCATTATTATGTTTTCAAAATTGTTGTACATATTAACAAAAAAAATTTAGGTACGTAAACAGTGTTGCCTTTATACTTTATATTTTTGTAAGTTATCAATTAAAATCATTAGCGACCAAACTTAATTTGCGCGAGCAATATGATTGGTGTTTTCGTAAATGATAACTTACCACTTGCCCAAAAGTATCTGTGCGGTTCTTTACTCATGTGCTTAGTGCGTATCATTACGTAGTACTATTATTTATTCTGTGGTATTATCAACGACGGAGCGCGCGAGTTCAAATCTCGAAGTGTAATTTTGTTTATTAGTGTTCTAACCCAGAGGTCGGCAACCTGCGGCTCGCGAGCCACATGCGGGTCTTTAGTTCCATACGCAAATAGTAATTATTTTATATAAAAAAATCATTTAAGAATCGTTCTGAATCGATTAACGAGTATTAGGTACCATTTCTATCTCTCAGCCACTTGTACTCGCTTTTACCGCACCTAAGAAATCCACATTGGGCCATTTAAAGTTGATACTGAATTTCTAGAAATGCAATTGATCGATTTAAAAAATAAAGCTTTGTGTAGTGGAAAATTTACAGAGTTGAAATACAAGTTGAAAGAGTTGGAGGTCCAGAAATGTATGTACGTAACGCAATAAAAACGGACAGTTTTATAAGAAATGATGGTATATACGACAGCGAAATTTTTGACGACCGTTATCAGGTTTTTAGGAGAGACAGATCATCAAATACTACTGTAATGGCTGCTGATGGTGGAGGTGTACTTATTGCCGTTAAGAAGTCTATCCATGCATATAGAAATTACACTTTCGAAAGTCGCTGTGAGGATTTATGGATAACTTTAATTTTGGGCACCACCAAGCTACACCTATGCTGTGTTTATTTACCGTCCCCTCTTAAACGTACTCATCTTGAGCAGTTTTTAGATAAATGTAGCAGCGTTATGGATAACTTGGATGATGACGTGCTTTTGATTGGTGACTTTAACCAGCGAGATATTGTCTGGTCTCCCACTGCGGATGCATTTCTAAGACCTACTAATTATGACAGCACTATCGCCCGTGACCTTGTTGACTTTTTCTCTGCTTATGATCTGAGACAGTTCAACCATGTATTGAACCATCAACAAAAAATACTCGATTTAGTATTAAGTAATTCTATATGTGGTATTATAGTGCAACAGTCACAAAATATAATTTCTCGAATAGACTTATATCATCCCCCTTTGCAAGTGCTTTTATCTGTGCGGGGGCTTCGACTACTGCCTCCCAAATTTATACCTAGGTACAACTTCTTTCTAGCAGATTATGGGATAATAAGAAATCGTTTGAACGAAGTGGACTGGAACTCAGAATTGGAATCATGTTTAAAAATAGATGACGCTGTATCTAAATTTTACAATATTTTAAATCAAATTATTGCTGAGTATGTGCCCATCCGGAAACGTAATATTAAGAAATATCCACCATGGTTTTCCTACAACCTCATTCGTTTGTTGCGTGAAAAGGAAAAAGCTCGCCAAAAGTACAAAAAATTTAAAAATGGCTTAGATGAATTGGAATATAATATATTGAAAGAACGAACGTCGACCATGATAAAAAAATGCTACAGTAGAAGTTGTCAGTAATGTTGTAAAAAATCCAAAATACTTTTGGGCTTATATTAAAAATAAACGTAAGGTAAGGAGTGACATACCATCAGTCATGAAATTCAGAGACAGAGTTGCTAGTGACGGTGACAGCATTACCAATCTTTTTGCAGACAATTTTGCATTAGCGTATGAATCGGCTAGTGATGTTGTTTTGGTTGATGAAAGTACATCTCACGCAACTGTAACATTAGGTCAGATAAACATAACTAGTGATAGAATAGAAAAGTGTTTAAAAACTCTTGATTCCAGTAAAGGAGCAGGAAGCGACGGTATTCATCCAATATTTATCAAAAACTGTGCTACTAACTTAACAAGACCCTTGCATATCATTTACAATCGATCTCTTGTAGAAGGTTGTTTCCCCAAACTGTGGAAAGATGCTGTAATTATTCCAATCCATAAAGCGGGTGATAAAAGCAATGTAAATAACTACAGACCCATTAGTATTCTCCCAGTTCTTGCCAAAGTTTTTGAATCATTAGTATGCCCTAGTTTATCGTGGCACATAAAGCAAACAGTGGCAGAGCAACAACATGGTTTTTTAAAGAAACGTTCTACAGCAACCAACCTTTTAACATTTGTGGATAGAATAATTACTAGTATGAGTTCGGGTAATGAAGTAGACGCAATCTATACAGACTTTAGTAAAGCGTTCGACAAGGTGAATCACGCATTACTAATACATAAACTTAACAACAATTTTGGTATTCATGGGCCACTTTTGAATTGGTTCTCATCTTACTTAAGTTGTCGTATGCAGCGAGTAGTAGTGAATGGTTTTACATCTAGGGATATTTACCCTGCCTCCGGAGTTCCACAAGGCTCCCATCTCGGGCCGATTCTGTATGTTATGTTCATTGACGACATAAAACACTGTATTTTTAATTCTCAATTTGAACTTTACGCAGATGATTTAAAGTTATCCAAAACAGTTAATAACAGTGTCGATCAGATAAAACTTCAAGCGGACATAGACAGGGTTACGGAATGGTGTCGACTAAACTGTATGACTTTGAACATTAATAAATGTTGTCACATAAAATTTTCCCGTAAATTTAACAAATTTCCTAGCTCTTACAACATAAACGGAACTGTGTTGAACAGAGTCGATCAGGTTAGAGATTTGGGTATTGCTCTCGATTCTGAAATGAGATTCACTAACCATATTAATAACACGGTTAGCAAATGTTTCAGAATGTTAGCGTTTGTCTTTAGAAATTCAAAAGAATTCAAATCTGTTCAGGCAATGAAAGTTTTGTATACCGCCTTCGTGTGTAGCCATGTGGATTATTGTAGTTCTGTTTGGTATCCATTTTATCTGAATAATGTTCACCGTATCGAAAATATTCAAAAAAAGTTTGTGAAAAGAATCTCTTTTGTCAATGGTAGCTACCGCAGCCTCAGTAGTTATTCTGATAGGTTAAACGAATTAAATTTGCTATCACTAAAGCAACGTAAGGAACAGCTGTCCATAATTTTTTTGTATAAGTTATTGAACCATGAAGTGGATTGTCCATCTCTCCTATCACAAATTAATATATTAGTTCCTAGAGTTACGGCTCGTCTGCATAATTATAAACCATTTTCAGTGTCCTTGAGTAAAACGAGATATGGTAGTTCCTCTCCTATTTGTACAATGTAAAAAATTTTAACCTTTTATTTCAAAATGGTAATTTAGATATCTTCTGTGAAAAGATAGATACTTTTAAAAAATCGATTTTGGATTGTTGTAAGATTTATTTTTAGTTTTTTTTTGTTTTTTTAGTTCTGCCATTATTGTAAAATAAAATCCTTTTATATTTTTACTAATTTAAAATGTTTAATTTGTAATCTGTAAAACAACGTCTTTATTATAATAAGAAAGTTGTGCATACCTTTAATTTAAATGCATATGTAAAATGTATTTCTCCAAAAAGTGTGATATAATAAGTTCCATTTATGTATTTAGTTGGTAAGCCTTATTGAATAAAATAAAAAAATAAAATAAAATGCCGCGAGTTGAGGCACTTATATTCGACGCATGGAATAGCATTCAAGATTGCTACAGTGAGGGGAAGAAGTTGGCATTAAGAAAGTTGAATATCTTCAAATTGAAATATTCGTGCGAGCAAGCGTTCTCTTGCATTAATATAACTCAAAGTAAGGTAAGAAGCCAACTAACAAATGATAATTTCGAGTCGTGTTTGAAACTTAAAACTACAAGTCATGAGCCAAATTTATCCAAACTTTTTAAAAATATACAAAGCCTCTCATTGAATTTGTTTGGTCAATTGTGTCTTTTTTATTTTTAAGTACAAGTAACATAATTGAATAAAGTTTAAATATTCTACTAGAATAACCATGCAAAGACAAAGCTTCCATTGAATTTGTTTGCTTGTGAAAAAACACTACTGCTATATTATGATGAATAAATATAATATATATTTTCTTATGAATAAACAGATGTTTTTTTCATCAAAAATCTTTATTTATGCAAATAATATTTATGGTTGGCAAGAAAAAAAATTTGTGGCTCTTTAAAAACATTGAAATTTTGTTAATTGTAATTTTTGGCTCTTCCGACTTAACAGGTTGCAGACCCCTGTTCTAACCCAAAGATTTATTTTTTTCTTTGTTCTAACCCACATAGAAAATATATATGATTATCTCGGAGAATTACGCTTTGGTCGAAAAATATTTTACAAGCGTATTTTTTGCAGAAAATATTTGTTTTATTAGTATACTTTCAGAAACTTTACAAAACTAATATTAATAATTAAAATGAAAAAAAGTATATTTACATATTTTTATATACCTACCAAACCGATTTATTGTTTTTAAATAAAAACAGTGTACCCAAATACTAAATAACCTATATATACTATTCTTCATGAATCTGGCAATAATAGTCAAAAAGAAATTTTTCGAATCGGATTAGTAGTTCCAGAGACTAGCGTGTTTACAATAAAACACTTCCGCTTTATTATATTAGTATAGATATAGATATAAATCAAAATCCTTTATCGATATTAAAATATCGAAAAACGCTAATTACCTATCAATATAATTTGTACTTTATTGCATTAATAAAACTAGTTTTTACGAATTTTATTATTTTAAAGTATGTTAGAGTGCCTGTTAAAATATTTTAGCTAAACTTAATTTTCGCATAACTGTGCTAATAATATATTTCGTTCGTATAGTTATTTTATATGGTATGCTTACTTTTATGCATTAAACGTAAAGGAGACAATCAATTTTTGTATGGAGAATGGGCCCACCACAAATTTTCGCGTCACGCAATGAAATGCATGTCGATTTATTCCTTATAATCTATAGATTACAAAAGTAATATTAGTTTTACCACATCTAAATGGAAAACTGAGAAATTAGCAATTAAAATATGAATTTTAAAATAACTTAGAAATAAACTAAAAGCTATTTATAGTGGTTTTTACCGGTATTTTAAGTTAAAATAGTGCACTGTTGAATAATAGTCCACATAAAACCAAGTTGTAGGTACATTCAGCATTTTTAGGTACTTCAAAATCCATGGAAAATCTTTTCATAAATATTTATAAAAAGATTATCCATGATTTTATATTTTTAGTAGTTACGGCAAAATATAGTGCCTGTCTGTATACACATGTGGTTTGGATACTATTTTTTACATATATTGATTGTGAGTGTACTTCCCAATTACCGTTAAAATAATATGATTAAATTCAAGATGACTAAGGTATAATATGTCCATTTATATTTACAATATTACCAACACACGTTATATAGTAAGAAAGATGTTTTAAACTGACTGTGTAAAAAACAAGTTATAATGCAACCGTATTTATGGACAGTAAATCATCATTTCCAACATAGTCTATGTAATTCAGACATATAATTCAGATCTATTAATGCAGACAGACAGACAGGCCCGGTGTCAAGACTTTTTTTTAATATGCTTTGGTTGATTATTAAATACCTAATTATACATCTTAAAATGACTGGGTTCTAAAATAGCAAAATGACTAGGTAATATCATGCTTATCTGTTATTACACACTGATAAATAGTGAGGAAGTAAGATGTTTTGAACTGTTTGTGCCAGGATAACAAACACAGAGGTATAGTCGTCGACATATCGAGTGACGTGCAGTTTCGTGGTCACTTGGAAGGGAAGGCCAAATTGGCCTCTAAAAAGCTTGGCGTGCTCAGCAGAGTGGGACAGTATTTCATGCCGGCACACCGCCTGCAACTTTACAAGGCGCAGGTTCGGCCGCACATGGAATACTGTTCCCATCTCTGGGCTGGGGCTCCCCAGTACCAGCTCCTTCCACTTGACCGCATCCAGCGCAGAGCGGCTCGAATCGTCGACGACCGAGTGCTTTCCGATCGGCTCGATTCACTGGCGTTGCGAAGAGATGTTGCATCTCTTTGCGTATTTTATCGCATCTATCACGGGGAGTGCTCTGAGGAATTGTTCGGATTAATCCCAGCCGCCAAATTTCGTGTACGCACGACACGGCAAACGTCCCGATACCATCCACACCATCTGGATGCTTGGCGGTCCACCACTGTACGTTTCACAAGGAGTTTTCTTCCACGTACAACCTCTCTGTGGAATAGTTTATCACCGGTGATTTTTCCGGACCGATACGACCTGGGGACCTTCAAGAAAAGAGCTTACTCCTTTCTAAAGGGCCGGCAACGCACCCGCAATTCTCCTGGTGTTGCGGTTGATCATGGGCGGCGGTAGTCACTTAACATCAGGTGAGCCGCATGCTCGTTTGCCCCCTCTTCTATAAAAAAAAAAAAAAAGTTTAATTGTGTTTATTATTAGCGATCCGTCCCGACTTCGCACAGGTGATTTCTGGATTTCGACAGCGCCACCTACCGAGTCCATATGTGAATATGAATCATATAGAGACCCATTCAAACACACATAAACATTTCATCAAAATCGCTTGGATGGTTTCATAACAGACATAGGTAGAAACATTTTTCGTGTTTTCATATCAAAAGATCATATCAAAAGATTTTTTCGAAATAACTTGATGGTAACATTTCTATTTATGATATGATATTGATATGTAATAAGTCCCAAAGATCATGTATAATCACTGCATTAATTATGGTAAAAATCGTCAGTGTTTTATGAGTCCTCTTTTAAAAATAACACAGCAGACAGGTGCAGCGCCGGCCCTTTGTTCATTTAAGTATTCATCCCATATATCCCATATATCGTATAAATCCCATACATCATTAAAATATAATGTCTCGCCCGTTTACGATATTATTAGAAATCAGAAGGATATGGTCAATTAAAAGAGATAAAAAAGGGTGCCAGAGCAATTTTTAGTCATCATTATTCATCATCATTACAACAGTCCACTGCCGAACATAGGGCTCCTAAATTAAAGATATAATGTAAAATATTACAGAGGCCTTCCGTGAATTGCCATCACGTTCCGTCCCGTATGGTATCGTAAAAGTCGACAGAATAAAATAAAAATACCAGGAGATGAGCAGCAGCATCTTCCTATTGAACAACACAAAAAACTTTGGTTGCCACAAGTGGAACAACTATAGCAAAAATGATCATTTATATTACAATATTAATACGCATTAAGATTAATAATCATCATTCATCATTTTCAATATCATTACTTGAAAGTAATATATCATCTAAAAAAGATGCAGGTGGTTCAACCTCATCTCGATGCCGTGCCCAAGATAGAAACCAGACAACAGACATGACATGTGCACAGCAGCCAACAGTGCGTCTGCCTACCAAACAATTGCAACAGTACCCAGTAAGAGCAGCCCTAGTGTTAGCAATTGATGGGTTGGTGTCAACTAGTATATAAGTGTAATAAGTTTTTTTACTAGTGTGCCTTGATTGTATCCTACCTCGCAATAGATAACTATTTGGACCAAAATCATGGACAGATTGCAGGTATACCTTGATTTTATATTCTCCAGAAGCCCTGACATGCTCCCCGTAATAACTACGAGCTTGTTTAATTTGATAAATTCCTAGACTAAACAGAATTAGATCCTGGAATGTCAGTTGAGGAAAATTATCCAGCTCTGGAAGATTACCATTAATGCTGGCAAATCGCACTCTCACTCTATTTAAATTGTGCATTTCTATGTAGGAGGCTAAATTATTTGGAGTGTTTAATTTGGCTTGAGCAATCGTCAATATCTCTACAGCATGAAAATTATCACGAATCAACGTATGAAATCGATTTATTAATGCAGCTGCAATTTTAAAGTATATCATGAGATGAGAAGATGCAGTATTAAAATATTCCTGACGAAATAATTTGAAGTCCCGTTTAAATCTCCCATTTACAATTTCAATCACCCACCAGCACAAAGTTACACATCTGGACTTGTTGGCAGCAATGGTTGATAATTGTATTTCACCAGCTTGTTTAGATTTAGGCATGTAAGCCTTATAACCACATTGCTGCAAGAATGGAATTGCATCCCTAAAACCTCTATCAAGAATAAATACATCGTTTTCTCTAAAATAGGTTCGCAGTGGACTATTATCGTTGAACAGTCTAAGAATTATAGAAGCATCTGATTCTGTTGCAGGATATGGTCCAAAAACATCAAGGATATAACCATTACAGCACACTATTAAAAATGGCTTAACTAAGTTACGATACTTATGTAAACTATATGTTTGCTTCTGGTATAAGTAATTACTACTTTTTTGCACATAAATGTATGTACCATCAGATATTACTATGGCTGGCATTAATTCAGGATCCATATCTGGATTACCAAACAAGCCATTTGGTATTGTCAAGTTATATTGAGCAACTTGTTGAATGCATAAGGTATTTGTCACTAAATGCAGTTGGATGAATTGCTCTTCAAAGCACTGACTTACAATATTTAAGTGATTGAACACAGTCGATGAAGCTACATTAAATAGAGAAGCTATGCGTTCATTGCTATCACCTGTACGAAGTTTCATTAAGAATATAGCTAGACTTCTTTTAGGTGATTTAACTCTTTCACTGATAGATGGGATTTCAACTAGTAACTGTTCAAATTGGTAGTTGGTAAATCCTAACCAATATTTGCATAATATTGAATTATGTTCAATGATATTTAAAATATTATAATTTTGAGTAACACTACTTTTAAGTAAGGAACAAAGGTTGTCTATCTGAGATGCAGTAAAATCTGAACAGTTACTACTCATGTATAAATTATTCCCATCATTGTGGGGTTCATTTAAATGGTATTCACAAATACGTGCGCACAGTGGCACATAAAATGAGTGATCAGTCAGCAATCTCTCTTTAAGTAGTTTAGGTATTAAAAATCTAGATGAATGATTACATGACTTAAAAATACAGTGACGGGAAGTAGAAGCAGCACGTGTTAGCAATTAAGCATAAAGAACAATTAAGCATAACATATCGAATGATCCTAATTTTAATGTAGTTATCTCTTGAAATATCCATCTAAATTAAATAAATGTAAATCGGATTTCCGCTTTTATGGCTTTGAATTTCCAGTAGGATTTTTATTGTAATAGTTTCGGATTTGACTCCTAACAAAAGAGTATAAATATGGCCGTCACGACCCAAGCGGGGCATTCAGTTCTATTCAGTTCTAAGTGAAGGTACTAAGTAACAGTGATTTTTTGTACGATAAATAAATTGTGAGTTATAGACGGATAAAATAAAAGTGATATGCTGTAACATAAATTGTATTAATTGCTAACACACGCTTATAATTAGCCATAGTAATTGTTGATACCGCTCTGGAAATGGCAGGGGTTACAGGTGCAGGTATAGGGGGTGGTTGTGGGATGTTACCGATGTCTTCTATATTCATGGATTGTAACTCCATATCCCTGTTCTCATTTTGTTGTCTCTGTCTCCATACAGCTCTGGAAGCCCTCAGCCAGCAAGGACTGCATACTCGTTCTAAACGATCCACCTGAAAAAAGTTATTTTTTATCAACTAACAGAATGAACTATAGTTTTACAGTGTCTACTCTAAATATTAATAATATTTATTATTGTTCTATTTATTTCAATCTTTCTAACACTAAATAGTTTTAATGTCTTTTAAAATTATAAATATTAGCATGCAATTGTTTCCCCTCATAATATTTTTGTGGCACTACTTATTTAAATAGAAATAAATAATACATCACATATCAGACAAGAAGTAATTATTTTAGAATTATTAACAATATTTCACTAAGCCCAAGTTCTTTAAAGTTTCAGATAACATTAAATGATTAAATTGAAAAACTGTCATTCTTTACGAGTTGGGGTACTTTCAACTAATTATAAATAATTTTGTAAATCTTAACAAAACAGAAAAGATTCGATCTTGATTCTCTAGGGTGAAATATCGATTCACTAGATCGATTTAGTACTATATATCGATATGACATTGACAGATGAAACGTCAAAATCGTTAGAATATTTAATTAGTCGTTTACCAATATTTTAAAAAAATAAATAAAAATACTTCGATGCTGCTCCGGTAGCAAAACTCGCGTGTGGGTGCTTCAGATAAACCCCCTTGACGCCCCCCACATTAACAGAATCTTCAAATTGAGGCGACCGAATTGTAAACCCAACCCGTTTTATTTATACTAATGTCATTTAAGGTAAAAAATATTACTTGTATAATAAGTACAAAAGCATACAAATATGGGTGTAAGATAAGGAAGAAGTATCGTTTATCTAATAACTAAAAATAAAAAACTGGTTATTAATGGCAAATATCCCCCCATAAGACAATCTATGGGGAGTTCTATGTTCAGCAGTAGACTTGTGGTAGACTGTAAACTTAAAGATAACCTGTTAGTGAACAGCCATGTTGAATGAGCATAAATATCAGGCCAAATTGTATGCAAGGTGTCTGATTTTACAAACATCAATCTGTGTACCAAAGCGATTGTGGCAAATCCTCTGGGCTGCCTATTTGAGGCAGGGGACCATTTACAGCCTTTTAAAATAGAGTAAGTACCTGGTGTGATGGTATCCACTGCAAAATAATATTTCTTTCTTCAGAGTTAATAGGCACAGTCCGTGTATGGTGTGCTCTTAAAATTGAAGATCCACATGGAATACAAATATTCCTGTACCCAAATCTTCTAATGGAGTGAGCAGATGCAACACTTTCTTGCAATATTCTTAGGCAGTTACAACAAAATGCATCAAGTGGGTGTAACTGAAAAAATCAGGAATTAAAAATAAAAGAGTAAATAAGTATTAAGTTCAGATAAATGTACATTTTGAGGAGGGAAGCGAAGTTTGGGCTAAGCTTTCCATTGACGTCCGTCGAGTTGGGGGTTGATATTTTTTTTTACAGAAAGGTTACATTAATATAAGCACACACGTAAAGTTTCAACATGCGGAAAAGCGTACTTTTTGAGAAAAAAATTATTGAAAATCAATTATTTTTGCAATATTTATGTCAATCCCTATCTCAGATTATATGATATTTTTTTTACAGAAAGGTTACACTATTGTAAACACACACGCAAAATTTCAACATGCAGAAACGCGTACTTTTTGAGAAAAAAATTATTGAAAATCAATTATTTTTATAATATTTACGTCAATCCTTACCACAGATTATATCGAATTCTCGCCGTTGAACGTTCGTTTTCCGTACAGTTAAGTTGTCATACGTTCGGTAGCATTTTATAGTACATTTTACGTAAATAATTATATTTTGTACTCATTTAAATAGTTTTCATGCATACACATATATTTAACAGTTTATATTTAAATTACAAAATTATTATCATTATGAGCTATTAAAATTAAAATGTGTAGTGTTTACCGTTTTTTACCGGCTTGTGGGACGTAACGTAAAACTGACGATTTCTAAGAATTAATTAAAGCAATATGTGTATAAAATTGTATAAAACATGTGTATAAAACAGTGCCCACCTATTAGGGCAGATAACAAATAAAATAGGTTAGGTTCAACTTATGTCAAGGATCCGAATTAATAGACCCCGACTCCACGTGGTACGAGTCTGTCCTACCCCTAGAGTGGTTTTATAGAGCCGGAGGCGCGGAGGGAGAGCAGCCTCCGCCTGCTGTAACAAATCGTAGGCATCGGACGAGCCGGAGTGGCTGAGGCTGGTCGCCGAAGGCGACCAACAAGCCGAAGCCGCGGAGGCGAGGCTGGATGCCTGCGATTTGTTACGCAAAGGCGTAGAGGCTGCTCTTCCCGCAGCGCCGGAGACGTTGCGGTCTCAAAATAGATACAGAAATCCCTCTGAATGAGTCCCTCTATTTATTTTTGGTGAAGGGGTTCCCCCTTCCTTAGGGGTACCCCCTTCCCCCCTAGAGTATCCCCAAGAGGTCCCCATGGTTTTTTACACTTAATATTTATCCATAAAAAATAAAATTACCTCAAAATTAAAATTCAAAAAACTCAAAAAGGGGAGGGGGGGCTCCGCAACTTTTCCTTTTAAGGGGGAGTAGTAAACCTCCCCCCGCCCTCCCCCCCACCCCCCTCCCACCTCGAATTCGACGGACGTCAATGGAAAGTCCTACCGAAGTTTGCATGAAAGTGAATGTTTGATGTGGAACCCTATATTATTTGAAATACAATACATTTTCAATTAAAAAAAATTGGAAATCCAAAAGACAAATATCGATTAATATATTATGATTTTACAATATTTACAGTATTTCAGGTATATCATATAGTGATAAATAAACTTTATAATATTAGAGTATTATGGAGTTGTGTAATATTAGTAATATATGTGGGAGGCCTATGTTCGGCAGTGGAGTTTAATTGGCTGTAACGGTAATATTAGAATGGATTGAAATATTTTTCATTGCACAAAATAACTTATTTTTCTATTTACATAATATTTTATCCTTAGAATAAATATTGACACATATATATACCTTTTCGACTTTGATTTCTGATTGACTGACAAAAGATAATTAGACACACATAACATCAAAATTAGACATCATACCATGCCACAAAAACTTCTTTTGTGTATATTGTGTGACTTTATTTTATCTTTTATTTAAATTAGATTTCACTAATAACATAAAACTTCAATACTTTAACATTTAACATATTAATAAGACCTGTGTTTATCATTTGTTAAAGGTTAATTCAGTATAAGTTATAGATTTTACAAAATTCTAGGAGGAAAAATAAACTTTTATATTACTCACAACATGGACTTTTACTCGTCAGTTTGCATTTTCGAATGTCATTGGCAAATTATATACATAAATGTGAAATAGGTATTTAATATTTGACTTACGTGCATGATATAACCCTTAGGTTAAACATTTTTTGCATCAATTAGACATTAACATACTAATCCACTTGTAAGCAGAAAAACTACGTGAATTTTCATTTTTAAACTTTTACTTTAACACGAACACAGTTTACATCAATTTAAACAAACAAGTTTATACCATATTATATTTTTTCTACCAAATAGTTTGAAACTACAGACTTTTTTCTTACAGTCAATGCCAGTCAATGGAGTCAATGCAAAGAATTATGCCTGTAAATTGGTAAATAGCAGGAAAGAATGCAGTGTCATCTTGTGTCAAAATGTAAAATAATTCAATCAATATAATATATCATTTATCAATTTAATATAACGAAAGATTAAAATTATAGCTATAGAAGGTATGAATTTATTAATAATATGAAGGGATATTTATTATTACCTTTAAAAACTTAAAATAATTAAGTACTTAAACATGTATAGATCGTTATGTGTTCCTGGAGTCTGTTGATCGTTTTTCTTTCTTATTATTTCTAAAAAATCGTACCATATCTCATATTATTCAATAAAAATAAAAATATTAAGTAATACATTAATAAAGAAAATATTTAATTTTCGTTTCCGCAGTATAGTAATATTGTTGGAATAAAATCGAGAGTAACAAAAATAATATATATTTCTCATAAAAGTTTAAATCTAGATAATATGTAAGTAGATAGATTGTATAGTGCAGTCATTAGCTTTCCATGAGATAATATTATACCCACCTCATGAGAAATCCACACAGATAAAAGTTGGCGCATATCAGCAGTTGTCTCGGCCAGTAATTGTCTTCGCACACTGCGTTGAAACCTGACTCCACAATTGCAACATACACTTCTATTTTCATTGTATGCTGATCTAGCAGATTCCATTTTCTTAAAATCGCATATAAATAAAAAAAAACAGTAGCGTGACGAACGTCAATGCCGTTAAGATTAAAGATGTAGGTAATACCCCGCCCCCCTGCCCCGCCGTACATGTCCGCCGGCCGCTGGGAATTACCGGAAGTCAATGATAAAATAACGTTTTGGTTCACAGTCATTTAGAACTATGTTATAATGTGATATTAGCTAAAATTTTTAAAAATTAAACATAAAGTTCTTAGTGGTATCTTTTTTAAGTCAGCTTTGTGAAAAAATAGTTTTCTTTTTGTACAAACTGCAAAATGACTAATTAGGTACACGCATTTTACCCATATTACACTAATCGGAACACGAATATCAAAACAACTAATTTTTTTTCATATTTCTTGATTTCGTTTACATTTTCTAAAAATCTGTAGGTCATTTACTATTATAATTTGGTGTCTTTTTTTTGATGTAATACCATTAAGTGACGTTAATATTTTTAGTGGGCCCAAAAATGATTGATTTGTAGGTAAAGTAAAACATTATCTTTAATAAAATTAACATAGATAATATTTTAATTTACCCACAAATTTACGTTTAATGCACACCTATCCAAAAAATTATTTCTTTTCCTAATCCTTATTTTTAATTTCATGTTGTGTAGGCTATCTAGCTTTATACTATACGTACCACCTTGAGAGTCCATCGATTTTATTTCGATAAAATGACTACAATAGAGGGATGTAGATGGCGCTTTTTATTACAAAGCAATTTTACTAGAAATAAAATATTTTTTATTTAGTACACTAAAATTTTAGCTTTATATGTGTAAAAATAAGGATTGTAACATTTCTTTGCTATGAAATGAAACTTTTATCTTGTTTTGTTATTTTATGCAATATATGCAAGATATGGTTGAAAATTATACCAAATAATATTGTAGATCTATTAAATCTGATAACGAACAAAAATGCCGTTCATAACTTGTAGTAAGGTAATGGTGGACCCAATAATTCTCAGAATATTACCGTCATCTATATCCGACCTTAATTATAACTTAATTTTTAGACATCGATAAAGAACAAAAAATATCGTTTTTACCTTATGGTAAGGAAATGGTGGTCGTGAACCCTATAATTACCAGAATAACATCTTAATCCGCATCGGGTCTTGATAATCGCTTAGCACTTAATTCCATGCTACTAATTTATCGTACATCTGTTATCGTCACTGCGTTGCTAAAGATATGTTTTGCCAGCAACGCAAAGGAGGATGACCAAATTTCTACAGGAGCTGGACTTGACTTTTTTTTCATGTCCCTAAACAAACTATTCTTAGATTGGTTTGTTTTTATGTTGTAAACACAATCACGTTTAAAAATAATATCTAAATAGCCACGATTTTTTGTAATAACGTCAACAATATTTTTAAGGCTGAATCAACAAATACCTTTTACTTTTTTAATTAGCCATTTTATTAAAATATAACATTGGTGATCAGTAATTAAAGTGTCTATTTTGGTAATTCTATCGGCAGTTTTTATTGTCACGAACCCTAAGCTCGTAACAATTGGTGTCAGAAGTGGGATAAAATCATGCCGATTTTACCTAAGGAGGAATCGGAGGGTGTCCGTAATCGAAGTCAACGCCAGCATGAGATGGACCAGATACGAGTTGGTGACGCAACGCCGCAGACGTTAGGGGGCCAACTGACAGCCACGGAGGCTGGCCCGTCAGCAGCTCCTACACCTGCAGCACCTGACTCAGGTGCTCTCATGATGCTGCTGCAGGAACAGGCTCGCTGACAGGAGGAACAGGCGCCCCGATTAGAAGAGCAGCTGCGGGGTGGACAAGAGGAACAGACTCATCAATTAGAAGAGCAGCTCAAACGTGATAAGGAAGAGCAGATGCTTCTTATGAAGGACCTTCACGCTACCTTCGGGAAAGAGATAAGGGTGTTAAAGGATAAGGTTGCTCAGTATGACAAACGCGTGTCGGAAGCTGAGACCCGAATTGACTAATTGAACAAAGTGATAGCTGACATGAAGAAAACGCTGAACGATCCCAAACTTGGGGATGGCATAACAGCCCCCCTGGCAACTACAACGCCTTCAGTACGTGGATTCAAAGTGCCGCCGTTCGACGGGATTTCTTCCTGGTCAGCCTACAAAATCCAGTTCGAGGCTGTCATGGAGGCGAATGGCTGGAGTAAAAGTCAGGCCATGACTGCACTCACCCTAGGCGCGAACAAGCCTTAACTATGTTGGAAGCTCTCGGTAAGAAAGTGACCTACGAGCAGCTCCTTGAGGCATTGGAGGCGAGATATGGTGACGTTCATCTGTAACACGTCTTTCGTGCGCAGCTTAGAGATCGCGTGCAACGCAGCAACGAAAACTTGCAGCAGTGGGCCCTTGAGGTGGAGAAGATGGTTCGGAAAGCATACCAGTCCGTACCTGCGCTCATTGAAGGGAACCTGGTGCAGACATTCATCGAGGGCATCCGCGACCTTGAAGTCAGAGCTGCTGTGAAGCTCGGGCACCACGAGACGCTTAAGAACGCCTTGACCCATGCACTGGAGGTGGCAGCCGTGCGGCAGGATCTTCGTTCCCATCGCTTCAGGGAGGTTGCAGCAGCTATAGCAGTTTGCGACCGCAATAATGGACACAGCCCTAGGTGCTATGGCTGTGGCTATGCTGTGGCTAAAGGGGCCATCTTCGATCTAGCTGTCCTAAGCAAACCGTAGAAAGGGAAGTTGATTGATCTCGAAAGGGTAGTGCAGCTAAGGGCACCGCCTGGCGGCGGCAGGATCATCGTTCCCCTCACGCTAGGGCGGTTGCAGCAGTTACGGTTCGCGACCATAATAAAGGATACAACCCTAGGTGTTATGGCGGTGGGGAAAGGGGCCATCTTCGATCCAGCTGCCCTAAGCGAACCCTAGAAAGGGAAGGTAAACGATCTCAGAGGGAAGTGCGGCTAACATCACCGCCCAGCAACAGCAGGAATACGACTTTACTATCAGACACTGCAGCGGGAAACGGCGAGGCAACACAGATGCATTGTCAAGAAGACCTTATCCTGATGATATCAAGAACAGTACTAGGCAAGAGGGTAAGGAAGTGGTATCCGTGAGGATGCTCAGGACAGACCACCTCAGCAACGAGTGGAAGGACAGCTTACAAAATGCACAGCAGGAGGATCCGGACATCAAGCCGATTCTGCAATGGATGAAGGGCAGTGCTCCCAAGCCCAAGTGGAGCGACGTCTCAGCGATGAGTTCGACCACTAAAAGCTATTGGGCCCAGTGGGACAGCTTGCTGCTTCAGGATGGAGTTCTGGGCCGTAAATGGGAAAATGTTCGGGGAGACAGCTGTCATTTGCAAATGGCTGTCCCTAAAGCTAAAGTACCGGATGTTCTACAGCTGTACCATAATGATTGTTCAGTAGGCCATGTGGGAGTTAAACGAACTCTACTGAAGATCCGAGAACGGTTTTACTGGGTCCACTGTCGAAACGATGTCGAGGACTGGTGTCGCAAATGTACAAGCTGTGCGGCTGTAAAGGGACCTCAGACTCGTAGCAGAGGTGCATTGAAGTTGTACAATGTTACCAACATTGTACAACTTCAATGCACCTCTGATGCACCATGGGAGAGAATAGCCATTAACGTGGCGGGGCCGTTTCCGGAGAGTGAAAGCGGTAACAAGTACGTCATGGTTGTGATGGAGTACTTCACTAAGTGGCCAGAAGTCTCCACCATTCCAAATCAAGAAGGTTCTACAGTTGCAGATAAACTAGTTCATGAAGTCTTCTGTCGTTTTGGAGTACTTTTATGGATTCACAGCGATCAAGGAAGGAATTTTGAGTCTCAAATATTCCAGGAAACTTGCCGAGTTATGGGTACTCATAAAACAAGAACGACTTCATATCACTCGCAATCTGTTGGAATGGTTACTGATGGAACGATTTAATCAGACATTGAATAGGTACCTGGCAAAAGTTGTAGACAATCGGCAATGAGCACATACAACTGTTTTTGTTGTCATATCGAAGCGCTGTTCACGAAAGTACAGCAGTGACACCAGCTTTCACAAACTTTGGAAGAGATTGATTTGGAAGAGACTGATCACCGGGATACCACATGATGCCCCACGCAGTATAACCGATTATGCAAATGATCAAAATGAATGACATTTATGAGCACGTCAGACAATTGGGCCAGCAAATGTCCGAAAAGACGAAAACCCGGTATGACCGCAAAATGAACAACAAAGGGTTCGACGAAGGTTTACTTGTGTGGTTGCACAATCCAGTCCGCAGCAAAGGAAAATCTCCTAAGTTTCAAGCTAAATGGGACGGCCCGTACCGGATTGTGACCAGGATCAACGGTGTAACCTACCGGATACAGAAAGGCGCAAGAGGAACTCCTAAGATTGTCCATGTAGATCCATGGACATTTCCGAAGCGTAGCAGCGCACCACACACACCACACGAGACTCTTAAAGTAAGCTTCGACAGCAAATGCACATTGCGATCCGGTCCAACGCTCCATCACGAATATTAAACCCGCACTCTGGACGCGTCAGTTGAGAGCTCTTCCCACTTCACCGCGCAAACCGTTGCTGCGTAATTCAAACTTGAAAATTGAACTTTCAACTGGACATCTTGTATACGCCTATGATTGATTTTTATTTTATTTAGTACATTCTGACTGATTGACTAAGGTGAAATTCTTGTATTTCAAAAATAATATTTAATAAATATAACATAGCCACGAAACTTAGGTAAGGAAGGTAATAAAAAATCGACTACTAAAATAAAACCCAAAATGCATAATATATAAAGTCACGGTATAAGTCGTTCTGATGTTCCAAGTAGATATCCAACGTGACAAAGTCACGATTATGTTTCACTGTGACTTTTTGTAACTAGAGTGACGATCATGGTTATTTAAAAATAACAGTTTTCCCTAAGTACAGTCGCCTTTTAAGAAACCCACGGGATGATATAGATACACCGCCACTACATGGTAATTGATAATTTCTCAAAACATTTAATTTATCGACAACATCTTGCAATCGTAGTTTCTCTGGCGCTCACTTGACCTTCATACAAATAATTCGATATTTTAATTGTTGATATTTTTTTTTATATAAGAACATAGTAAAATTATTCAGCAAGATGACTAAGTTAAACTTAACGTCATTTATAAAAAGATTGTCATTGGCCTGACCTTACTATATTCTTTGGCTTGACGATAGGCTTGACTAGGGTGATCACAAGTAATGACTAAGTTTTACGAATATAACTGCTGTATTTGTTATATTTTTAGATCAACCCTGGAATATTCGAGAATTTTTGCATAAACTACTTGGAATCTTCACTAAATTATTTACTAGGCTTGGGTAAAAAATATCGATATATCGGTATTTTCTTATAAAAATATCGAAAATTATCGTCGACATTTTTAAATTGTGATATATCGATATTTGATTTTTATTTTGAAGTATCGAATTCGTATCAATTTTGACATATTTTAAAAATGTTTCCCATTTGGAGGGATTCAGGTTTGCTGATGAAAGAGCCTATCTTTGTGCACCTGATAAGCGAAACCTGATAAGTGATCAGCAAATATTTCCAAGATACGACCCCTGAAACCCAGCGTTCTCAAATTATTTAACAGTATTAGGACAGAGACAGTGTCGAAAGCCTTAGAAAAGTCCAGGAACATTCCCTATCTTCGTCGAGTTCGGTGACAACATGCTCCACCGGGGAAGCAACCGCATCGTCGGTAGACCTGCCCTTTCTAAAGCCAAATTGATTTTTGGAGATTAAGCTATTTGATTCAAGAAAGCGAACCAAATGCTGATTTAGGGTACGCTCAAATATTTTAGACAGGGCGGGTAAGACAGAAATCGAAAGCATTGGCAAGACAGAACTTTTATAGATGGGAGATCAAATTGCCTTTTTAAAGGCGACAGGTAACCTCCCACTGGATACCGCCAAGTTACATACATACAGGTGGGCAATTATTGGTGTAATAACTGGGTTAGATTTAAAAATTTGGGCTGGTATGCCATCGCACTTGACAACACTGTCATTTTGTAGGCTCATAATAGCGTCTTGTACTTTGTCTTCATCGATTTCGAGGATAACCATAGAATGTGAAGGAGAATGCAAGAAGTTAGATGGTGAGTCAGTAGTTTCTAAATTTGATTTAATTTTATTTGCAAGTTTTTCCCTATATTTGCGAAAATCGATATTACGGAATCAACTGATACTTTAGCATCATCGCACAAATTTAAAAGTTCTAATGGTGGTTCAGTTACTTTATTTGTACAAGTAACGTTTCTAATAAACTCCCAGGTTTTTTTAGGATTTTTCTTAGCCTTGGAAAAGCCTTCAGGTCTCTCGTAGTATCTCTTGACATTTTTTAGAAGATTAGTACAAAAATTCCTGTAGCATTTGTAAGTTTTTCCAGTATCACGAATTTTATATATTACATTGAATAAGTTGACAATTTAGAATCTACTAGCGCCTATACTTGGTAATTTTGAAAAGTTTGTATCCTGTAACTTATATATAATGGGTCTTTAAGCAACTTATTTTTATTGTATAAACATGACACTCATCCTATTTATGGCAAATAAAGAAAGGGCATTGCCCACTCTTCATAGACATTTCGGCCATGGGTGCCCACAAATAAAAGCATATAGATATGATAATATACAATTAAAAGAATGAAATGGTTAAGAAATTGGTTTAAAAAAAGTCGGGAATTTTAAGATATAAAAGTTTTTATTTTCACAAATACAGTTTTTTAACAACTAATTTTACCGATTTTATCGCGTTTAATTTCTTTGATTTTTAATTCCCGACGTTTCGGGTGCTTTCCAGCACACATGGTCATGGTGGATTGAGGTGACTGGTGTACCGAAATCAGTGTTAACTTGGAGTAACTTCAGCTTTTTAATAACTATTTATGGTCCGATATACGCAGAATGAACTTACTGTCTTGAAGTCTTGCGTGGTATGCTTGGGTTTAGTTTTAATTTTATTAATTACAGGGTCCCAAACAGGTGGGAGTACCCAGCTTCCTTCTCTATTGAAATTAGAATGTTTTTAATTTCAATAGCCTCACATATCATCCTTGGCAGGAATCGATGTTCTTTCGCGAGGATTTGTGGTCTATCAAATCTGATATTATATGTATCTTCTTCAGCGGCTTGTAGAATGTTCTAATAGGAGCTCGCTTCAAGATGTAGCCAATCTTGTCCGTAAGACCTCTGAAATATGGTAGTACAGCAGGCACATGCTCGACTGTGCCCGACTTCACTCGGTCACTGTGACATAGGTGCAGCACCCGAAGCTTGTTGTCGTGCAGAACTTGCTTGACGTGCTGAAGCTCGGCAGCCAGGTGTTTGCGCTCACAGATCCCTTGTGCTCTCTGTAACAAAGAGTTGCCCACGGTAGCTAACTGTGAAGGATGATGGTGAGATTCACCGTTTAAATATTGGTTTGTATGGGACTTTTTTCTATATACAGTGTAACCTATGGCGTTAATAGAATTTCGGATGACTAACACATCTGGCAATGCTAAGGAATTATTTGCCTCTAATATAATATCATAATCACTGAATGGAATTTAGCACAGAGTGGTAACAATGGATAAAATCCATTGTTTTTTTTTTTTGCGCCCGAAGCAATTGGAAAAGGCTACCCTTTATGAAGGGAGGCGGAAAATGCATTACGCATACCACGATAGCCGGTCTATCGTGATTATGAGGGACTCACTGCCTACCGGGGGAACCTAAGTGATACCCTCTAAAAACCGCCTTTGGGGACTGACAACTGGCTGTTTAAGCTTCTTATGCCGTATCGGAAGCGACCCTCTTTTGGGAAAAGAGGGCGCAGGAAAAATTCATAATTTCCTCCCCAATAAGCTAGCAGGACCTGTCAGCAGATTCCCAGCACTCCTACTGTGGTGGTGGGGGGAAGGCCTTAATAGGCAGACTCGTTGTCATAATGAGATGTGTTCCAAGGGTTTGGGTATGAAAGTGAAAGTCACATTCATACCCAAACCAGGTAGGAGTGTATACGAAAATCCTAAATCCTAGAGACCCATTAGCCTCACATCCTTTCTCCTAAACACTAATGTGTGTAAGGGAATTAAGGGGGTCGACGCAAATTAACTTAATTATTATTATATTATAGGAATCATATATAACTTTTTATTATTCCTTGCCTTTAATAATCACATTATCCCACACGCAAAATACACGCTTAGACGTGGAGTTGCGGAAAACAGCCCGTCGTAAACTAACTAACTAATATCATAATCAAGTTTTGATCAGATCTTTATTTTATGATTTTTTTATAGGATAGCGTGACAACCGAGCGCACAGTCCATCTGATGGTAAGTGGTTGCTGTGGCCCATAGACATCAACATCTATCCTCGATTACGAATCAAAATACAGATACGTTGCCACCCGTGAGGACTAGGATGGAATGCCTCGTTGCCAGGGTCTCTGGTTCTCTACACTCCCTATCCGAAACACAGCAGCATTAAGCTACTATTTTACGCCGGTACTCTGTGAGAGCGTGGTCCTTCCCTGGTAGAGCCGACCCATTCATGCTACAACTATAACTGCAGCATGACCCTACCACGTACGAAGAATCTTATCTTATATATACAATCTTATACAACATTTGTATCATACACAATCAATACATTATCCAGGAATTGAGCAGGAGGCGAAATATTAGACTGATGCCGAGCCCAACCCAAATACCAAATTACTGTCATAACATGGGCACAGCATCCTACCGTTCGACGGCCGACAATACAATTGCAACAATACTTTTTGATTGCACTTCTACCAGAATCATTGCCACTAATTAAAATATATATAAAATATACTTTACGACTGATGTGTCGACTTGCGATTCTAGCCCTAAGTAAAGAGTAGCTAGGGCTAAAGTTTATTCCTTCCGTAATGCTGCTCCTGTGGTTGTTACATAGTTCTATCCGATAGCAACCATTAAATCTAATATGCTCACCATAATAGGAGCGAGCTTGCTTAATTGGTATGTGCCACAAGCAATGAATATTAAATCATTGTAAGTTAAAACAGGAAATTCCCTAACATTTTCAGAGTCTACATTTATATTTCTAAAGTCTGCCCTAGCTCTATTTAGATTTCGTTCCCTAACATACTCAGACAAATCATTATTTGTCTCCATATTTTGGTGAACTATTTCAAGTATTTGAGCCGCATCATCCCTGTCCCTTATTTTAGTGTGGAATTTATTAATTAGAGCAGCAGCCACAGCAAAGTCTATCATCAAATGTTTAGAAGCCCTGTTAAAATAATTTTGGCGAAATATTTTAAATTGAGTTTTAAAAATGCCATTCACCACCTCGACTACCCATCGACACATAGTCACGGCTCTGGACTTATTAGCTTCTCTAGTCGTTAACTGAGATTCACCATCGGGTGGAGACAAAGGTACATGAACCTGATAACCACAATGTTCTAAAAGAGGCAATGAATCCCTAAAGCCTCTATCTAGGATGAATACATCTCCAGATTCAAAATATTGCCTTAATGAACTGGATTCATTACCAAATTCATTTTTTATGATATCCGCATCTGAGGTTGTTGCAGGATAAGGGCCTAAAACATCTATGATGTAACCATCACTACACACAAAAAGGAAAGGCTTTATAAGATTGCTATATTTGTGTAATGAGTAAGTTTTTTTCTGATATAAATAATTGGAACTTTTTTCTATGTATATATATGTACCATCGGCAATTATGACAGGCCTCCTATTTTCTCCCCCATAAAGTCCATTTGGAATGAGAAGATTTCTTTGAGCTATTTCTGCTCGGGATATATGATTTATGCCCAAATTCGTAGGAACAAAATCCTGATTAATTATTTCGCGGGCCATATTTATAAGCCGCTCTAATGTGCTTCTTGGCACTTGCAATAATGCTGACATGCGTCCGTCACTATCTCCTATTCTTAACTTCATTAAATATGCAGCAAGTGCAAAACAACCCCTATGTTTACTTGACAGTCTAGGAACTACAGAGAGAATTTGTTGGTATTGTGCCTTTGATAAGCCTAGATAATAATGTACAATGTGCAGTCTATATGATTATGCATATTATCTTTCAATAATGTAGCAAAATCTTCAATTTGTGCTGCACTAAATGTTTTAATAGGATTATATATTGATTCTAAAAGTAAATCCCAAGAGTTACTATTTAAATGGTAGTTACAGATTCTACATTCTGGAGGTACATAGTAATTGTAATCGCAAAAAAGACGTACCCGCAACGCTGTTGTAACAATGAGTCGATTGGAGTCGTTACAACCAGGAAAAAAACATTGATTTTGTGTTAGTAGTGCTCTCTTACATAATTAGGCAGCGTTATACTATGTGATATACGATCTAAGCTTTGTTGATCTGGATGCAATACATTACCGACTTCAGATTGCAACGAGGATGAACTAGATGATTCAGATGGTTCCCGTTCTGCAGTTGAATGTGATGCTGCCCTATCAAACCTTCGCCAACAATTATGACACACACGAGATGACGATGGCAACTGAAATAATATTAAATACAAAAGTGAAAAAGTGAACTAAATAAAAATAAAATAGATTTGTTTCCTTTAAACTCAAATACATATAAAATATTTATCAAGTTAATTGTTACTGCACAAAAGCAGATTTAATGGCCTATATTATTTAATAATTAAGCACTTAAAAACTACCAGTAGTCCAAAAACAATGAAAAATCAATTGTCTCATTACTTGGTAGTTGGTAAAAACGGTAACACTCTACCTGGTGGTGACAAGCTAATCTTATCGCCATGTTATAAATAAGCTTGTATGTTTGTCAGATATAGTTTGTGTGGATGTAATCAGAGTAAAAACATGTATCACTATCAGATATGAGCACACACACTTAATAAATTAAAAAATGTTGAACACGTACCTCACGTGGTGCAATTTGATGGGCAATTTCATTCCTTATGAGTTCCTCACGTGGAGAATCAGACCCAAATAATGTGTGTGATCTTATTCTCAAAAGTGACTTGCCACAGCTGATACATACATGTCTATGACTAATAATTGGTGAATTTTCCTGTTCGCTAGTTGGATGTCGTATTTGATTCCAGGCTGCAGTCCAACATGCGTGGCATACTACACTATCACTCGAAACTTGTACCTAATAAAGAAGCCATAATTATTATATCTATTGATATAATTATAAGACAACTCAGTTAATAAGCATTGCTGCAATTGTAGAATGAAGAAAAGGAAGAAATGACACATGATTGTAACTATTTACCTGCTGTGGTCGAACCCATTCTTGTATAAGATTTCGCAGTTCTGGAATTTCCAACAAATGCCTTCGTGTTTTCGCTATATTTAAACATCAATTAACACAGCGAAAATGTCCTCTTGAATGAGTTACCGAGGGCTGGGAAGAAGTCTGGCCGGCGTGGAAGCTGGGATCATTGTTAACAGTGGATATCGAGTCCAAGTTCGTGCAGGGGTTATTGAAGGAAGCGGATGCGGGGTCCATGTTCAGGCCGTGGTCAGTAGGGTGGGATAAAATGTCAGAGTCCAATTATAACGCTTGTTCGTTACTTCGATAACAAATTCACAAAAATAAAAACAAACAAAACAACAAGCAAATGAATTCTACATGTGACTATTTATATATATATGACTATAGTTGTGAACTGAATTGTGATTTCATTCTATGACAGGGCTTAGCTGTCAGACTCGATGTTGCCACTTAACTGACATAAAATCAATGAAAGGATATCGATTTTTATTCGATTAATAATATCGTTAAAAAACAATCTTTGAGGCGCTTTAAGTTCTGCAGGCTTCTTAAAATATATTTTCCTTTATTTATTTAAATGCTATTTGAAATGTATTTTTAGGAACAGTTAAATTGTGCAGTTGCGTTTTGTTAAGCTTTAACCTTTTGAGCGCCACGCCAAAAACGCATTACCGTGTCCTGTACGCCAAAGCGCCAAAACAAAATAGTGTTGCCAAGAGTTGATATATCAATAACGTGAAATAACTTGTTTTTGATGGTTTTTTATGCTATAAATGACTCTTAATAAACTGTATGTTTTATTTAATGCCGTCTCCCACTCTTTTTATATATGTACTTTGTACATATAAACATAAATAAAAACAAACAATAGCAATAAAATAGTAGTAAACCACAGCACTACTCTCCATCCTAATGACGACACTGTCACGACTGGACGCCAACGGCGTAGCTGACCTTCCTTTTTGAAACATTCTTAGAATGTTGTGTATCGATTTCAAAATCGATCTAACCGAAATATACAGACATCGATTCATAATATTTTATGTGTCGGGGAAGGCGTAGTTCAAGTGAAGCACAGAAGAAAAGTCTTACACTCTTATGACAATGGGGATTTCATGTGATGCTGATGCTGCTAGATGATTTTGAGACTGAGAAAGAAAATGGCACAACACAAAATGAAAAATTGCTCTTCACACCCTAAATAAAAAAAACATTAATTGTAATTTTGTATTATTATTAAAAAAGGTACATAATTATTCATTAATCAACAATTGTATATAATTATTCGCACTAGGTAAATCAGCCTTATAATACCAAAATCTTGGTCATGGAATAAATAAACATATTTGTTCACCAATCAATCAAAAATTCAATTCATCAATCAAAAATCAAAATTCATCATCATCGACGCTTTCCAAAATCCGAATGAGTTCTGAGGAATCGTTCATGTTGCATTGCTCTACTTTTCTCGGTAATCACTTATGACGTCATCAGGGTGTCGTCTATCCTTGATCACGGTGCCCAGTGAACTGATTTTCGATGACGCGCTAAAGATGCGCTAGAGCTGAGATATTAGATTTATTATGTAAAGATGATCTGATAACATTTTTTATTCATGTAGCCAATTATAGTTTTATGATTCTAATTTTTAATTTTATTCAAATATCATAAATAATAGAAAAAAAACACCATTGAGCTGAATTTTGGATTGTTTTCAAGAAATCTATGCCTCCCGCGTTTGATACTAGCGGTCAACCATAGACGACTTTGGCGTGCTGGACATAGTATTTGCTTAGATAAAAATCCATTTTTATTAGTTCAATGTTTCTTAGTACTTGTGGTTCTAGAAGACTTGTTTTTTATACTCACATATTGCTGGGTTATTCCTATTTTGAGGAGTGTAGAATTAAAATACCTGTAATAATTTTCCAATATCTATATTTCATATTTTTGAGAGCCGGGTTTTTGTCAACTATAGACGTCGTTGGCGCTCAGGGCCCGCAGGTGTTGGTCAAGTATAGGCGACTTTGGCGCTCAAAAGGTTAAAGGATTCATGGTAAATCAGCTGGAAACTAACTTTGTTTCGTTATCATAACATGATTCTATTTTAAATGTATTTTTATAAACAGATAAGAATAACTTAACCGATCTTCTTTAAAAACAGATAAGAACAGTTCTTATCTGTTTTCAAAGAGGATCGGTTAAGATTAACAGTTAAATTGTGCCGTAGCATTTGTTACTCTCTAAAGAATTCATTGAAAATCAGCTAGTAATTCGCTTGTTTAATTATCGTAACATAATAATTATTTAAAAATTATATTAGCACTGTAATGATGACACCGTAAATAATCGATCGAAAAAGAGAATCGATTTTTTAAATGTGTTTTGTGATTGGCAACACTTTTTTTTACTCGCAAACTAATGACATAATGATTTACCTAATTTTTATTATTATGTTTTCGGTACTTTTAATTTGTGCAAAAATATTCCCATTGTTTGAGGACAAATGAATACCGCGATTAATAACCATAAATAAAGATATAATTTTTTAACAAATTCACATTGTTGGGCGTTCCATGGCCGAAAATGGGCAATCCTCTTTGAATTTGAATTTATTACCTGCGGTGGCTGGGTGAAGGAGCCTTCCGGGCCCGGTTCACGCTGCATATAACCTGAGAAATCCGGATAAAAGCTCTTCATACGCCTGGTCCGAGGATTACTATACGATTTCTGGTATGTGGGTGAAAGGGTTACGGACGCCCGGTTCACAGTACAAGTGACTTCTGATGATGATTCTGACTTCTAATTGGCACGTAATGTTGGGTAAAGCAAATTAATTCTTTTGTGTTGGGTAAAATAAAAGTGATATTTTAGCTCAAGTGTATATTTACCCTTGCGTGGGAGCTGTCGCAGTGGGCAGCACGCACTACGTAGCACTGCTCTTGAATTTTGAAGAAACAGACCCACGCGCACGTGTCCCGTTTAACGCTGCAGACTCCATACAGTGATATTTTTATAGATATGTTTAATGACAAAAAATCCACCTCACACAAAAATGTTCCTCATACACATTATGTTCACTACACGCACCAGTTCTGGAATGGGTATTGTTGTCCTTTTCTTTAAGCTTACGTAAATATGGCGTCATATTTGTTAGCAGTTGAATAGAGTGGCTAACTAAACACTTTCCGACGCTTCGGTTTTGGCGTAGTATTAACGTATCTGCTATTTTTATATACAATATGTAACAAACACCCTGTGGTTTTCATTAAGTGCGTTATCCGAATAAGTATTCAAACGTATAGAAATAACTTTAATTCAGGAAACTCGACTTGAAAATATGCAAATTAAATTTTAATTAAATAATATTTGTAAATTGAGTGGATTGATTACTTCTGCCTGAAATTATCAAGAAGGAAACAAGCACGGCGGCTGGAGGTGGCATACATCAAAGACGGGGTGCGCGCGCGGCATACCTACACTAACTGCAATAAGGTCGTGAGCTCGTCACTTTACTCAGTTGTTATCTCTTTAGTAGTCGATTATCGCAACTTTTAAAAATTTATTTCGACCGATTGTAGTAATTATGCACTTAAACAATAATTTATCACTGTCTTCTTGATGACCACAACTATGTTGTTCAATATGTCTGCCTTGTACCACCATCAATTTGCAATACCGACTTATAATGTCTGTACTTCTGCATAATTGCAGTCACATTTCTCGAGACACATCAACATATTAAAATATGCCTCGTTTGAGTAAGACACCGCACACAAGTCACTCACGGCAGATACTTAATTTCACAATATAAAAACAGATCTGTCCGGAAGTAATTTACGCGGGTCATAACACCTATCAATAACAGCGCTAGCTCACTGGTGGTCATAGATATGCTAGTATAATCGGGAGCTACTGGCATAGTATCTCGATGGCTATTGGTGCTTTTCGTTTGTTGTGAGGTGTGAGGAAAATTGTTGTGATTTTTGATGTAATTTTATAATAATAATTATTATTTATTTACTTACTTCAATCAGAGCCCGTAAGTGTTATTAACAAATTAAATTATAGCTAGGATTATTAAAAATACATCACTACATTAACAAGAAAATATAAAAAAATTATACAAGAAATCCACACAATGACATATACTTAAACTGTTATGCTGCTGTGTTTTTCAAAATCTACTAATTATCATTTTTTAATGACCGTCGATAAACAATACTTATTTTTATTTATACTTTTGACTAAAGAATTGTGTGACAAATTTTTTTATAAAACTTATCATGTTTTTTTTTAATATTACTGTTGTGTGAATAAGCCAACTAGCGCCATCTAGTGTCAGGAACGAGAGCGAGGGGAGCGTTGCAGTTTATGACATCACAGATCTTTCGACCGACAGCGCCACCCGAAGAACTAGAAAATCTATACTCGAACTCTCGATAACTTGCGCGTGTTTACTTGAACATTCCGGATATTTTGCTAATTTAAATAAATAGGTGGCGCAAGACGCGATCGAGACAGAGTTGAACTCAGCGACACAAGCGAAGCTTCGGAGCGGAATTAAGTGAATTAGTGTGTTTAATTATTAGTGTTTTTAGTTTTAATTTGTGTAAAGTAAATTAAAGTGTTAATTTAGGTAATTTTATCGGCAATTTTTATTGTCACGAACCTCAAGCTCGTAACAATTGGTGTCAGAAGTGGGATAAAATAATGCCGATTTTACCCAAGGAGGAAACGGAGGGTGTCCGTACCCGAAGTCAACGCCAGCAGGAGACGGACCAGAGGAGATTTGGTGGTGCAACGCCGCAGATGTCTGAGGGCCAGCCGCCGGCCACGGAAGCCGGTCCGTCAGCAGCTTCTACGTCTGTGGCACCTGACTTAGGTGCTCTGATGGCCATGCTACAGGAGCAACTGCAGCGCGGACGAGAGGAACAGGCACGTCTGTTGAAAGAGCAGCAGGAGGAACAAACTCGTCGACAGGAGGAACAGGTCCGTCGTTTGGAAGATCAACTGCGGGGCGGACAAGAGGAACAGGCCCGTCAGTTGAAAGAGCAGCAGGAGGAACAGGCCCGCCGACACGAGGAACAGTCCCGCCGACAGGAGGAACAGATGCTCCTCATGAAGGACCTTCATGCTACCTTCGGGAAGGAGATAAAGGAGGTGAAGGATAGGGTTGCTCACCATGACAACCGCCTGTCGGAAGCTGAAAACCGAATCGAGAAAACTGAAACCCGAATCGACCAAGTAAACAATCGGGTTGACATCGTAATGGCTGACATGAAGAAATCACTGGACGAACTCAAACTTGGAGATGGAGCTACAGCTCCCGTAGTAGCTACAACACCTTCGCTACGTGGGTTCAAGGTGCCACCGTTCGACGGTACCTCTTCCTGGTCAGCCTACAAAATCCAGTTCGAGGCTGTTATGAAGGCGAACAGCTGGAATAAAAGTCAGGCCATGACTGCTCTCACACTAGGCCTGCGAGACCAGGCCTTAACAGTTCTGGAAGCTCTCGGTGAGGAAGTGACTTATGAGCAACTCCTTGAGGCATTGGAGGCGAGATATGGCTCACCTGGAACACGTCTTTCGTGCGCAGCTTAAAGATCGTGTGCAGCGCATCCACGAAAACCTGCAGCAGTGGGCTCTAGAGGTGGAGAAGCTGGTGCGAAAAGCATACCGGTCTGTACCTGTGCTCATTGAAGGGAACCTGGTGCAGACATTCATCGACGTCATCCGCGACCTGGAAGTCAGAGCTGCTGTGAGGCTCGGGCACCACGAGACGCTTAAGGACGCCTTGGCCCATGCACTGGAGGTAGAAGCCGTGCGGCAGGATCATCGTTCCCATCACGTCAGGGAGGTTGCAGCCGCTACAGTTCGCGACCGCAACAAAGGATACAGCCCAAGGTGCTATGGTTGTGGGGAAAAGGGCCATCTTCGATCCAGCTGCCCTAAGCGAACCCTAGAAAGGGAAGGTGAACGATCCCAGGTGGGTAGTGCGGCTAACAGCACCGCCCAGCAGCAGCAGGGAAACGAGTAAAAGCCAGAACTGCGGGGCGGGTGCTGGCTGATGTTAAAAGAGCCCAAAGGATCTCGATCTCACAAACCCATGATGGGAACAGTCTAATCATCAAGGGCGAGGTCAACGGAATGCCGTGTAAACTGACCATAGACACTGGAGCCTCTCGTACGGTTGTTAGTTCCCAACTTATAAGTCAGTTCCTTGGGGACTCCGCATACAACCGAGAACGCATTAATTTGGTAACAGCCACCGGTCAGCGTATACCCGTCCGTGGAGAGAAGGACATGGAGTTGAAGCTAGGCAACGTGATCTACCTGCATAATGTCATCGTGGCTGATATAATGGACGACTGCATCCTAGGCCTAGACTTTATGAGGAATAATTGTTGTGAGATCGACGTTAAGCAAGGTGTTTTGAAATGTGGACAGTAGGAACTTTTTATGGAAGGTGCGTTACCAGGGAACGTGTACAGCATTAAGAAGATTGTTCTTCCGCCGAGATCGGAAACGATTGTTCCGGTTAGTCTTCCCCGAAATGCTGGGCAAGCTCACCGGTGTGTACTTGTGGAAAGGGTAAACAATGACCTTCCATGGAAAGTAGCTCGAACCTTGGTCAGAACCACTGACATCTCAAGAATACGTGTGCTGAACCTTTGCGACCGGGAACAGATTATAGAAAAAGGCACACTGGTTGGCACTTGTGAGGAAGTGGATTGGTTACGTCGGTGCCAATATATATCGAGTGGGACCCCCAGCAAGGATTCAGGAACGAGAGTGACCACACTTTTGGAAGACTGTCGCAGTGTTCTCTCCCCGAACGAATTGGTCAAGGCGAAGAAGTTGTTACTCAAATACGCCGATGTGTTCTCGTCAAACGATGCTGACATAGGAAAGACTGGCTTAGTTCAACACAAAATAAACACAGGAGAGGAATTGCCTATCCGTCAGCGGCCAAGAAGATTGCCGGTAGCAAGTGAAAAGGAAGTGGAAACCATGATTGAGGGAATGGTGAAGGATGGTTTTATTGAACCTTCATCTAGTCCATGGTCTTCACCCGTGGTGCTGGTAAAGAAGAAGGATGGCAGCACGCGGTTCTGTGTTGATTACCGCCGTCTGAACGACGTTACAAAGAAGGACAGCTATCCCTTGCCAAGAATTGATGACACGCTGGACATGCTTACAGGAGTAAAATGGTTTAGCACGCTGGATCTAAAAAGTGGCTACTGGCAAGTTGAAATTGACACTAAGGACAAGGAGAAAACTGCGTTCTCGACGGGAAAGGGTCTGTGGCGATTCAAAGTAATGCCGTTTGGGTTGTGCAATGCTCCAGCAACGTTTGAAAGGCTGATGGAACTTGTACTTACCGGGCTAATTGGCGATGCCTGTCTGGTCTACTTGGATGACATCATCATCGTGGGCCGTACGTTTGAGGAACACCTTCAAAACTTGGAACGCGTGCTTATGAAGATTCAGAGTGCCAACCTCAAGTTGAGCCCGAAGAAATGTTCACCATACCAACGGCAAGTTAACTTTTTGGGGTTTGTAGTATCGGAAGAAGGTATCCGCACAGATCCAGAGAAAATCGCCGCTGTCAAGGACTGGCCGGTTCCAAAAGACAAGACGCAGGTTAGAGCATTTTTGGGTTTGTGCTCCTATTACCGGCGATTCGTGAAGAACTTTGCAGATATAGCCAAACCTCTGCACAAGCTAACCGAGGAGAAGCGACATTTCTGCTGGGATGAAAGTTGCAATATCGCATTCCAGGAGCTCAAGGACCGTCTGTGCAAAACACCTATTTTGGGATACCCTGATGCAAGCAAAGAATTTATAGTTGACACAGACGCAAGTGATATAGGACTTGGCGGTGTGCTGTCTCAACGGAGTGGTGACCAAGAGGTCGTGATAGCGTACTTCAGCAAGTCGTTGTCAAAACCGGAAAGGAACTATTGTGTCACAAGACGCGAATTGCTCGCTGTGGTAAAGTCGTTGCAGCATTTTAGCAAATATCTCCTGGGACGAAAGTTTCACTTACGAACTGACCATGCTGCACTAAAATGGCTATTGCAGTTTAAAAACCCAGAAGGACAAGTTGCGAGGTGGATTGAACTACTGCAGGAATACGACTTTGAGATCGAACATCGCAGCGGGAAATCTCATGGCAACGCAGATGCATTGTCAAGAAGACCTTGTCCTGAAGATTGCAAACATTGTACTAGGCAAGAGAGTAAGGAAGTGGTATCCGTGAGGATGTTCAGGGCAGACCACCTCAGCAACGAGTGGAAGGACAGCTTACTACATGCACAGCAGGAAGATCCGGACATCAAGCCGATTCTGGAATGGATAAAGGCCAGTGCTCCCAAGCCCAAGTGGAGTGACGTCTCAGCGATGAGTTCGACCACTAAAAGCTATTGGGCCCAGTGGCACAGCTTGCTGCTTCAGGATGGAGTTCTGTGTCGTAAATGGGAAAACGTTCGGGGAGACAGCTGTCATTTGCAAATGGTTGTCCCTAAAGCTAAAGTACCGGATGTTCTACAGCTGTACCATAATGATTGTTCAGGAGGCCATCTGGGAGTTAAACGAACTCTACTGAAGATCCGAGAACGGTTTTACTGGGTCCACTGTCGAAACGATGTCGAGGACTGGTGTCGCAAATGTACAAGTTGTGCGGCTGTAAAGGGACCTCAGACTCGAAGTAGGGGTGCCTTGAAGTTGTACAATGTTGGTGCACCATGGGAGAGAATAGCTATTGACGTGGCGGGGCCGTTTCCGGAGAGTGAAAGCGGTAACAAGTATTTCATGGTTGTGATGGATTACTTCACTAAGTGGCCAGAAGTCTTCGCCATTCCAAATCAAGAAGCTTCAACAGTTGCAGATAAACTGGTTCATGAAGTCTTCTGTCGTTTTGGAGTACCCTTAGAGATTCACAGCGATCAAGGAAGGAATTTTGAGTCTCAAATATTCCAGGAAACTTGCCGAGTTATGGGTACTCATAAAACAAGAACGACTTCTTATCACCCGCAATCTGATGGAATGGTGGAACGATTTAATCAGACATTGGAGAGGTACCTAGCAAAAGTTGTAGACAATCGGCAACGAGATTGGGACAAGCACATACAACCATTTTTGTTGTCATATCGAAGTTCTGTTCACGAAAGTACAGCAGTGACACCAGCTTTCGCAAACTTTGGAAGAGAATTACGGCTGCCTGCGGACCTGATCACCGGGATACCACCTGATGCCCCACGCAGTATAACCGATTATGCAAATGACTTGCGGAACAAAATGAATGACATTTATGAGCACGTCAGACAATCGGGCCAGCAAATGTCTGAGAAAATGAAAATCCGGTACGACCGCAAAATGAACAATAAAGGGTTCAACGAAGGTTCATTAGTGTGGTTGCACAATCCAGTCCGCAGCAAAGGGAAATCTCCTAAGCTTCAAGCTAAATGGGACGGCCCGTACCGGATTGTAACCAGGATCAACGATGTGACCTACCGGATACAGAAAGGCGCAAGAGGGACTCCTAAGATCGTCCATGTGGATCGCTTGGCACGTTATTATGGGACCGATAATGCTCGGGACGAGCATGTCTTAGGAGGGGGCAGTGTTGTGTGAATAAGCCAACTAGCGCCATCTAGTGTCAGGAACGAGAGCGAGGGGAGCGTTGCAGTTTATGACATCACAGATCTTTCGACCGACAGCGCCACCCGAAGAACTAGAAAATCTATACTCGAACTCTCGATACCTTGCGCGTGTTTACTTGAACATTCCGGATATTTAGCTAATTTAAATAAATAGGTGGCGCAAGACGCGATCGAGACAGAGTTGAACTCAGCGACACAAGCGAAGCTTCGGAGCGGAATTAAGTGAATTAGTGTGTTTAATTATTAGTGTTTTTAGTTTTAATTTGTGTAAAGTAAATTAAAGTGTTAATTTAGGTAATTTTATCGGCAATTTTTATTGTCACGAACCTCAAGCTCGTAACATTACTACCATATATTAGCACAGAATAAATAATAGATATTTTGGTAGATCAAAATAAGCGGATCAAAATAAGTTAATCGGCATATTGTGGACACTACTTTTGATCACTCGAAGAGTGGAGTTTTTTGGGTTTTTCCTATATGGTAGCTAAGTCCTTCGTCGGCTTACATATATGAAATATAGATATTGGAAAATTAAATATTACTGGTATTTTAATTCTAATTCTTTCCTCAAAAAAGAATAACCCAGCAACATGTGAGTATAAAAAACAAGTCTCCTAGAGCCACATGCACTACGAAACATTGAACTAAAAAAAATGGATTTTTATCTAAGCAAATACGACGTCCAGCACGCTAAAGTCGTCTACGTTTGACAGCAAATGTTGTAATGCGTTAGGCATAGATTTATTGAAAACTATTCAAAGTTAAACGTAAACGTGTTATTTTTTTAAATTATTATTGATATTTTAATAAAACAAAAGGTAAGAAACATAAAACTATCATCAGCTACATAAATAAAAGAAAATTTCATCAAATCAACTTCGCATAATAAATCTAATATCTCAACTCTGGCGCATCCTTAGCGCATCATCGATTATCACTTCTATCAGTATTAAATTATTATTTTAAATACCATGTGAGAGAGTATCATTTATATAGAAAAGAAGGTACAGAGGATTGGACATTTTATTCATCATCACAAAATCTTCCAGCTGTTTTGAACGACCCTAATAGGGGTAAACAGAGTAACTTTTTCACAAAAACATGAGGCGACAGCTTTATAGAAAAAGTTAATATTCATCCTAGTCCTTCTTTACCAGAAATAAATCTATCTCATTTTGAATCGTATTGTAAGAAAATTTCAAAAATATATCGGAGACATAACCAATTAAAAGATGCCCCACCTGTTCCAACAAAAAAGTGGCTGTAGCTGAAGAAAATATCTGTAAAGTACCCAGTATATTTTATTCACAAACATTGCTTTTAAACGATCCAAAGATTTTTAGTAAAGTTTTTCATCAATATAAGTACTGTGAAGAACTTTTTAAACTTATTATTATAAAAAATACTTCATATTATTTAATATTGGTAAAGATTATACGTGGTAGAGCCATGCCGCAGTTATATTAGTTGTTGTTTACGTCAGTTGTAGCTCGAATGGGTCGGCTCGACCGGGGAAGGCCCACGCTCTCACAAAATACCAGCGTAAAATAGTAGCTTAATGCTGCTGTGTTTCTATGGTGAGTGTAGAGAACCGGAGACCTTTTTTACTAGAAACGAGGCGTTCCATCTTAGTCCTCACGGGTGACAACGCATCTGCACTTTGATTCTTAATCGAGAATAGATGTAGATGTCTATGGGCCACAGCAACCACTTATCATCAGGTGGACTGTGTGCTCGTTGGTCACCCTATCCTATAAAAAAGTATTATCGTTAACAGCGGTGTGTGGAGTTCAATATAAGGAACATTAAGAAAAAGAAAAAGTAAAAAACACTTTCCCCCATTTTTTCTTTTTCTGTCCGCCATTATGTGTGAATCTAACGAAGAGATTCGATACATTCTGAAGTTTTGATTAAAACTACTATTATACGGGAGATATTCCCCGTGACCATTGATGCTGGAAAGCACTTTAAACGTCCGGAATTAAAAAAACGTTTATAATTAAACGCGATAAAATCCGTAAAAGTAGTTTTAATGAATGTGTAGTGTTCGCGTAAATATAAGAAATCATTATTCCGAAGATTTATTATAAAAAAGGGAAAGATGCGACTCAAGCCGTGACAAAGTTTCGACGTCTATGAACCTAATGCAAAGTCAGTTAAGAATAGTACAAAATTGGTTTAAGCGTATTCAGTCCGTGAATTTCGTGTCAAAGATGCAGTTCGCTCTCATCGCCCTCATACCGTTAAAGTCATTATGCCATTTTAGAAAAAGTGATAAAATATCGGCATATTAGTAGTTACGACATAACCGAGGAATCGAGAATTGACTACAGAACAGTTTTTACCCATTTGAAAAGTCTGGCTATACACAAACCTTATATAGCGATATTTATGTACCACACGTGCTCACTGAAAGAAACCTAATGAATCGATTAATACATCCACCATAGACTTTTATACCCATGATCAAGATTTTTACTACCTAGAAGATAGCAACAAGTTATTGAACTAAATGGGTATAAAAGTCTATGGTGGATGTATTAATCGATTCATTAGGTTTCTTTCAGTGAGCACGTGTAGTACATAAATATCGCTATATAAGGTTTGTGTATAGCCAGACTTTTCAAATGGGTAAAAACTGTTCTGTAGTCAATTCTCGATTCCTCGGTTATGTCGTAACTACTAATATGCAGATATTTTATCACTTTTTCTAAAATGGCATAATGACTTTAACGGTATGAGGGCGATCAGAGCGAACTGCATCTTTGACACGAAATTCACGGACTGAATACGCTTAAACCAACTTTGTACTACTCTTAACTGACTTTGCATTAGGTTCATAGACGTCGAAACTTTGTCGCGGCTTGAGTCGCATCTTTCCCTTTTTTATAATAAATCTTCGGAATAATGATTTCTTATATTTACGCGAACACTACACATTCATTAAAACTACTTTTACGGATTTTATCGCGTTTAATTATAAACGTTTTTTTTAATTCCGGACGTTTAAAGTGCTTTCCAGCATCAATGGTCACGGGGAATATCTCCCGTATAATAGTAGTTTTAATCAAAACTTCAGAATGTATCGAATCTCTTCGTTAGATTCACACATAATGGCGGACAGAAAAAGAAAAAATGGGGGAAAGTGTTTTTTACTTTTTCTTTTTCTTAATGTTCCTTATATTGAACTCCACACACCGCTGTTAACGATAATACTTTTTTATAGGATAGGGTGACCAACGAGCACACAGTCCACCTGATGATAAGTGGTTGCTGTGGCCCATAGACATCTACATCTATTCTCGATTAAGAATCAAAGTGCAGATGCGTTGTCACCCGTGAGGACTAAGATGGAACGCCTCGTTTCTAGTAAAAAAGGTCTCCGGTTCTCTACACTCACGATAGAAACACAGCAGCATTAAGCTACTATTTTACGCTGGTATTTTGTGAGAGCGTGGGCCTTCCCCGGTCGAGCCGACCCATTCGAGCTACAACTGACGTAAACAACAACTAATATAACTGCGGCATGGCTCTACCACGTATAATCTTTACCAATATTAAATAATATGAAGTATTTTTTATAATAATAAGTTTAAAAAGTTCTTCACAGTACTTATATTGATGAAAAACTTTACTAAAAATCTTTGGATCGTTTAAAAGCAATGTTTGTGAATAAAATATACTGGGTACTTTACAGATATTTTCTTCAGCTACAGCCACTTTTTTGTTGGAACAGGTGGGGCATCTTTTAATTGGTTATGTCTCCGATATATTTTTGAAATTTTCTTACAATACGATTCAAAATGAGATAGATTTATTTCTGGTAAATAAGGACTAGGATGAATATTAACTTTTTCTATAAAGCTGTCGCCTCATGTTTTTGTGAAAAAGTTACTCTGTTTACCCCTATTAGGGTCGTTCAAAACAGCTGGAAGATTTTGTGATGATGAATAAAATGTCCAATCCTCTGTACCTTCTTTTCTATATAAATGATACTCTCTCACATGGTATTTAAAATAATAATTTAATACTGATAGAACTGATAATCGATGATGCGCTAAGGATGCGCCAGAGTTGAGATATTAGATTTATTATGCGAAGTTGATTTGATGAAATTTTCTTATATTTATGTAGCTGATGATAGTTTTATGTTTCTTACCTTTTGTTTTATTAAAATATCAATAATAATTTAAAAAAATAACACGTTTACGTTTAACTTTGAATAGTTTTCAATAAATCTATGCCTAACGCATTACAACATTTGCTGTCAAACGTAGACGACTTTAGCGTGCTGGACGTCGTATTTGCTTAGATAAAAATCCATTTTTTTTAGTTCAATGTTTCGTAGTGCATGTGGCTCTAGGAGACTTGTTTTTTATACTCACATGTTGCTGGGTTATTCTTTTTTGAGGAAAGAATTAGAATTAAAATACCAGTAATATTTAATTTTCCAATATCTATATTTCATATATGTAAGCCGACGAAGGACTTAGCTACCATATAGGAAAAACCCAAAAAACTCCACTCTTCGAGTGATCAAAAGTAGTGTCCACAATATGCCGATTAACTTATTTTGATCCGCTTATTTTGATCTACCAAAATATCTATTATTTATTCTGTGCTAATATATGGTAGTAATGTTACGAGCTTGAGGTTCGTGACAATAAAAATTGCCGATAAAATTACCTAAATTAACACTTTAATTTACTTTACACAAATTAAAACTAAAAACACTAATAATTAAACACACTAATTCACTTAATTCCGCTCCGAAGCTTCGCTTGTGTCGCTGAGTTCAACTCTGTCTCGATCGCGTCTTGCGCCACCTATTTATTTAAATTAGCTAAATATCCGGAATGTTCAAGTAAACACGCGCAAGGTATCGAGAGTTCGAGTATAGATTTTCTAGTTCTTCGGGTGGCGCTGTCGGTCAAAAGATCTGTGATGTCATAAACTGCAACGCTCCCCTCGCTCTCGTTCCTGACACTAGATGGCGCTAGTTGGCTTATTCACACAACACTGCCCCCTCCTAAGACATGCTCGTCCCGAGCATTATCGGTCCCATAATAACGTGCCAAGCGATCCACATGGACGATCTTAGGAGTCCCTCTTGCGCCTTTCTGTATCCGGTAGGTCACATCGTTGATCCTGGTTACAATCCGGTACGGGCCGTCCCATTTAGCTTGAAGCTTAGGAGATTTCCCTTTGCTGCGGACTGGATTGTGCAACCACACTAATGAACCTTCGTTGAACCCTTTATTGTTCATTTTGCGGTCGTACCGGATTTTCATTTTCTCAGACATTTGCTGGCCCGATTGTCTGACGTGCTCATAAATGTCATTCATTTTGTTCCGCAAGTCATTTGCATAATCGGTTATACTGCGTGGGGCATCAGGTGGTATCCCGGTGATCAGGTCCGCAGGCAGCCGTAATTCTCTTCCAAAGTTTGCGAAAGCTGGTGTCACTGCTGTACTTTCGTGAACAGAAATTCGATATGACAACAAAAATGGTTGTATGTGCTTGTCCCAATCTCGTTGCCGATTGTCTACAACTTTTGCTAGGTACCTCTCCAATGTCTGATTAAATCGTTCCACCATTCCATCAGATTGCGGGTGATAAGAAGTCGTTCTTGTTTTATGAGTACCCATAACTCGGCAAGTTTCCTGGAATATTTGAGACTCAAAATTCCTTCCTTGAACGCTGTGAATCTCTAAGGGTACTCCAAAACGACAGAAGACTTCATGAACTTCATGATTTATTATAAAAAAGGGAAAGATGCGACTCAAGCCGCGACAAAGTTTCGACGTCTATGAACCTAATGCAAAGTCAGTTAAGAGTAGTACAAAGTTGGTTTAAGCGTATTCAGTCCGTGAATTTCGTGTCAAAGATGCAGTTCGCTCTGATCGCCCTCATACCGTTAAAGTCATTATACCATTTTAGAAAAAGTGATAAAATATCGGCATATTAGTAGTTACGACATAACCGAGGAATCGAGAATTGACTACAGAACAGTTTTTACCCATTTGAAAAGTCTGGCTATACACAAACCTTATATAGCGATATTTATGTACCACACGTGCTCACTGAAAGAAACCTAATGAATCGATTAATACATCCACCATAGACTTTTATACCCAAGATCTAGATTTTTACTACCTAGAAGATGGCAACAAGTTATCGAACTAAAATATATATATATAATATATATATATATATATATATATATATATATATATATATATACCTAGTCCGGCCTTAAGTTCTGTTACAAAAGACAATGTATTTTTTTAATGAAGTAATGTAATATTACTTATATGTACATATTTACTAAAGTCTCAGCAAAAAATAAAAACAATATTCTATTCAAAATGGCCACCTTTGGCAGGTTTTTCATCTGTCTGGCCATGAATCTATGGATTTACGCACTGTTTCCACGGGAAATTTCGCCACTGCTTGCTCCAGGGATTTTTTAAAATAGGCTATGATATACATATCAAAAAATTGTACTCGAATAGAGAACTGAGAGAGTTTCTCATTTTTGAAGTTACGTACGAACTGAATACTTCCATTTTAATATCATATCTTACCCCATAAACCCTGCTCCACTGAACTACTTTTATGATTTTTCATCTACACAAGCGCAGTTTCACATGACTTAGGAATTTACTTCAACGTAAATTTTATAATATAATTTTCCCCAAGCCTTGTGGTAAAGGAAATGCGATAAAGGAATAGTTTCTCAAGAATTCTGTTAGTAAGCATTTGAGTTAAGACAACGAGCATTATCTTAGTGTCGTTTAGAGCAAGCCATGTACTCTAAAACTGACCATAATTTGTAGTCTAAAGGGTTGAGGTGTGGGCTAGATGAGGGCCAGTCTTCAGCTCTTATAAAGTCCGGAACATCGGTTTTAAGCCAAGCTTAGGTAGTTCGTTCCTTGTGCCCACGTATAGAGTCCTGCTGGAAAGTCTACGGTACATTTTTGAAAAGTGTATTGCTGAGAGGTTTTACAACACGATCCAAGACTGTCTCTTGATACACTTTGGTTGAGGTTTTCATTCCTTTTTACAAAAATGTAGCTTTGTGACACCTTGATAAGACACACCCCACCAAACCATCACTGACGCAGGATGATGACCACGTTGTACCTTTCCGACCACTTTTGCTTAATGTAGTGCTCTTCAATCGTGAAAATTTTTTCATCGGTAAAGAGGATATTTCTGTGCCCTTCACCCGCGTATCGCGACAGAAGGCATTTTAATCGATCGACCCTCCTTAATTGTAAACATTGATTTAGGGCGTGTCCTGTATATCGACGATAAGCACCGAGCTTCATGTCTTGTTTTATAATACGCGATAGAGTCCTAGCAGAAATCTTCATTTCTCGCGATAAGATTTTTTGCTTCCTAATGGGATTTCGACGAATAGTGGCTTTAACAGCATTAACAGCCTTTTTACTTCTAACAGCACGCGTCCGCCCCGATCTTTTATGGTCTTCCATAGAGGAAGTGATGATAGTACGATATACGAATATGCGGCTGATACCAAGCTTTTGAAGTATCTGTAATATGACCGACGGCTCCATACCCACTTTGCGAAAGGCCATCACTGCAATCCTATTTTCTAACAGCCCATTCATTCCATATTGTAATTTAATAATGAACACGAAAAAATATGTGATATGATGCGAAATCGAAACAACTTTTAAAAATAATGAACACGTTTCAAATTCAAAATAATTAAAAAGTTTAAAAATAGAAAAGTTTTTATGTAACAGGATTTATGCCCAGACTAGTTATATATTCAATCCACCCCCAGGTTTTCGCGCAATTTTAAATTTCTATTTGTTTGTTAAATTATGCGCGTTGAGTACTTATTTAATTATGTAATAGGATATAATGGTGCATTTATTCGCCAACAAACTGTCTCTACATTTCGGCGAAGTTATAAAGTTATGTAATGTTTTTTTCTGTAAATGTCATGAAATGACGATCGACTCCTCTCTATCGAGTCAGTAATACATTCTTGGGATGATGTATACGCTTTTACAACAAAATACCATAATATATACAAAATTTCTCATACCCAAAGTCCAAAAATGTTATTAAACTGAGTTTGTATAAAAAGGGTTATTATAATATTAAGGAATTTATGGATGATAATAACCCCTGGGAAGGGTGATCACTACTAAGGTATTTCTAATTTGTCTTGTGTTGTTAATTGTAAACATGATTGTAAGCTATTATTGGAAAAAAGTGACTTTCAATAAGTATTGTATCCTATCCTATCCTATATATTTAAACGAGCAATTCTTGTATATATATATGTATATAATCGGAATCTCGGAAACGGCTCCAACGATTTTCATAAAATTTTGTGTGCAGGGAGTTTTGGGGTCAATAAATCAATCTAGTTAGGATTTATTTTTAGAAAATGTCTTTTTGTCCGTGTTTTTATATCGTTAGAATAAGAACTTAAATTTTGACAGTTCATTAAAGATTACAAATAGCTTAATTGGTATATTGGGCGGTCACAAACTCGTAATACAATGGTTCGAGCCCAGACCGACCGACCGACTTTTTTTAATTTTTTTTCAAGTTTCTTTCTTTTTTGAGAAAATTTATTTTTTCGGGCCCTTTTTTTAGTATTTTTTAAAAACACGAAAATTTAAATTAAACTAATTGCACTCATGATTTTTATTCAAATAACCAGTTGTTTTTTCTAAATTATACGTCGTCATACGCAAAATAGGTAAATATAACCCATTTATATAGCTGGTGTAACTATTTTGTGCCCAATGTTTTATTTAATGTTTGGTTATTAGATTTATTATTGTACCTGTATTACTTTTTTTAGTTTCTTATATATTGATATGTTTTTTTAATATTTTTGGGTTGGATTTTTTGTAAAATGGATCGAAAAGAACGTAAAAGACAGCGAATTTTAGCATATTGGAAGAAATGTATTGAATGAAGTCGATAACTCTATCATAGCAAGAAGTGATCGCCGAAACTGAAGCGTATTTTGAAGGATTGGATAAATCGTATTATAAAAAAGACATAGAAATGTTGGAGCGGCGCTGGGCTGGTGTATCACTCTTAAAGGAGATTATATTGATGAATAAAGTTGAATTTTGAATTGAACTTGAATTGAACACGCTGACAGTGATTAATTTTAGACTGAAATGTTTCTTTTAGTTTAGATTTTTAAAGAGTATAGATTTTACTTTAGACTTTATAAAAAGTAACAATTAAATATCAATAAATTAGATTTTTGTTTATTTACTCCTAAGATTAAAAAAGGTTTTTGTTAAAGATTTTTGTATAGCCTTGCGGAATATATAAATATTACTAAACATAACACTTTACTTTTATTTTTTAACTAATTTTTATAGTTTAAGAATCATTCATGCCGAAAAATTGAAAAATTAATTAAATTTCGTAAAAATGCAGTAATTACATAAATTTCAAAATTCGGGTCATTTTGACCTTTTGACCCATCATACAGTAGTTGTACTCCTTTTTTACCGTACTCACGCCGGGTTAAATCATCTGAATTAAAACTTTAAACAGATTTTTAAACATATAACTTTAAACAGATTATAAACGTAATACAGGTACAATAATAAATCTAATAACCAAACATTAAATAAAACATTGGCCACAAAATAGTTACACCAGCTGTATAAATGGGTTATATTTACCTATTTTGCGTATGACGACGTGTAATTTAGAAAAAACAACTGGTTATTTAAATAAAAATCATGAGTGCAATTAGTTTAATTTAAATTTTCGTGTTTTAAAAAATACTAAAAAAAGGGCCCGAAAAAATAAATTTTCTCAAAAAAGAAAGAAACTTGAAAAAAAATTAAAAAAAGTCGGTCGGTCGGTCTGGGCTCGAACCATTGTATTACGAGTTTGTGACCGCCCAATATACCAATTAAGCTATTTGTAATCTTTAATGAACTGTCAAAATTTAAGTTCTTATTCTAACGATATAAAAACACGGACAAAAAGACATTTTCTAAAAATAAATCCTAACTAGATTGATTTATTGACCCCAAAACTCCCTGCACACAAAATTTTATGAAAATCGTTGGAGCCGTTTCCGAGATTCCGATTATATACATATATATATATACAAGAATTGCTCGTTTAAATATATAGGATAGGATAGGATACAATACTTATTGAAAGTCACTTTTTTCCAATAATAGCTTACAATCATGTTTACAATTAACAACACAAGACAAATTAGAAATACCTTAGTAGTGATCACCCTTCCCAGGGGTTATTATCATCCATAAATTCCTTAATATTATAATAACCCTTTTTATACAAACTCAGTTTAATAACATTTTTGGACTTTGGGTATGAGAAATTTTGTATATATTATGGTATTTTGTTGTAAAAGCGTATACATCATCCCAAGAATGTATTACTGACTCGATAGAGAGGAGTCGATCGTCATTTCATGACATTTACAGAAAAAAACATTACATAACTTTATAACTTCGCCGAAATGTAGAGACAGTTTGTTGGCGAATAAATGCACCATTATATCCTATTACATAATTAAATAAGTACTCAACGCGCATAATTTAACAAACAAATAGAAATTTAAAATTGCGCGAAAACCTGGGGGTGGATTGAATATATAACTAGTCTGGGCATAAATCCTGTTACATAAAAACTTTTCTATTTTTAAACTTTTTAATTATTTTGAATTTGAAACGTGTTCATTATTTTTAAAAGTTGTTTCGATTTCGCATCATTTCACATATTTTTTCGTGTTCATTATTAAATTACAATATGGAATGAATGGGCTGTTAGAAAATAGGATTGCAGTGATGGCCTTTCGCAAAGTGGGTATGGAGCCGTCGGTCATATTACAGATACTTCAAAAGCTTGGTATCAGCCGCATATTCGTATATCGTACTATCATCACTTCCTCTATGGAAGACCATAAAAGATCGGGGCGGACGCGTGCTGTTAGAAGTAAAAAGGCTGTTAATGCTGTTAAAGCCACTATTCGTCGAAATCCCATTAGGAAGCAAAAAATCTTATCGCGAGAAATGAAGATTTCTGCTAGGACTCTATCGCGTATTATAAAACAAGACATGAAGCTCGGTGCTTATCGTCGATATACAGGACACGCCCTAAATCAATGTTTACAATTAAGGAGGGTCGATCGATTAAAATGCCTTCTGTCGCGATACGCGGGTGAAGGGTACAGAAATATCCTCTTTACCGATGAAAAAATTTTCACGATTGAAGAGCACTACATTAAGCAAAAGTGGTCGGAAAGGTACAACGTGGTCATCATCCTGCGTCAGTGATGGTTTGGTGGGGTGTGTCTTATCAAGGTGTCACAAAGCTACATTTTTGTAAAAAGGAATGAAAACCTCAACCAAAGTGTATCAAGAGACAGTCTTGGATCGTGTTGTAAAACCTCTCAGCAATACACTTTTCAAAAATGTACCGTGGACTTTCCAGCAGGACTCTATACGTGGGCACAAGGAACGAACTACCTAAGCTTGGCTTAAAACCAATGTTCCGGACTTTATAAGAGCTGAAGACTGGCCCTCATCTAGCCCACACCTCAACCCTTTAGACTATAAATTATGGTCAGTTTTAGAGTACATGGCTTGCTCTAAACGACACTAAGATAATGCTCGTTGTCTTAACTCAAATGCTTACTAACAGAATTCTTGAGAAACTATTCCTTTATCGCATTTCCTTTACCACAAGGCTTGGGGAAAATTATATTATAAAATTTACGTTGAAGTGAATTCCTAAGTCATGTGAAACTGCGCTTGTGTAGATGAAAAATCATAAAAGTAGTTCAGTGGAGCAGGGTTTATGGGGTAAGATATGATATTAAAATGGAAGTATTCAGTTCGTACGTAACTTCAAAAATGAGAAACTCTCTCAGTTCTCTATTCGAGTACAATTTTTTGATATGTATATCATAGCCTATTTTAAAAAATCTCTGGAGCAAGCAGTGGCGAAATTTCCCGTGGAAACAGTGCGTAAATCCATAGATTCATGGCCAGACAGATGAAAAACCTGCCAAAGGTGGCCATTTTGAATAGAATATTGTTTTTATTTTTTGCTGAGACTTTAGTAAATATGTACATATAAGTAATATTACATTACTTCATTAAAAAAATACATTGTCTTTTGTAACAGAACTTAAGGCCGGACTAGGTATATATATATATATATATATATATATATATATATTAGTTCGATAACTTGTTGCCATCTTCTAGGTAGTAAAAATCTTGATCTTGGGTATAAAAGTCTATGGTGGATGTATTAATCGATTCATTAGGTTTCTTTCAGTGAGCACGTGTGGTACATAAATATCGCTATATAAGGTTTGTGTATAGCCAGACTTTTCAAATGGGTAAAAACTGTTCTGTAGTCAATTCTCGATTCCTCGGTTATGTCGTAACTACTAATATGCCGATATTTTATCACTTTTTCTAAAATGGCATAATGACTTTAACGGTATGAGGGCGATCAGAGCGAACTGCATCTTTGACACGAAATTCACGGACTGAATACGCTTAAACCAACTTTGTACTACTCTTAACTGACTTTGCATTAGGTTCATACTTAGACGTCGAAACTTTGTCGCGGCTTGAGTCGCATCTTTCCCTTTTTTATAATAAATCTTCGGAATAATGATTTCTTATATTTACGCGAACACTACACATTCATTAAAACTACTTTTACGGATTTTATCGCGTTTAATTATAAACGTTTTTTTTAATTCCGGACGTTTAAAGTGCTTTCCAGCATCAATGGTTACGGGGAATATCTCCCGTATAATAGTAGTTTTAATCAAAACTTCAGAATGTATTGAATCTCTTCGTTAGATTCACACATAATGGCGGATAGAAAAAAAAAATTGGGGAAAGTGTTTTTTACTTTTTCTTTTTCTTAATGTTCCTTATATTGAACTCCACACACCGCTGTTAACGATAATACTTTTTTATGGGATAGGGTGACCAACGAGCACACAGTCCACCTGTTGATAAGTGGTTCCTGTGGCCCATAGACATCTACATCTATCCTCGATTAAGAATCAAAGTGCAGATGCGTTGTCACCCGTGAGGACTAAGATGGAACGCCTCGTTTCTAGTAAAAAAGGTCTCCGGTTCTCTACACTCACCATAGAAACACAGCAGCATTAAGCTACTATTTTACGCTGGTATTTTGTGAGAGCGTGGGCCTTCCCCGGTCGAGCCGACCCATTCGAGCTACAACTGACGTAAACAAGAAAATATAGCGACCCTCTAGTCATCCCTCACCAATTTGGGTCCCGAACCAAACACTCATGCCCGAACAAGTTCACCGTATAGTGGAATACATCCTCAGCGGTTTTGCTCGCCATCAGAAGACCATAGCGGTCTTTTTCGACATTGCCAAGGTATTTGATAGAGTCTGGCACGAAGGCCTTCTCTACAAATTATACGACTTAGGCCTCCCTGACCGCCTTGTCCATCTCGTGGTCTCCTATTCGAAGGAACGTACCTTTCGTTTCAGACACGAAGATATGCTATCCTCTCCTCGTCATATCAAAGCCGGTGTCCGTCAAGGTTCTGTGCTTGTCCCACTTTTCGAATATCGTTGGTGAATGGTATGTAATACCATTCCCCAACGATATTCCCATCCCGTCGAAAGGTGTCAAACTCACCTTCTTTGCAGATGACACAGCCCCTTACTCTAATGGCTACAGATCCAGAACAAAATCCAAAAATCCGTTAGTGACTTAGGAACTTGATTCCAAAAATGTCGTATCGACGTAAACCCGGAGAAGAGCTTCGCCGTTTGCTGCGAACATAAACGACGCCGTCTCACTGTCATTCCGCCAATCAGGATATTAGGAACCCCTGTCCCCTGGCAAATGAAAGCCAAATACATAAAAGCCACCCTTGATACGAGGCTCACTTTCAAGCCCCATATCAAGAAAGTAACTCGCACCGTGCGATCAAACACAGTAAAATGTCCCTCCGTAGCAAGCGAACCCTATATAAGGTCTGTATACGACCCGTTATAACCTACGTGGCCCCCATTTTTGTTCATGCTAATGAACTAGATTATTAAATGAACTTCAAATACTTAAAAACATCTTTTGTTGTCAGACTACGAACGCACCCTATTACGTCCGTAACGCCGACCTCTACAGAGACTTAGAGCTCCCGACAATCCAGCGATTCCTAAAATGACTCTCTGAGAAATTCTTCGAAGCCTCAAAGTCCCGACCAAATCACCTCATTCGCGAGGCAGCTGCCTATGCAGCCCTACTTTCCACTCGCTATAGTGTTCGAAGGCCGAGAAACTCACTCTCGGACCCGCCCAATAAGCTTTTGGCTGACTTGAACCGCCTCCTGGCAACGCAGGTCGAGCCTCCACATCTCGTCTCGTAATCTGCCTTAGTAAGGCACACTTCTCAGCGGCTACCGCCGCCGGCACCCCCCTTTCTCCTAAGCATTAGCAGCTAATTTAAATTAGGAGCTAATTCTGCATGATTCAACATAAGGGATGTTGAAATACGTAATAAATTCATAAGAAAGTTATGAATATGAGCATTTCTGTAATTTTCTGGAGTTTTTTCATCGGAAAAATAGCCAATAAATAATGCCAGTGTGAAAGGAATTAACGGCCTGAAATAAGAATGAAATTTTAAGTTCACAAAATTGATTATTGAATTTTAAAAAACGTTAAACCTATTACGTTAAAACTAAACGTTAAGCCTACATAGAAATATAAGCCTACATAGAAATATTAGCTTATAATCACTATTTAAATAACGTAAGTTTTTTTTTTAAAATGAACGAGCGTAAATTAAACGCCACTAACTAAATCTATTCTTAGTGAAATAAAATTAAATCAGACTCACCATAAAACAATAAATAATATTCTAGTCAAAAACCCACATAACATATATTCAAACCAAAAGGACCTTATTATAGCTTTAACAAGTGAAGACTACATCTTTGCGACGAGCGTTATCAAGTTCTTTTTGCCACGCCTCTTCCAAGCGATCGCCGAGTCGCCCTGAGTGATCGCCATGACGCGCTTGAAACAGATCTTCTATTGTAAGGCCTTGCTTATATCCTTTACGAAAGAGACCGAAACTCCGCCTATAAAAATAAACAATATTTAATATAATTTAAAATTTTATCCTTAAGAGGAGTATTACAAAAAAACGCGAAATTACAAGATTTCCTCGTTGAAATTATATCTTTTTTTTCCCGTTGCTTACAATAACAATTACTTGGTTAAAATAGTTTGCTTTCTCTACGACAATAAGCTCAAAGAAAATTTTTGTTAACTTATTTATTTATTTAGTAATAATCATTCTCTCGATGCATATTTAGGTCAAAACTCTGAGAGACACGGATTGGGAGCTCTAATTTGTAGATTCTATTGAATATCGACTATAAAAAGAATATTTTTATCTCACAACTATCCTATACTTTATCAATCATAGAATATATTTCCGTTATACACCTTTAACATAAGGAAAAAGAATCGACATAATTCAATTAACGACCGAAAAAGCTTCAATACTAGCTCGAACATCTCCAAAGTTCAATATCATTTTGACGTAAAATTTATACGAAAATAATCATTCACATTTGCCTAAACTATACCACGCTTTTTACTTTTTAAATCGTTACAATTATTATTTATTGAATAAAATAAAAGTATCAAACATTTCATTGCGCCGGCCATCAGCGATCACTAACACTATAGCGCGAGCTCTTGTCGAGGTTGGACCTGTGTCAGTTGATTTCGCGCGCTCCGTCGTTTCAATACTATCGTAGTGAAAAGGAACTAGACAAACGTTAAACTAAGAAACAGAAGGGGGGAATCGAGGCTTCTCTCGATCCGGCCTCCTATAACGCCTACGTTGGGTTCGGGAACAACGTATGTGATCTCCGCAACGGAGTAACACACAAGGGCGATAACCTCTTCCTTTTCAGAAAATAGGTCCAGGCGGGGATTACGGGTCTTCCGAAGTCGTCCCGGTCCCAACGTCTTAATTCTTCGATATGGACTGTATCACTTTAAGGGGAGAATTCCTTGGGAATAAAACAGCAATTATCTTCAAACCGTTCCGTGAGAGACTTTTCCCTATCACTTCCCTATACTTTTTCTTTCTTCTTCTTATTGACTGCTGGTCTTGCACTTTTCCCGAACATTTCCCGAAGTTTCTCCGAACTTCCCCGAACGATTTGCAAGAAAAATCAATTTACTGAACTACCTCGAAGCCAAACGCGAAAGTGAGCCGCGCCATTTGTGCGCTTGCGCAACTCAATTACATCAATTTGTGCTATCACTCTCTCACGGTTTGCTCAATAACTTTATTTGTATAAGACATACATTTATACAATTTACTTACAAAGATAGCACAAAAAATATCTATACTACGATATACATTACATTTTCATATCACAAAAAACCTTTTATTTATTTAACAAAATATGCTTATTTTACTCACATGTTCAAAGTTGGAATTTCTTAAATATTTAACAAAGAAAGTTAAAACAATGTTTTCCACTTGAAATTATACATATCTTAACTAATACAATAGTTTAATTTACATTTTCTCTATACATTTCACTATTAAAACACTTTTCAATTTCTTATACAAAACTATAATTATTTCACTTATTCACAGGAATTTTCACATAAAAATAACACAGAATTCACCTCTTTTACACGAACAATCAATCTGAAATGTTTTACAAGTCATTTTTACATAAATTGCTGAAATTTGCAAATATTTAAATTTCTACATATTTGGCCTCCTAAGTACGTGGCTAGCGTTCGTCTATGAACTCACACTATTTGCACGGCTATCGACTATCAGTAAAAATGGAAAGTTTAGTATACACTAATATCAACAATACTAGGTGAATGTATGATTCTACACAATTCTCAAACGTTGAAAACCATTTCTAATCAGATTCCCATCAGTTATCATGTCTCTTATCAAACAATATAAGTGAATGTTTTCATAAATCAGTCATAGAAAATAGGCATTTGTTTTCATACAAAACATATCAAACTCATATAAGACAATACTTATGCAATTAATTTCCATTAGTTCTACTTATGCACAGCGATCATCTCGACCGGGAAACAAATCCTGGTCTCTAACTTTATTTTAACATTTCTTTAAATTAACATTATTGGAAAGATGATTTCAACCGGGGAACAAATCCGGTAACATAATTTATATCTTAAAAATTCCCTATATGAATTTATTAAGAGATATTACTAAGAAAACGATAAACTATTCCGGCCTGGGAGTCGAACCCGAGCCCTTCATATCATTAATTCGATATTTCTTTAAGATTCAACTAAGCATTTTCTTATCTGAATATTGTTGCTTGATAATTTGCTTTTTAGAAGCTATTCGTAATCGGTTAACTAATAAATTGAAATATTCTTATAGGCGCGTCGCCAACACGTAGTGTGCGTCGATTGCCATATAGGCGCCTCTATTTTGCGCGTGCTAGAGCATCGCCAACTATCACGGCAGTCTTTGATCGTTGGAAGTATTTACTTTCCTACAGTATATTTCAATTATATAAAGACGTAAAGAAGAATTACGTATTGAAGCCGTGGGAGGTAAGCGAATTAACGACGACAGTTCGTATCGCTTAAACGTTAAGATAAAAGGCATTTAATCGAACGACTTAGAGGAGATAAGTGTACAAACAATTAAGTCACTTAACCTTTCTCCGCAGTCAGTAAGCCGAGAATTATTGCAACGGTGCTCTCATTTGACACCGATTAAGGACGAGTTGATGTATGAGAGGTCCAGACCTACCATATTAATTGGCCAGGACAATTGGCATCTCATAGTTACTCGTGAATTAATTTCAGGAGGTAAGAACCTACCTGTAGCATCGCTCACCAAACTTGGATGGGTTTTACATGGTCACATATCGGGTGGCATCAAACCAAGTAAGATTGTTAACCACATTTCCACCAAGAAGGAGGAGGACATGGATAAGTTGATCAAAGATTATTTTAGTTTGGAATCTCTGGGAGTGTCTGCGAGAAAGCCCGCGAACGACCCAGAAGAACGAGCTTTAAATATTTTGAGCAAAACGGTACGTCGTATACCTAATAATAGGTACGAGACTGCTTTGTTGTGGCGCACAGATAATGAGTGCATGCCGTCGAATAGAGCGCAGGTTGAAAGTCGCCTGTTTAATATCGAAAAGACGCTCGACAAAAATAGCGAGTTGAAAAAGGAATACGAGAAGCAAATTGAAAATCTCATCGTTAACGGTTACGCAGAGAAAGCGAACCATATTTCCATTTCCCCACGCACGTGGTATCTTCCTCACTTCGCAGTGACTCACCCACAGAAAAAGAAAATAAGGATAGTTTTCGACGCCGCCGCAAGGACGGGCGGACGTTGTCTTAATGATGCATTGTTAACCGGACCGGACTTATTAAAGTCGTTGTTTGGAGTTCTGCTACGATTCAGAGAAGGAAGCGTGGCAGTGATGGCAGACATTAAAGAAATGTTCCTGCAAGTGAAAATCCGGGAAGAAGACAGGGATAGCCTTCGATTCTTATGGCGGCACAATCGTGACGCGCCACCGGAAGAGTATAGAATGACGTCACTCATATTTGGAGAGGCATCATCACCATGCATCGCTATGTATGTGAAGAATAAGAATGCGCAGGATAACGCACATATCTATCCAGAAGCAGCTTCCGCTACGGAAAGCAATTTTTATATGGATGACTATCTACAGGCATTTCCCGACGTGACGACGGCCGAAAGGATAGTAAACGATATGTATGAATTACATAAACGTGCTTCTTTCCAACTGAGGGGATGGGCTAGCAACCGACCCGAAGTTTTATGTAAAATGGAAAATAAATATAAGAGCGACAGTGCTTCGCTGGGAGATAAAGAGCACACAGAGCGCACTTTAGGTTTGATTTGGAATATCAAACGGGATATAATAAGTTTCTCCATAAGTCTTCGTAGCACACCGGAAGAGGTGATGGAAGATTTACGACCGCCTACGAAGAGAGAGATAACTAGCGCTGTGATGTCAGTCTTCGATCCTTTGGGACTCGCATCACCCATAACGATTCAAGGGAAGTCGCTGATCCAGCAAGTATGGAGGACAGGCATCTCTTGGGATGAAGAAGTTACACACGAATTACACGTGTTATTTTGTAAATGGATATCGGAATTGAAGAAATTAGGTCATTTAGAAGTACCTTGACCCGTCACCACGGACGAGCTAAGAGAAAGGCGGATTACGCTGATCGCCGCAAAGGCAAGAGTAGCGCCGCTGAAACCAATTTCGATTCCAAGGCTTGAATTACAAGCAGCTCTTATGGGCAGCAGACTAGCTGCATCAGTTATTGAAGAGAGCAAGTACGAGATATCCGAGAGAGTATTTTGGACGGACTCACGTACAGTGTTAGCGTGGATTAAGTCAGATCCTCGCGCTTTTAAACCATTCGTTGCTCATCGATTGGCTGAAATCAAAGATCACAGTAAGCCATGTGAATGGCGATGGGTTCCAACGTCACAAAACGTGGCAGACGACGCCACTAGAAATTTTCCTACCACCTTCGATGTAAGTCATCGCTGGTTTCAAGAACCTGAATTCCTTAGGAAAAGTCCTTATGTATGGCCCAAACAAGTGGACACCATAAATAGCTTAGAAACAGGTGAAGAAAAATCGCCAAAAGGCGTAAATGCGCTGAGAAAGCAAGAACCGTTAAGTCTACCAGACTACGGACGATTTAGCAGCTTTAAGAAATTCCTTGGGGCAACTACACGCACCTTACAAGCGGTAGAAAAATTCAAGAGTTTAAGAAAGTCGGTTAAAGGACCCGACAACGCAGCCGAAAAGTCGGTTATGTGTTCCAACGAAATTTTAGCAAAGTCGGTTAAAGGACCCGATGGTGCGTTGGACATAGCGCTCTTGAAAAAAGCTGAATTATTAATTTGGAAGTTCGTTCAAGACGAGTGTTTTCATTTGGAAATAAAATGCTTGAAAGCAGGCAAAAGCGTTGAAAGAAGTTCACGCTTAAGTAAATTATCTATGGAAATAGGAGAAGATAACTTACTCCGTTTAAATGGGTGTTTACCTTTTAAGTCTAATTTGACTGAGGAAAGTAGAAAACCTGTCGTATTAGACGGTAAACACGAAATCGTTAAAATGATGATTAGAGAAGTTCATCATCATTTTGGACATGCCAATCACCAGACGGTGATGAATGAAGTGAACCAGAAATTTTATGTCTTGAACTTGCGTAATGTAGTACGAAGTGTGTCACATCACAGTCAGTGGTGCAGGACATACAGGTCAAAACCGCAGAACGTGCCACAAGGAAATATTCCTCTGGAGAGAATAGCTACACAACGAACCACCTTTTACATGCTCAGCCGTAGATTATTTCGGACCTATGAGTGTGACTATAGGAAGGCGACACGAAAAACGTTGGGGTGTTTTAGCAGTACACCTGGAATTAGCAGCCTCATTGACACCAGCGTCAATGATAATGGCATTGAGGCGATTTATCGCCAGAAGAGGAAAACCAGCCGTTATATACAGCGATAACGGGACAAATTTCAAAGCTGCGAATAAAGAATTATTGAAAGCATGCGAAGAATGCTATGAGGGCATGAAAAATGAGTCATTTAAAAAGTATATTAAATGGAAATTTATACCTCCGGGAGCACCGCACATGGGTGGCGCCTGGGAGAGGTTAGTAAGATCGATTAAAATTGCGTTGACCGCTACGCTCAAAGATAGGAGCCCGCGAGAGGAGGTTCTGCATACGTTGCTTTTAGAAGCAGAGCATACTGTAAATTCCAGACCTCTGGTAACATTCAGTATGGATAGTCCTGAAGAGGGTTTGACACCCAATCATTTTCTTCTGGGACGCTCATGTGGTGATCGACCACCTGGATTATTTTTGGAGCAACATCTGACGGGTCAACCCAATTGGAAATCTGCACAGAGGTTAGCCGACCATTTTTGGACGAGATGGCTAAAAGAATACATGCCTACTTTAATACCTCGAACAGGTAATAACGGAAAGTTCATGGAACCTAAAGAAGGTGATATTGTTTTGATAATAGATCATTCGTTGCCACGGAATACGTGGCCGAAAGGCAAGATTAGTAGGACGCTACCGGGACCAGACGGTCACACCAGAGTGGTTGACGTCATTACTAGCACAGGTATCTTGAGGTGACCTACATCCAGAATAATAGTCCTGGTACCCGCGACGCCTCCTAAATGATGGTGCTGATGCACGGGGGGGGGGGGAGATTATTGGCGACGCGCCTATAAGAATATTTCAATTTATTATTTAACCGATTACGAATAGCTTGTAAAAAGCAAATTATCAAGCAATAATATTCTAATAAGAAAATGCTTAGTTGAATCTTAAAGAAATATCGAATTAATGATATGAAGGTCTTGGGTTTGACTCCCAGGCCGGAATAGTTTATCGTTTTCTTTGTAATATCTTTTAATAAATTCATATAGGGAATTTTTAAGATATAAATTATGTTACCGGATTTGTTCCCCGGTTGAAATGATGTTAATTTAAAGAAAAGAACAAAAAAATAAAATAAAAAGGATACGTAAAAAATTATAAAAAAATTATTATCTATACATATATACAGAATGGGTCCCACATATATGCAATAAATGAAACCATATACTTGTTATCGCCTTTGCTGAGATATACAAAAAATGAACGTAATCGGTCCAGTAATTAGGTCAAAAAGTAGAGTTTTAATTTTAAGCAAATTTGAACACTCTATAAAATTGGGTCACTAAGTCAATGATTCAATGAACTTGAATGAATCCTTGAACATTAAAAAGCGACGTTGCCACGCAGTGCAAACTATTGGTATTGCGACATATCGACAGTGGTGTCTTGTCGGCGTGCCACCCACGTGCAACGTTGTCACTCTTCCAAGGGGTCAAGGTACGTTGTCTAAACAGAGTGTTTACTTTTACTGAATTTATTTTAATATTTATTTTGTTTGAAAATTTCACTTTTTTATTTTACGGGTTTTAATTTAATATTTAATTTTTCTACACTTCTACGGACTAGTATTACTTGTGGTTTCATTTATTGCATATATGTGGGACCCATTCTGTATATAATATTATAAAGAGGAAAGATGTTTTTATTAGTTAGTTTGTGCCAAATAAGTCCGAAACTACTTGACCGATTTTAATAAATTTTTACCAATAGAAACCAAAATTATATTGAGTGGATAAAATTTAAATTTTCTGTATAACGTATATATGCCGATAGATAAAAGTACTCCATTAATTTTGCTAACTTTTTAGCTAAAATGATTGAACTAAATGAGCGAGGTGTCATATCATGTCGTGCGGCAGAGACGCGTGATATACGCGGGTAAAACCGCGGGGTACAGCTAGTTTATTTATATACGGAGGGGGTGAGCGTTGCAATATGCAGAAGAAACAGCGTTGGTGATAGCGCGCAGCCTTGTGGAACGCCAGCGTTAATGGGCCTGTAACCGGAGCATGCACCGTCTACTACGATCTTGATGCTCGGATCAGCAAGGAAACTAGTGATCCAATTGCACAATATCTCGGGAAGTCCATAGGAAGGAAGCTTCGTAAGAAGCGCTTTGTGCCAAACCCGATCGAAGGGTATATCCAAACTAACGGCCAACACCTCCCCCTTGGACTCTACTGAGTTAAAGGTAACCCAGAAGATCACCAGCCAATCGACCGCGACGGAAACCGTACTGACGGTCACTTATCAGCTGGTGATCTTCAAGGTACCGTATGAGCTGGCTGTTAACAATGGATTTCATTATTTTGGAGAACAAGGAGGTGATGGCGATAGGCCTATAGTTGGACGGATCAAAGCGATTACTTTTTTAGGGATCGGGTGCACGAGGGCTGTCTTCCATGATTTTGGGACTACGCCAAGGGAGTAGGAGTACTGAAAAAAACGCATTAAAACCGGTGCCAACTCCGGAGCACACATTTTCAGTACAATAGGAGGGACGCCATCTAGCCCACTCGACTTGTTGACGTCCAGGGAGAGGAGTGCTCTGCGCACTGAGCGTAGAGTAACAGGAAATCTTGTATGAAGCACTTACTCCGTGGGATTGATGGCGGGAAAAAGAGCCCAGCAGATCAGCTTTGTCCTTTGCGGCATGGGCCAATGAGTTGTCCTCCCTGTGCAGAGATGGGAGAGATGGCTGAGAGAAGTTCCCTTGGACAGCCTCGGTGAGAGACCAGAATGCACGTGTTCCCGGAGGAAGACGAACTAGTTTCTCGCCAATTCCTCTGATGTGCTCTGACTTTGCCTTGACAATGACATTTTTGAAGGACTTGAAGGCAGAATTGTACTTCTTTTTAAGAGTACTAGTATTTGCATCCCGAGACGTCGATGCGCAAGCCCAGGCCTGGTAGCACTCCTGGTTATGACGTTGAGCGGTTCTGCAGGAGCGACCAAACCGAGGCTGGGTTCTGCCTCCAATGGTTACCACAGATGATGGAACAAAAAGTTCAATTTCCTGTAGCACCACATCAACGAAAGAATCAGCAACAAAGCTGGGATCATCGGTGAGAAGTAAACCCGCCTCAAAGGGTAAGATGCAAAAAAAGATCGCATCCCGTCTCAATGTGTAAAAATGATCTGTCAATATATTATATATAAAACTATTTGTATCTGTATACAATAATTTGATTTTACTAAACTTTTTGTCATATAGTTATAATTAAAATCATACATTAATATTTTTGAAATATCTTTAGTTTATATATGGTTTATTTACGATTTTGTACCTTAAATAATTGGTTTGTTATATATTAACTTAGTTTTATGTGACTGAACTGCAACTAGGTCTTCCAAAAAAATATTAAAAGACTATGAAATTGTGGTTTAGCGATTAGATCTTGAGCACCTAAAGCTTTACCCTGGTTGTCCCAGTGTGTTACGTTAACCCTTTTTTCAATGTTATCCTTAGAGTCTTACCAAAGACTGAATTATTCATTAATTTATAAAAATCTTTTTCAAAATCTGATTTTGCTAACGTTCTTAATTTTGTATTTAGATCTATGTACATTTTCAACCAGAGAGACTGTTTAAACTTTAAAACTCCATGAATTTTAGTTACTTTAACCCTCATTTTTACTGCTTGCTTTAAACTTCTGTAATGAATTACATATTTAACTTTATTATTTTAATTTGGGACTAGTTTATTCTCATTAGTATTGCCTACACAAATGTTTTCTGGGCATAAAGGAAAGTCCGAATGTAAATCATGAAGTTCATCTGGATATTTTTAATCAACTTCTAAAATAAAACCGAAGTCCGACGTCTCGGACACATTAAAATCTTTATTCAGATTTACCCATTCAAATCCACCAGTAGGAAGATATCGAGATATAGCCCAACCATATATGGTAAATTGTTGGCATCAAAATATGTGATATATGAATTTGGTTACCCTGCATCAGTCCCCCATGTATTTGTTATTAGCTCTATCATAACTATTACTACATTGAGATACACCACCCCTGATACCCGATCTAATAAATGCAATTTTTTCATAATCTGCATTGCATCCCAACTTAAACCGGGAGCTGTGTAATAATAGGCAGGGTCTAAATCTTAAATATTAGTACATAGCTTTCTAAAGTTTTCAAATACGTCGGATAAAAGTAAAACGTCTGTTTTTAAATACAAGTTTGAATAATCTAGCATATTACGTTACCCAAATTGTTCCCAAACATCTTTAGCATGATTGTAATCATCATTTGAATTATGGGAATCTGTGAGCGAGCTATTAAAAATTTTTTGTTCAGTGAGCGACGTTAGGTTTAAACTATCATAATTAGTCATAAATTCATATGGATAAACGCCTTTCCAATTTAAACGAATGAAATCTTCATAATTAGGGTAATTTCTACGTAATTCTTGATATTGATAATTACTGAGATTTTTGACTAATTTTTCTAAATTACATGATAAAAACTTAAATGAATCTATGAATCTCAATATAACTAGATGGTTTTCATTTTTACTTTTTGGAAAGGGATATATATTTTTGTTTGTTTTTAGGGATAACTTCGACTTGGTGAAGTCAGATCACAAAAATATATAAAAAATATTGGAAAATTGGACTTATGCGTATTACGAACAATGTTATAAACATACATGGCAACGGAAAATATCCATTAAAAGAAAAAGAGAGCATCCCTAGTTTTGACTATCGGCACATTGATAGTACGCGGCGTCTTGGTGTCGGCATCGTCAAAAATCGGATACTGACCTGTCAAAAAAATTTTGCAGCTGCTTGGAAGTACAAGGTACAAGGCGCACGCACAACATATGACACTGTTTGATTGCCGCCACAGAGTGCATGTTACAAAGAATAAAATAAGTTTCCGGGTGCTCAGAATTGACACGAATATATTATGCTGATCTCGCAAGGAATATTGTAATTAGATAATGGTAACTTTTTTTATTTTGTTTGAAAATTTAAATTTTTTAATTTACGGTTTTTAAATTAATATTTAATTTTGTTATACTTCTATGGACTGGTATTACTTGTGGTTTCATTTATTGCCATGATACCACATACTTATATATATATATATATATATATATATATATATATATATATATATATATATATATACTTGTATAAAAGTACTTGATATTTTAAATGAAAAGAAATACGCCGTAGGTATATTATTAGACATGTCCAAAACCTATGATAGAGTATAGTACCTAATATTGTTACAGAAGCTATATGACATCGGTACACGAGATACGGCATACAAATGGTTTATATCTTACCTAGAAAACCGTAAACAATATGTAGAGGTAGTGCATTTTAATCATGACGCTGGCGAAATATGCAACGTTAGATCTGAAGCAATTCACATTAATTGCTCCATCCCCAGGGCAGCGTTTTGGAATGTTTGCTATTTATTATTTATATAAACGAACTACCTAGGGTATTGGCTGAAACCTTTATTATATTTGCTCATGACATTTCCATTCTTATTCCACATACAAAAGACCACAATTTAAAAATAAATTGAACCAAGTATATTAAACCAGTTTACAAATTGGCTGACACATAACAACCTAGGGATTAATTTTCATAAAACTGCAATTCCGGCAAGTTCAAAAATCACCACTAAGAATCGCTTTTGCTTATAATTATATAGCTATAGGAACTGTTGACAATTTCAACTTGTTAGGCCTGGAAATTGGCTATATTTTTTTTATTTGTCAAACAAAGCAAAATATTAAAAAAATAACCAGTATCAACTTTTTTTACTTCACGTCGTTTCAATGATATGTCGCTATGTACCTTACCGTAGTGTTTGGATGATTAAAATTCATTTTTATGCGAATAATCGGCAAAAATATTCAATTAATCGGCAAAAATATTCAAATAATCGAATCTTTTTTAATGTATTATTTGTTTAATAAAATTTTTATTTTTGAAATTCCTTAAATTACCTAAATCATGAATAAAAACAGTTTATTTTTTTTACTTTGTACCAACGTAAATTTGGGTAGGCAAAAAACTCATATACAAGGCCGCGCTGAAAAAATCACTACGTAATTACAATCTCCCGCCATATTGGGAGCTTACTGTGCGTAATTTTGTGATTATGTGTTTGTCTTCTTATTTTGTGACTCTAACTTTTTGGACTATTTCTTCTATATTCGTTGAAGCATGTGCCCACAGCACAAATGATGATTGGCAAAAGTGGTAGAAAAAAGAAAAAAAATTGATTACGGATGACTTTGAAAGAAACATTAATTTTGACTGCATTATTGAAAATTGAATAATAATAAATCTAAACAAGGTCAGCTCAACTAGTTGTACGTAAAGTGATTGAATAAATTTATTTTTAATCTAGTTTCAATCTTAAATTTTTATAACTATGCCTCTAGAAATAAGCAGTAACAACAAATACGAAGAAACTGATAAATCTTGGGTTTTAAATTATGCGGTTTTAATTTATTCTAGTATTATTCAAACCAAACTGTTAATGATTACCAACTCTAAAAAATCGAAATCGATTTTTTTTAAGAATCGAATATTGTACGTTTCCAGTTTTTGGTTGGCATGCTTGTTAGCATAAGTCTGACAGCTGTCAAAATGTATTTCATAGATTTGGTTGACTATAGTATAGTCATTTAACAGTGGCTCAACCTCGGTCCGTCTTCTCTTTTGTCGCTAGATCACAACTTTTTCTCTCTGGTCTCTCAAGATGGATAATATCTTGAGAGACCAGAGAGAAAAAGTAGTAGAGAGAAGTAAAAGAACCTCGGTCCGTCTTCTCTTTTGTCGCTAGATCACAACTTTTTCTCTCTGGTCTCTCAAGATATTATCCATTATTCATTTACTAAATACAGCCAATCGAAGTCCACAGATGAACGTAGTGGAATTATTTGTCATAGTTTCCTCTCTAAGCAGGTGGTTTTTAAAATTTTGATTTATCAGGAAGATACTGTTGCCTATCTCCCATTTCATTTGTCTCCGTCGTCTTTTACGATACTCACGGGATAGTACGAGTTCTTAGAGCTTCTAAGTAATAATATATTTATTTTTTGGTAGGAAGTATTGAATTCTATTTCGGCGCCGCTGCACGGTATCATTAAGATCCAGAAAATAGTTAGAACTTCATCAATCAGATAAAGCTTTGTTGAAGTAGTAGCTTTGTGCGTAGTAGTGCCGGTAAAGTTTTTAGCCAACTGCAAAAGGAAGAAGGGGTCCTCAATTTAACTGTGTTCTTTTTTTTCTTCTTTTCTTGTATTTAAATACTTATATTACACGAACTGATAGGAACTGATTATTAGAGCTAGCAGTCTTCAAACACGGACATCGCAACTAATTCGCACTAGTGTGCTGGCCCTTAGGTCCTACACGACTCAGGCGATAGTGGTGTGCGCCTAGGACAGATTTGCCTGTCATAAATACGAGTATGCCTAGTTGTGTGGTAAAAGGATGCAAAAATTACGATATAAAGATTAAAAAGGATATCGTGTCATCGGTAAGTAACCTTATATTAATTTTGTTTCAATTAATTTATTATATAAACGTGTTTTTAAAGTTTTATTTTACAGTTAGTTTAGTTACCATTACCAAGTGTACGCCAGGTCTGGATTCAGACCATCAAAAATGGAAAATAAAATTATACTATTTGTCAAAAATTATATAACGTTTGACGTTTCATGTTTTTTTTTCCATGCGCCCAGACTTCACGGGTCTAGTGTATCTACTTTTCGTTTTTTGACGATTTTATTTTTATTTCTGATATATTTTGTCTCAAGAACTTAGTTAACTGAAATATAATAGAATTAAGTTAAATTTTGAATATTAGTACCTAATATGTTTTATATTCAATAAGGGTAAATCGAAAAGAGTACAAAAGAAACGCTACCTACTAAATAAAACTAAAAATCTGATTCACAAATATTTTGAAACTCTGTTTTCAAACCGATTGCTTCTGGAGCTGGAGATAATGTTTATCGTGGTAGCCCCACATTATAGTTGTATCAAGAATGTAACATAAATACGTCGATTAAGCACCGATTGCCCTGAAAGGGAACTAATGCTAAAGAACACGCGGTACTCATGTACAATACAGAAATTCTCGTTATCGTAGTTAATGTTAAAAAATAAAACGACCTAATAATAATACAAGTCGGTCAACCTTAACATAAAATTATGGTATTTTCACTTAGTATTATTACTATACTACATACTACACACTATGAAATAATGGTACAAATAAGATAAGTAGAGATACTACGAAATCTGACCCTGGCTGGCTACGTCATGTTATGACGTTTGTATTATGAGTTATGACGGATGCGCTACTTCTTTTTGTATGAAGAAGTTATGATAAGTAGTACTATTGTTTATTCTGTGATTATGAGTAAAATATTTATATATGCGTATCCTACCGTTTGAGGTCATTGACCGAATACAAAAAAGGAGAAAGTCATAATTTCCACTATAATTGTTTATTTTTATGATGTAACATTGTAACACAAAATTATTTAAAAATAATACTAAAGTATATTTTTTGTTTATTTCTAGATTTCAGTGATTCCTTATAAATTACAACCAGATCTAAAGATTATTGAAATCTTTTTTTTCTTTAATTAATTAAATTAGATGCAATTGTGCGAAATCCTAGCACTATTAAACAATTTTTCGCTGATATTAATAAAAATTAACAGATATTATTATATTAATGAATATTATTTTACTTACCATAAAAATATTTTCGAGAAAATATTCTCTTTATCATGAGATTTTTTTCCTTTAAAACAACTTTTGAATCCATGATTGTACTTTCAAACTTATGGGATACCAAACGTAGGTTAGCCAAGTATTTTAACCTCGTAGGCTTAAAATCATAAATTAATATTTTAAAAATATTTAACACAGAAAAAGAGTTTACATTCTACAGGAATTTATTTGTTGTAAGCCTTTTTTATAAAAATTGTATATAAAAACTGAAAACTCGATTCTTCAGTTTCGCACGACCGCTTGGGTGAAATAATACTATAAAATAAAATACGTGCACTGTTTATAACAGAACAAAGTCACGATAAACTAAAAATGCATAATTAATTATTGAGTACTATGAATTTTATTCGGAATATATAACTAATCACAGACTTTTATTACACAACACAAAATCGGTCCCACGAATATCACTCCCTTGCACGTATACCTAACGCCAACAACTAACACGCACTGGCACAGTGGCACACTGGCAGCGCAGTCCGTGTTAGTGACCTGCGCTAGTATAATAATATTGTTACGCGCCTTAGTCGACGTCACTAGCGCCATCTAGTCTCGAACGGAAGAACTAAACTTCTAGAAGTTGAAACTCGAACTCTCGGTACCTTGCGTGTGTTTACTTGAATATTCTGGATATTTCGGTGCTAATTTATATTTATAGGCGCTGCAAGATGCGATCGGGGAAGTATTGAATTTGGCGAGACAAGCGAAGCTTCGGAGCGGAATAAAGTGAATCAGTGTTATTAATTATTAGTGTTTTAAGTTTTAATTTGTGTAAAGAAAATTAAATTGTTAATTTAGGTAATTTTATCGGCAATTTTTATTGTCACGAACCTCAAGCTCGTAACAATTGGTGTCAGAAGTTGGATAAAATCATTCCGATTTTACCTAAGGAGGAAACGGAGGGTGTCCGTACCCGCAGTCAACGCCAGCATGAGACGGACCAGCGGAGATTTGGTGGTGCAACGGCGCAGACTTCGGAGGGCCAACTGCCAGCCACGGAGGCTGCGGGCCCGTCATTAGCTCCTACATCTGCAGCACCTGTCTTAGGTGCTCTGATGGCGATGCTACAGGAGCAGCTGCAGCTCGGACGAGAGGAACAGGCCCGTCTGTTGAAAGAGCAGCAGGAGGAACAAGCTCGCCGACAGGAGGAACATGTCCGTCGGTTGGAAGAGCACCTGCGGGGCGGAAAGGAGGAAGAGGCCCGCCGGCAGGAGGAACAGGCCCGTAGCTTAGAAGAGCAACTCCAACGCGATAAGGAAGAGCAGATGCTCCTCATGAAGGACCTTCACGCCACCTTCGGAAAAGAGATACGGGAGGTGAAGGATAAGGTTGCTCAACATGACAACCGCCTGTCGGAAGCTGAAACCCGAATCGACCAAGTAAACAATCGGGTTGACAACGTAATGGCTGACGTGAAGAAAACACTAGACGACCTCAAACTTGGGGATGGAACAACAGCTCCCGTAGTAGCTACAACACCTTCGCTACGTGGATTCAAAGTGCCACCGTTCGACGTGACTTCTTCCTGGTCAGCCTACAAAATCCAGTTCGAGACCGTCGTGGAGGCGAACGGCTGGAATAAAAGCCAAGCCATGACTGCACTCACCTTAGGCCTGCGCGACCAAGCCCTAACGTGTTGGAAGCTCTCGGTAAGAAAGTGACCTACGAGCAGCTCCTTGAGGCCTTGAAGGCGAGATGTGGCGACGCTCACCTGGAACACGTCTTTCGCGTGCAGCTTAAGGATCGCGTGCAACGCAGCAACGAAAACCTGCAGCAGTGGGCCCTTGAGATGGAGAAGATGGTTTGAAAAGCATACCAGTCTGCACCTGCGCTTATTGAAGGGAACCTGGTTCAGACATTCATCGACGGCATCCGCGACCATGAAGTTAGAGCTGCTGTGAGACTCGGGCACCATGACACGCTTAAGGACGCCTTGGCCCATGTACTAGAGGTGGAAGCCGTGCGGCAGGATCATCGTTCCCATCGCATCAGGGAGGTTGCAGCAGCTACAGTACGTGACCGAAACAAAGGATACAGCCCTAGGTGCTATGGCTGTGGGGAAAAGGGCCATCTTCCATCCAGCTGCCCTAAGCGAACCCTAGAAAGGGAAGGTGAACGACCTCAAGAGGGTAGTGCGGCCAACAGCACCGCCCAGCAGCAGCAGGGAAACGAGTAAAAGCCAGAACTGCGGGGCGGGTGCTGGCTGATGTTAAAAGAGCCCCAAGGATCTCGATCTCACAAACCCATGATGGAAACAGTCTAATTATCAAGGGCGAGGTCTACAGAATACCGTGTAAGCTGACCATAGACACTGGAGCCTCTCGTACGGTTGTTAGTTCCCAACTTATAAGTCAGTTCCTTGGGGACTCCGATTACAACCGAGAACACATTAATTTGGTAACAGCCACCGGTTAGCGTATACCCGTCCGTTGAGAGAAGAAGATGGAGTTGAAACTAGGCAACGTGATCTACCTGCATAATGTCATCGTGGCTAATATAATGGACGACTGCATCCTTGGCCTAGACTTTATGAGGAATAATTGTTGTGAGATCGACGTTAAGCAAGGTGTTTTGAAATGTGGACAGGAGGAACTTTTTATGGAAGGTGCGTAACCAGGGAACGTGCACAGCATTAAGAAGATTGTTCTTCCGCCGAGATCAGAAACAATTGTGCCGGTTAGACTACCTCGAAACGCTGGGCAAGCTCAGCGTTGTGTACTTGTGGAAAGGGTAAACAATGATCTTCCATGGAAAGTGGCTCGAACCTTGGTCAGCACCACTGACATCTCAGGAGTACGTGTGCTGAACCTTTGTGACCGGGAGCAGATTATAGAAAAAGGCACGCTGGTTGGTACTCGTGAGGAAGTGGATTGGTTACGTCGGTGCCGATATCTATCGAGTGAGACCCCTAGCAAGGATGCACAAACGAGAGTGACCACACTTATGGAAGACTGTCGCAGCATTCTCGCCCCGAACGAAATGGTCAAGGCAAAGAAGTTGTTACTCAAGTACGCCGATGTATTCTCATCAAACGATGCTGACATAGGAAAGACTGGCTTAGTTCAACACAAAATAAACACAGGAGAAGTATTGTCTATCCGTCAGCGGCCAAGACGACTGCCGGTAGCACGTGAAAAGGAAGTAGAAACCATGATTGAAGGAAGGTGAAGGATAGTGTTATTGAACCTTCCTCTAGTCCATGGTGTTCACCCGTGGTGCTGGTAAAGAAGAAGGATGGCAGCATGCGGTTTTGTGTTGACGACCGCCGTCTGAACGACGTTACGAAGAAGGACAGCTATCCCTTGCCAATAATTGATGACACGCTGGACATGCTTACAGGAGTAAAGTGGTTTAGCACGCTGGATCTAAAAAGTGGCTACTGGCAAGTTGAAATTGACCCTAAGGACAAGGAGAAAACTGCGTTCTCGACGGGAAAGGGTCTGTGGCAATTTAAAGTAATGCCGTTTGGGTTGTGCAATGCTCCAGCAAACGTTTGAAAGGCTGATGGAACTTGTACTCACCGGGCTAATTAGCGATGCCTGCCTTTTCTACTTGGATGACATCATCATCGTGGGCCGTACGTTTGAGGAACACCTTCAAAACCTGGAACGCGTGCTCGTGAAGATTCAGAGTGCCAACCTCAAGTTGAGTCCGAAGAAATGTTCACTATTCAAACGGCAAGTCAACTTTTTGGGGTATGTAGTATCGGAAGAAGGTATCCGCACGGATCCAGAGAAAATCGCAGCTGTAAAGGATTGGCCGGTTCCAAAAGACAAGACGCAGTTTAGAGCATTTTTGGGTTCGTACTCCTATTACCGGTAATTTGTGAAGAACTTTGCAGATATAGCCAAAACTCTGCATAAGCTAACTGAGGAGAAGCGACATTTCTGCTGGGATGAAAGTTGCAATATCGCATTCCAGGAGCTCAAAGACCGTCTGTGCAAAACACCTATTTTGGGATACCCTGATGCAAGCAAAGAATTTGTAGTTGACACAGACGCAAGTGATATAGGACTTGGCGGTGTGTTGTCTCAACGGAATGATGACCAAGAAGTCGTGATAGCGTACTTCAGCAAGTCATTGTCAAAACCGGAAAGGAACTATTGTGTCACAAGACGCAAATTGCTAGCGGTGGTAAAGTCCTTGCAGCATTTTAGCAAATATATTCAATTTTAAATATATATAATTAAGAAATTTCACTTACGAACTGACCATGCTGCACTAAAGTGGCTATTGCAGTTTAAAAATCCAGAAGGACAAGTTGCGAGGTGGATTGAACTACTGCAGGAATATGACTTTGAGATTGAACATCGCAGCGGGAAATCTCATGGCAACATGGCAACTCTAAAACCCGGTACGACCGCAAGATGAACAACAAAGGGTTCGACGAAGGTTCACTTGTGTGGTTACACAATCCAGTCCGCAGCAAAGGGAAATCTCCTAAGCTTCAAGCTAAATGGGACGGCCCGTAGCGGATTGTGACCAGGATCAACGATGTAACCTACCGGATACAGAAAGGCGCAAGAGGGACTCCTAAGATCGTCCATGTGGATCGCCTGGCGTGATATTATGGGGCCGATAATGCTCGGGAAGAGCATGTTTCAGGAGGGGGCGGTGTTACGCGCCTTAGTCGACGGCACTAGCGCCATCTAGTCTTGAACCGAAGAACTAAACTTCTTGAAGTTGAAACTCGAACTCTCGGTATCTTTCGCGTGTTTACTAGAATATTGTTACGCGCTCAAGTCGACGGCACTAGCGCCATCTAGTCTCGAACTGAAGAACTAAACTTCTTGAAGTCGAAACACGAACTCTCGGTACCTTGCGCGTGTTTACTAGAATATTCTAGATATTTCGCTGCTAATTTATATAAATAGGCGCCGCAAGATGCGATCGGGGAAGTATTGGAGTTGGCGACACAAGCGAAGCTTCGGAGCGGAATAAAGTGAATCAGTGTGATTAATTATTAGTGTTTTTAACTTTAATTAGTGTAAAGTGAATTAAAGTGTTAATTTAGGTAATTCTATCGGCAATTTTTATTGTCACGAACCTCAAGCTCGTAACAATATTCTGGATATTTCGGTACTAATTTATATTTATAGGCGCTGCAAGATGCGATCGGGGAAGTATTGAATTTGGCGAGACAAGCGAAGCTTCGGAGCGAAATAAAGTGAATCAGTGTGATTAATTATTAGTGTTTTAAGTTTTAATTTGTGTAAAGAAAATTAAAGTGTTAATTTAGGTAATTTTATCGGCAATTTTTATTGTCACGAACCTCAAGCTCGTAACAATATAATTATACAGTAATCTTTGGACCGGCGTTAGGTGCTAGTAGTAGTATGACACTGCATTGGCGCCAGGCTATTGTTGATAACACTCTTTAAAGAAAACGCGCTGAATTGACTTCAACAAAGCGCTAGATTTTTTTAAATAGAATAAGGGTGACAAACGAGCACACAGTCCACTTGATGGTAAGTGGATGCTGTGGCCTATAGACATCCACATTTATCCTCGATTAAGCATCAAAACGCAGATGCGTTTTCTTCCCTGAGGACCAAGATGGAATGCCTCGTTTCCAGTAAAAAAGGGTATCCAGATCTCTACGCTCACCATACGAAACAAAGCAGTACTAAGCTGCCATATTACGCTGGTATTCTGTGAGATCGTGGTCTTTCCCCGATCGAGCCGACCCATTCGAGTTACAACCATAATATAGCGGCAGCGTGCTCTATCACATATGAATTTTTTCGATATTGGGTATTTTAGGAAAAAAAGCGCTAAATTGTAAAAACTATAAAAAATTGCGTTATTATCACTTTTAATTAAAATTTATACAAAAAGACAAAAATTATTTTCAAATTTAATAGCCTTATCTTAACTTTATCGTCAGAATCTTGTTCTTTTTGAAAAATTTCCTTGCTTCTGCTGAGTAAAAGTGGAAGGCCCTGCTTGTACTGTAATGGAATTTCGTTTTGACATTTGGAATATATAGAAACCGTTACTGCCAACTTTTTTAATTTTTTTTAAATGTTGGATTAAAAATGTTCAACCCATTTCAAATACATAAAATTCGAATTTAGTGTATTAAGATTCATACGGTTTCGTAACTTTGATTTATTAACGTTCATCTGAATGAAAATCCTTTCGACGTCAGCGTTCGAGTGGGATAAATCCAAAACATGTAAAGCAAGGTCTGCCAACTCTAAAAATAGATTTCTACCACCAGCATCTTTGTATTCTTAAACTTCCGTCCGAAATTGTAGAGTGTCATTTGTGAATATCCATGTCTCAAATTATATCTACTATAGTCCGCCACTGACCAATGATTTTATCTGTCATCTGCGCTTATGCTAAAACTTTCAGCTACTTATATGATTTCCCACCCTTTGTTCGTCTCTAAAATTTCAGTAACTCTAATTATATTCATTTTTTTAATACGTGGACATTCTTTGAAAATCTCTCTTATCAGTGGCTTCTTATCAGTTTTCGAAGCCCGGGCCACCTGGAAATTCACCCTCCCCCCCATTTTTTTAAATTATTTTAATTTAAACTTTAAATACTTTAACTTATTGAAAGTCAATATAAACTACCACTGATTCGGAAGGAGCAAACATCTATGGGCAGAAATGGCGCAAGAAACCTACAGGAAGTTCATCTTTTAAAATTGTCAGATTTGTCATGGCATAACTTTACTAACTAAACACTAGGTACATACAACAATAAATAATAATAATAACGAATGTACAATTGCTTTTTAAATTATACATAGTGCTCAACACTTAGCAACCTTTACAGGTATTGCAAAAAAGTATACTTGGATGTAGTTATACTTAAGGGGCAGACATGAGCGCCAGCCATCATTTTATTTCTTTACTCCTAAATCGGATCAAATTTAAAAAATCTAAAACTAAGTTGACTGGGTAGTGGATTATTGGAATCACTTTTCGTTATTTTGCATTAGATAAATTAAGAGAAGCGTTAATTACCGCCAAAGGTAGATACTTACAGCGGTTGTCAACGTTCTCTTAACCCACAGCAATTGAGATCAACTTGGATAGAAAAAAATATTTATGTTATAGGTTGCCTAGAATTATTAATTATTTCTGTCACTATTAGTTTTAAAATTAGACTAAAAATGTACTTTTCGTGTTTTTTTTTCGAAGCATATTCCATTTCCAGAATAGCTAAATTTCTCGATGTTGACGCAGTCGATCTTAGATAATTTTTTTATTAACTTTAGTTTTAAAAAGCTGCTCTCGCAACTTGCATTACTAACGGCAAATGTTAAAAAAATCCTATTATTTTTTTCATTATGACAACGTTTGGTAAGCCATCTTGAAGTTACGACTCAATTACGTATTTTAATAAACCCAGAAAGCCGGACTTAATAAGCCCTTTTTACAATTTTAGCCTGTTGCATCTGCAACGCACGTAGACGTGTGCGCTTCTTTTTTTGTGCGCCCGAAGCAAATATGGACAACCCTCCGGAAAGCGGGGGAGGGAGGCGGTGAATGCTCATAGCATACCACGCAGCCGGCTGCGTGGTTATGTGGAGACTTTTACCAACTAAACACCGCCTTTAGGGACTAGCTTAATCTAGCTAGAGATCTTTAAGCCGTGTCGAACGCGACCCCCCTTGGGTGGAAGGGGGGCGCTAGCGGTGAATAGCCGCTGGGAAGAGTTGCTGCCTAATTAATGCAGCTTACGAATGGGATGACTACTTATATTGAGTTTAGAAGGTGTTGGTGCCCGGTAAGCGCGAGCAGACGGTCTTGAGGGGACTGAGAAGCGCGCAGTTTGCGTGCTAAAATTGCGATCTCTCTTACGTCGATATTGTGGATAGCAGTGTATACTGTATCCCGCCTGCCTGATGTCGTGGCTCTAGTGGGCGAAGATGAGGAGGCCTGTAGGGTCCCTGAGGATGATATACGTCCTGAGGTGACTGAGAGTTGCCCTGAAGGGGCATTTTGGATGGGAGAGCCGGGAATGTACGGTCATTGACCGGTGGCGGAGCTTTTTTGGCAGCTTTGTTGCTGAGATTGGGGCCAGCCTCTGAAGTTGGCCGTATGGCCGGTCTGTCCGCAAAGGACGCAAGCGGGTGGGTACTCGGTATCACGGGGCCGAGGACACTCTTTCGAGCTGTGCGGGTCTAGGCACTTAACGCACCTGGGAGGGGCTGAGCAGTTGGCCGCCGCATGCCCGTAGGATTGGCAGCGGTGGCACTGCGCCGGAAAACCGCACCTATAGGGGACTTCGACTTTGACTCTCGACAGGTCGCACACAGTGTGTACCTGTCGGAATATGTCTTTCGCCTTAGGCACGTTGGACAAAATGAGGAGGGCAAGCGAGTACCTCTTGCCCCTACTGCTGTGCATCTTGTGCACAGCCTCAACTGGGAATCCCTGGGATTTAAGGTCCTCCAGAATTTCCTCGTTGACGAGTTCAAAGGGAACTCCGCGGAGGACAGCCCTGACTTTACGTTCTTCAGGGAGAGAGTAGGTGTGATAGGGCACACTTTCGGATGTGAAGAGTTTGGTGATGTTTCTAAAGTGTTCCATAGACTGCGGAACGATTTTAATTGACTCACCAAGGTTGGTGGCTTGGTCATATTTAAAGCCTACGTCGTAACAGGCTTTAGAAAGTCTAGTAAATTGCGCCTTGTCCCTGAGGAAGACAGGGGGCGGGACCTGTTTCTTTGTGGCAGCGACGGGGGCTAAGGTGAAGCGAGCAAGCGCGGGTGCTGCGGGGGCAGGAGGTGCGCGAGAGGTCGCAGCGTGTTTCGAACCGCGCTTGGATTTCACTTCCGTGAAGGGGGTCGTATCAATAACTGATTGATCGGACTGCGATGATTCCGAGGAGCAGCTACTGGGTGAGGAGATCGACGTAGGAGCGGACCTCTTACGGGTGGACGAAATTTCAGACACGGTGTCCGAGTGCTTCATGGCTTCGGAGTCATCCTCCACTAAGAATTCCGCGATGACGGGCTGAGGGTTACATGCCTGAGGGGCAATGGGGACATGATTGGAGCTAAAAGCCCTGAAGAGAAGGGTTTCGTCAACATTGACGGCTACTCCCTGATTTTGGCCAAATTGACGAATCACGGCCGCAATCTGGCTCACAAATTGGCTTATGTCTATGGTAGACATGTTGGGTGGACTGGGAGGTCAACGATGTATTCCAAGAAACTGGGGTTCCTTTGTCCTGAGAAGAACAAAGGGCTCCCTTGGCAGAAAGGAGGGCGCAATGCGCTTCTGTTAGAACTGTTCTGTATTTATATCCCATCGAGCTTGATGTAAGTTAAATTCTTCCGGCATAAACATTTAATTTTTTTTCGCACGCGGGACGTTCCGTAGGCGGGACCCAATTACAAATTATAAACCGAAAGGAAATTAATGGGTTTCGCTTGCTACTAAATATAATATATAACTTAGGATATTTAACTTGGGCTTTTAGCTTATAATATAGTCTGTTTAACCGAAGTAGAGTTTACCTTGTTTAAAGTTTTTTTTTGTTTTTTTCGGCCACTTGTAAACGATATAATAAAAAAATTAGTTCAAATTTTGAAAATGGAACTCTTCCAATATTATTTCAAAATTTTGGAAATTGTCTGTGTCACGTCAGAATGAATTTAACGCGAGAAAATTTTCGTACAATGATTTTTTATGACTTTCGATGTCATTTAATAATAATAATAATAATCATTTATTGACGGACAACAAAGGCCCGTAAAAAAGAAACATAATTACTTATAATCAACAAACATAAAAAATTGAAATAAAATGAAATAATAATGAAATACCAAAATAAATATAAATTAAATAAATGCCATCAAACAAATTAAAACTTACATCTTAATATACCAGACCAATATTTAAATATTTCACTACGATTTTGCGTTAAAATTAGTATAATCGTGTTTCCAGATTTGAGAAGATTACCTCTAAATCTGGCCTCAGCGAACATTGTGGATGCACTACAGTACCTCGGGAAACGAAATAATATTCGGAACGAATCGTTATATTGAATCTTAAAAATTCGACAGTTTTCCTTTTTAAATTTAGTCCAGAGATGCGGTGTGTAAAGCGATTGGCAATAGGTTTTAAATAGTAATATTTTAGCATCTCGCTCGCATTTATAAAATTTCCTGCCAATCATATTTGCACGTACAGCAAGGGACCGCCTTTCTCTGTCCAAGTCCTGATCATCCCTCAGGTCACTCGATACGATATGTCCTAAATATCAAAAGCTCGTCACAAACTTCAAATATTTGCCGTTCAGGCATAATGGTAAACAAACATCTTTACTATGCGCTCCAAAGAACATTGCCACAGACTTGTCGGTATTATAAACTAAATCGTGGCTTGCTGCGTATCTCTCACAAATAGAAATTAACTTCCTTAAGGCTCCGATTGAGGGGCTCAATAAAACCATATCGTCTGCGTAACTAAGGTTGTTTACACATTTCCCACCTACATGACAGCCGATACCCGTTTCATTGAGCTCCTCAATTAGAGCGTTAACGTAAATGTTAAACAGCAGAGAAGAAGTCCGCCCACCCTGCCTAGCCCCATTAGTCAGTACAAACTCGTCCGAAAGCGAGCCATCCCAGTTCACTATATTAACCTTCGTATTATACCAATTAATAAGGATTCTAATTATGTCGGAAGGAACATCCACCAGTTTTAACTTATCCCACAGGATGCTATAGTTTACCCTATTGAAGGCGCGACTCAAGTCCAAAAAACAAGCGTAGGTATACTTTTGTTCTTCGTGACACGTAATACGTTACTATTTGTTTTAAGGAAAAAATTGCCAACTCAGTAGAGCTACCTTTTTTAAAACCAAACTGAGCGTCACTTATAAAAATAAATTTCGATAAAATATCCAGAATAATAGATAGACTCAAATAGTTTCGCACAGGTTGTAGCGGTTGAGATAGGCCTATAACTGGAACTGATCGTATCGCTAACGGTTTTACTTTTGACAATAGGGCTAACCACGCATTTTATTAGGTCAGGAGGCAAAAATGAGTGTTTTAAACACGCGTTAATAAAAACCGAGAGAAACACCACAACCCAGGGTCCACCGCAACGTAAATGTTCTACCGAAATGTGGTCATGACCACACGCTTTACCAAGGTGCATCTTTTTAAGGGCATTATACACCATACTCTCATCAATATGAGTACTATATGACAAAACAGGCATATCAAGTGTATCTATCGCGGAAGGGCCACCACTAGAATAGCAGTCATTCAACAAAAAGTTCTGTTTAAAATTATTAGCTATCTGTTTTTTATCGCTAACCCCATCCACGCAGACAGGAACTCGAACCCTTATGTTGCATAGTTTTGATGTACTCGTATGTTGCCAAAATTTAGAAAAGTTTTTGTCTTTACGTGTGTTACTTATCCGCTCCAATAAAATTTTATTTTCGTTTTTCTGGCACCACTTTAAGCGACCTTTAAATATAGACCTACTTTGCTTCATCATATCATAGAGAGAACCAGAGCTGGGAGCCCCCGCCCCGATCCACCTCGATAAGTTTACTTTAGCATCCACATACGCTGATTTTACTACATCATTCCAGCCCGGCGTGCCTTTACGTTTACGCGATGTCACTCCACACCCTACTTGACTTACGTGGCTTTAAATAGCGGATGTATGAAGACCTGCGATAAATTTCTTATAAATTCTAACGAGAAAACCTTTGTGTGAGTCGCAAGTACAGCCATCGCAAGAAGAAATAAAGCGCAGATAGTCCCAATTAAATTCTGATAAGAGATAACTACACCACCACTCATACGCTTTAATCTCATCCCCACTTCTCTTACCCCAAGAAATAAGGTTCCTAGATTTAACGTGATTAACCACAATTCTCTCAACAGCAATTATGTTAAAATTAAATTCGAATGCGAGAGGCCAGTGGTCCGACCAAAATACATCATTTATTACATGGGTGAAAATCATTTAAATTGACCATTGTGACAAAAATGAAACAAAAATGAAAATGTAACAAAAATGAAACACGTAACAAGAAACAACAAAAACGAAATATTAGGGTGTTTTCACAATATACACTGGTTATCACTTAGCAACACGAACATACGCGCCCGTCGGCAGCTGGCGAAATTCCAAGTTCCTCTAAGGATTACTATTAATTTAGTAATCACGTACAAGATTTATGAAATAAACCACTTTATAATGCTTTTATTATTTTCTTTTATTAACTAAAGGAGATCATAAGAAACATTGTATCTCTTATAAACCTATTTTTTCTTTCGGGACAGTAAAAAAGTGATCAAATACTTCAACATAATCAGTTACATTTTGAGAATATTATTCTTAGATAAAATTATCATAAACAAATTAATGATACAAAAAGTAGACATTTGTCAACAGCATTCATTTCGTTACAGACTTGGGAAAAAGGGTAAAAAAATATACAATCTATTTCTATATTAACTCTTTACTAACACAATCGTATGCAGACATTATTAAGTTTTATAAGCGCAGTATTGAAGCTACATACATCAAAACTATGATGACTTTTTAATAATAACCTCATTTAAAAAATAATATTAAGGATATCAAAATAATGGCAATAGAAACTAAAAATATCCAGACATTATATCTATTTACTGTCGTCATGAACACAATGAAAACAATTTTTATTGAAATAATAACAGTTTAAGGAACTAATAGAGGTATAAAAAACTATTTAACAAAATAACAATATGAAACACTAGTCACTTTCACTTGAACTAGAAAAAAAATTTTTTTCTTTAATGAAACAGAATTAGTTGTTGAACTTTCAAGAATTTCAGGAAAATCTACTTTGAGGTCACAAGAAGACACATTATGCCACATCGGATAATATAGTCAGAGCTCCCGCATTTTTTATATTTTTCCAGTTATTTTTATGCTGATGATCGACGTTTTCTTTATTTATCACGGCGGCATAGGTATTGTCTGCAACCACAGGCGTCATAATTTGCGTTGGATTGCTTCGCACTTTACGCTTAGAAGTTTTAGTAGTTCTGGTAGTACCAATAGTATGTGGCAAATCGAAAATATCTGAGGAGTCTGAATCACAGTCAACAGCACCAAAAATATCTATTGGTACAGTTGGTATATTTTTTGAAGGAACCGGTGGTGTTTTATTCTCGGACTTGGAGATAGCAGCAGACATGTTGGTAGTATGTGCTATTCTTTTAAACGGTAAAGGCAGACAGTCATCTGAATCGGATGTTAGCCGAGTTCACTTTCTGGGGTGAGATTTTAGCAGACAATGTCTTTTAATGTTGAAACAGTCGCAAAAACCTCTCATGCTTGAGCTGTTACAAAAACAACTTAAAACTCGGTAATTTATTTCATTAGAGTGGTTTAATTCTTTAAGACGTTGCCTATATAGCCGTTAACGTTCAGCTGCTGTCATTGGCATCCTAAAAAGAAAAAAAATATTTTGATCGCAAACAGGCACAGAAACAACTAAAGATAGAAAAAAAATATTCGCAAATGAACAGAGAGCTATGAAATCGAAGATGACGATTGAAGACACACAAAGTTACTGAAAGAATAATGGACCAACAAAAAGTCAGCTGGACATACAATCAAACTAGGTGAAGGAAAAAATATAAACAGGCAGCAGACAATCAAATAGACTAGAAAACAAAACGACATGTTCTGGTCAGCGTGTTTCACCATCAACCTTGTCATTTTTTTCCATCAGGTGAGACCAGTGTCAATCGTGACCTAAAGAAACCTGTCAACAGTGTAACATTCGTTAAATTATCAGCGACCGAGGCTACTTTAGTTGCACTGGGTTACGGACGCTTCTAACCCGGGCAAACAAATATTAGTGTCATTACTGATAGGCTATGAAATAAACAACTAATGGACAAACAAATGACAGTGATACCAACAAACAGGAATATAAGAAAATGGAACGACATATTGAACGAAAAATAATAAATTTCAAGTATCAACTACCTGCAGAAATTTATTTATTTATTGAACTTTATTGCACAAAAAAATGAAAAGACATTTAAATCACTCTCTAATAATAATACCCCATAACTTAATTTTTTAAAAAAAAAATAATTGCTTATCAATATAAACCAGCAATGTGATTGCGGCTTTAGTTCATTTTTGTTATATCATTTTTGTAACGTAACCAAAAATTGTAACAAATCATAACAAAAATGATGAACCACCGTACTTTGAAAGTAATGCCAAAATGTTTAAGCCAAACAGAAACCTTAATGAGTTCTAACAACCTTGCATTTCAATGAAGGTCAGTAGTAACCTTTTTAAATAATCGATGAAATATAAGTACTCACTTACCTGCGTTGTTTGTTAAGCTAAACAAAACTGATAATTTAAAATTGGAATTTTACTCGTCGATAAAGAAATACGCGTCGTTCACTTTTTTCACTGGAGAACAAAATGGCCGACACATGTTCGTTTCTTGTATGTCATTGGCACGTTAGAAAAGCAGTGCTGCCATTTATTAATCACCAATTATTGCCAAATTTTACTGTTAGAAAAATGAACCACAAAAATGAACAAAATAATGGACAATAATTTTTCACCAAAATTATGATATTAAAAATAATTCAAATAAAATAATTTTTATTTAAATCAATGGAAATTTACTATGTTTTACCAGAAAATTCACAAATAATTAATAAATGTAGCTAGTGTATTAATTTTCATGATTTTTGTAACGTAGCTCGTGAAGAGGACAAATTATTTTGTATGGATAGTACTCGACGTGGTTACGAAAAAGGGAATAGTATTTTTCTACTATTGGTAATTATTATATAAAGCTGTATTATAAAGCTAGATAATATAGCAAAGGACAATAATAAGCACTTTTCACATATTTAAATGAATTTTATCATAAAATATTGCCCGTGGACAAATTATTTTATAAAAATGGTCATTTTAAATGATTTTCACCCACATATACCCTTGATAACGCCGACCACGCGACCAGAGTTACGATGCAATGATCAAGCCAGCTCTTTGTGCCATGAGCATAACTAATGTATGTAAAAATATTTTCAAAATCTTTAAAAAATTTAAGGTCTGCGCAAATCAAATCATTTTCTGAACAAAATTTTATTAATTCGTTGCTAAATAACGTGTTAATATTCGCATTATAGTCTCCTAAGGCAATAGCCACATTTAAGAAATGATTTTCTAATAAACTTTTGATTATACATAAAATATTTGTAAATTCAGGTAAATTTTCAAGATTATTTTGAGGCAACAGAAAAATAAAACATTATTAAATAACGCAGTTCTCCACAAGACACTTCCATATGGTCTCCCTCTTAATATTCCGGATGAAGAATCGACCGCAGAGGTACCATGTGAAGAGAACTCGGTATGAATTGTTGACAAAAAAGATAGCTCATGGGGAAGCAGCCAGGTCTCTCGAAGAGCCACCACATCAAACTCTTTACACAGTTCTCTAACATGATCAACACTTCTCTTAATTGACTGACAATTAAAACTAACGAACTTCATGTCAATGTTCAATATGTTCAACACTTATCGCTTGTTCACCTTTACACTTAATACACTCCTCCAGCTTATCAGCAGTCGTTGAAACGTCTAAACGTGATACATATAAGCAAAGAGATCTCGGAGCAGCTCGGATAAGCGAATCTCCTAGTAGTTGCACGGCCGCCCTACCCTGCCTATACCTATTTTTCTTTTTATAAGACACGGGCACAAACCCTTCGTCCTTATTTGTTGTTGTCAGATTAACCTCTTTTTGGCTACGTAATGGTGCAGACGTATTTATGTCGTTAGTTATCGTATCGTCAGTCTCGCCTAACACTGTTACCGTACTCGTACTTGTAGTTGCAGACGGACGTTCAATACGTACGTCTTCTCTCGACACACTTCTCTTTGCTACAAAAGCCGAGGTCGAGCGCGGATCGGATGCGATTGCGATGCACTCTCAGCGCTCCTCCCTCTCTCCCCTCCAAAAGTGCGTAGTAACACCGGTGATCGGTCGTTTCTTAATTAAGTCAACAAGAAAGTTATGATTTTCCTTTCACAATGAAGCCCCATCTCGTGCCTCTGTTTAAAACTGGTTTAATGAGTTTAAACGTGGTCGCACTAATCTCACCGATGATCTTCGTGAGGGATGGCCTTCTTCGGCGACGCCTGAAGATAACATCAGTGTTGTGCGGCGTATGATAGAGACTCACAAAAGAGTGACTTATCAGCGGATTCGGACAAACTTAGGCATTGGTATGATTCAAGTGCAGACACACACAGACGGCGTGAAAACACATTTTCAACTCTTTTTTTTAATTTTTCTACTTTTATGAATATCTATGGTTCGATTTATTAATTTTTAATCTAATTAATATAAAATATAACTAACAGTACGGAGAGAAACATTAACCGTTACATTTTACAAACAAATTAACGTGTAAAATTAGTTTTATTCCAGATATTCCATATATAGAATGTTGCAGGGAAATTACCTATGAGCTGTCATACTTAAGGAATGCACACTACACATTCCGTAGTTCTCTAACCAACATAAGTTGTCCAAGTCCAAGTCGAGTCAAAGTACAGTTTTTGAGAACTGTGAATATAGCAGTCAGTAAGGATTAAGGAAGATTCGTACCAAGTAAAAGTCAAAAGAGTTATAAAATTTAATACAATTGACTTAAGATATTAGCACAAAACCACAGAATAAATAAAAACCGGCCAAGAGCGTGTCGGGCCACGCTCAGTGTAGGGTTCCGTAGTTTCCCGTCCGTCACAATAAGTGCTCCCACTTATGAGTTTAAAGGTGGGTAGTAGTTACGATGTACCAGTTCTGGCTCACTTGTAGAGAGGTTGTACTACCAGTTCTGGCGCACTGAGTCAGAAGTTGTACAAGTACGACGTTCGTCGATTCACGATCCTAAAAAAAGAAAAAAAAAAAAAAAAAAAAAAAGGTTTTGGCATGCTCTGATCACGAATCTGCGGTCCATTTTTGCGTAGGATGCACGGTTCCGGAGATGTGCAGATCAATTAACTCTTATCTAATTGATATCCGCTGCGAGTCTCCACCGTCATTAGCACTCCATTGTCCTTATCTACTTATCTATTGTTGATTGACTACCGTCATTATCTATTCTTCCTCAGCGTGTGGGTCGGCTTATGCTATTGTATTATACTCCGTTGTTCCTATCTACACTAATCTGACTCATTAATAAAACACATTACCCAATTTTGTTAAAATTTTTATTTATAATACAAAATCTTATTACTTATTATCTATAAAATAGGAGCGAAACATCTCATCCACTAACATATCGTCGTACAATGTGTTCTCTGTAAAGATACTCGTAAAACTATGCATTGAACATCCCTGAAACTTATATAGCAAATACATTAAGCAATATTCGCCACAAACTGAAGTCCTATCAACATTCCAGTTCCATCTTTTACAATTTCGTACAGGTGCCCGTCCATATGAATCAAAATATTCACCGACGTCATTCGTATCGATATATAAAGCTACCCAATGTGACCCTGGTTTATCATCTGTACCCAAATTGCATATTACCTAGTCAGTCATAAATTCTATCACATGTTTAATATAAAATAATTGAAACAAGTTTATTCATTATGTAACCATTTATATACCAAAATGAACTTAACAAAACATAGATTCTTATGACACTATAGTTTATTCAAAATGACCTCCGTAATTTTGAATACAGGTCTTCAATCTGCGCAGCCAGTCGTCTATCTCACCACGAACGAGGTCCATGTCATATCGGCGGCTGCCTTAATTAAAGATGTCTTGAGTGACTCGAAATTGGGATGAGGCTTTGAGCACGCCTTTTCCTCCAAGTGTTACCATATCTTGTAATCTAACGGATTCAAATCTGGACTGGTCTTTGTGTCGGATGAAGTCGATTTCACGCGCCGCCAGCCAGTTTTTTTTTTGTTTTTAAAGAACGTTCCCTCCACACTAGGTTTTTCTCCTGTATCGTGGGGGCAGTTTACAAACACAAATTTCACAAGGACAAACATCCAAACTCGGAACAATTACTTGTAGGTCGTACAAATACTTGTTCCGTGCGGGATTCGAACCCGCGACCCCCAAGCGAAGCCACTCATTGCTAAGCCACTACGCCACGGAGCTGTCAAAAGTCTTGTGTGCTCTTCGCTCTATGAGCTGACGTCGAATCTTGTTGGAATACCCAGTGCCTGTTATTGAACATGGTATGAGAAACAGGTTACACAAGGTTCGTCAGGACTGTATTTTGATACACAACTGCATTCGTTTTTAACCTTTCTCACAAAAATGTACCTCTGTTAAGCCCCAATAAGAAACTCCCAACCACACCATGAGCGAGGATGGAAAATGACCCCGTTGGACACGCGGAATACGGTTGCTCGCTTCTTCACTACTGTGTGCGTACACCTTATCATTTTGTTTGTTGTAGCTCTCTTCTACGGTAAAAATTTTTTCATCCGAAAAAAGAATTTCCCGATATTTTTTTCCCGCGTACCGCTTCAACAAAGCGCGGCATCTCTTCAGTCTCAGATCCATTAGACGAGCATTCAAACGATGTCCTGTTTTTCTTCGATATGCCCGAAGCCCTAAGTCTTCATTTAACGCCGTGGTTCTGCTTAACCCCATCTGAAGGGCCAACAGTTTCTGCTTACGTTTGGGATTTCTTTGAATTCGCACCTTTACAGCTTTTATCACTGCTGGAGTCCTAACAAATCGAGGGCGACCACTTCTTGACCTGTCATCTACACTAGAGTCTTTATTGTATCGTTTGATGGTACGATAAACGAATCTTTTGGTTATATTCAAACTTTTCAGTATATCAAAAAATTTAATTGGCGCGTAATCGCAACTGCAACACGGTCTTTTTTAAGCGTCCACTCCATGTGTAAAAATGAGTAAAATTCTAAAAAGTATACAGTTTTATTTTCATGAACAATTCGAATTCAATAAACTTTTTTGTGGCCAGCATTCTAAAAGAAAAGTTTTTACTGTGTGACAATACTTATGACCTGACTAGGTATATACGTTGGTACGTGGGTGTACATGGGGAGTCTGTTAGCAGCATAAACATTATTTTCTAGACTGGGGTGAATCTTTTTCAGATGTTGTTGTACATCTAGTGTATCCATGATATTACTGCTATTAGTTGATTACTACAGTACAATCTACTCAATGACTAACATAGGAATGATCAATTATGTGATTTCTAAATATTAAATTGCATTTTTTCTGTTATACGAGTCATCAATACACTGAATAAGACGCAACACGAAGAATGTGAGATAAGGTTGTTGACGCATAAAGTTGTTATCAATTCTACTGTAGAAATTCTTTAGATTAGAATTATTACTTACTGGTACTATATAAGACCAAGCAACTGCAGTCATGGAGTTAGTGTATGGTCGTTTGACCGCAGTGTATCTATCAATAATACATTTGTGTTACTTCAACGCGTCAAAGGCCATAGATGTAAGTGTTTAATCTATTGACAAACTTACTTTTCTTTCTGTTATTTTTTTACGTGTGTATGATTTTGAACGACAGGCCTGTTGGTCTAGTGGTTAGTGACCCTGACTGTTATGCCGGAGGTCGTGGGTTCGATTCCCACCCAGGACAAATGTTTGTGTGATGAGCACGATCATTTGTTCTGTGTCTGGGTGTAATTTATCTATAATATTTATGTATTTAGAAATATATAAGTATGTTTATCAGTTGTCTAGTACCCATAACACAAGCTCTGCTTAGCTTGGGACTAGATGGCGTTGTGTGATAGTTGTGGAATATTATTATTATTATTATTTAGTGTTAACAAATTATACATATTTAAATATTTTGTGTGTGTATATGATTAAGCCGTGGTAGCTCAGATGGTTAGCGCAAGCTGTAAATTTTACAGTACGTAACGCGCGTTCGATTCCCGCCGACACCAATTAAATTGTTAATTGCAATTTTAAGTGTTTATTCTATTGACACACTTACTTTTCTTTCTGTTATTTTCTTACGTGTGTATGATTTAGTGTTAACAAATTATATTTAAATATTGTGTGTGTATATGATTAAGCCGTGGTAGCTCAGATGGTTAGCGCAAGCTGTAAATTTCACAGTACGCGACCCAGGTTCGAACCCCGCCGACACCACTTAAATTGTTAATTGCAATTTTAAGTGCTGATTTACCACGTGCTCGGCGGTGAAGGAAAACATCGTGAGGAAACCTGCACGTCTGAGAAAATTTCGAAGGCATGTGAAGTTCGCCAACACGCATTGAGACCGCGCCGCGGACATTTCCTAGCCATAAATATAAAGACAATAGCAGAAAGTAAAAAGTTAAAAAATACTTTTTTAACAATGACAGTCATTAGTTGATCATTAGTGAATGTGATTCTGTTTTCTTAAATTACAGGAAGAAAAGAGCAGAAGGAAGAAATGGGATGATGGGAAGTAATGAAGAATGAATTGTTATGTGAAGTTTGTTGGAACAAACATATTTTAGTCACGTGTAAATACTTTTAACATTTTGGTTCAAAATGACACAAAATCTAAAAAATATTAGATACATCATCGACATGGACGGATTTTACATTACATATCCTCATAAACATTTTCAATGTAGAGAAATGGCTATTCTAGACGTAAAACTATCTAATAAAAATTATTCGTTTATCGATCATTATTTGTTTCGGCCAAGTTGTCCTTTCAATTATTTGTTGCAAAAAGACAAAAAAACTGTTCGTTATTGTGAAATACACGTGCACGGCATTCCATATTTTGATGTGACCGAAGAATTAAAATGTGCCTACAAACAAGAGAACATCATTCCCATATTAAATTGGTATATTAGAAATTTGTGCAAAGACGAAGTGATCGCATACAAAGGTGGTTCAACAGAAAAACAATTTTTAGGAATGTTGACGACGAATGATAGAATTTTTAATATTGAAGAATACAAATGTCCAAAATACAATGATTTGGTAAATGTCATAAATTTAAACAAACGTTATGTGTGTAATAATCATATATTTGCAAAAAATAATCACAAAATTTTACATTGTTCTTGTGACGAAGTGTGGGTTTTTTACAAGTGGTTATTGCTTGAAAATAAAATTTTAAATTAGTCATAAATTTTGTTTGATTTCCCAAAAACATAAGTTATAGTATACTTTATAACACAAAATTTGTTCAACAGAAAAACAATTTTTAGGAATGTTGACGACGAATGATAGAATTTTTAATATTGAAGAATACAAATGTCCAAAATACAATGATTTGGTAAATGTCATAAATTTAAACAAACGTTATGTGTGTAATAATCATATATTTGCAAAAAATAATCACAAAATTTTACATTGTTCTTGTGACGAAGTGTGGGTTTTTTACAAGTGGTTATTGCTTGAAAATAAAATTTTAAATTAATCATAAATTTTGTTTGATTTCCCAAAAACATTAGTTATAGTATACTTTATAACACAAAATTTGTTCAACAGAAAAACAATTTTTAGGAATGTTGACGACGAATGATAGAATTTTTAATATTGAAGAATACAAATGTCCAAAATACAATGATTTGGTAAATGTCATAAATTTAAACAAACGTTATGTGTGTAATAATCATATATTTGCAAAAAATAATCACAAAATTTTACATTGTTCTTGTGACGAAGTGTGGGTTTTTTACAAGTGGTTATTGCTTGAAAATAAAATTTTAAATTAGTCATAAATTTTGTTTGATTTCCCAAAAACATTAGTTATAGTATACTTTATAACACAAAATTTGTTCAACAGAAAAACAATTTTTAGGAATGTTGACGACGAATGATAGAATTTTTAATATTGAAGAATACAAATGTCCAAAATACAATGATTTGGTAAATGTCATAAATTTAAACAAACGTTATGTGTGTAATAATCATATATTTGCAAAAAATAATCACAAAATTTTACATTGTTCTTGTGACGAAGTGTGGGTTTTTTACAAGTGGTTATTGCTTGAAAATAAAATTTTAAATTAATCATAAATTTTGTTTGATTTCCCAAAAACATTAGTTATAGTATACTTTATAACACAAAATTGGTTCAACAGAAAAACAATTTTTAAAAATGTTGACGACGAATGATAGAATTTTTAATATTGAAGAATACAAATGTCCAAAATACAATGATTTGGTAAATGTCATAAATTTAAACAAACGTTATGTGTGTAATAATCATATATTTGCAAAAAATAATCACAAAATTTTACATTGTTCTTGTGACGAAGTGTGGGTTTTTTACAAGTGGTTATTGCTTGAAAATAAAATTTTAAATTAGTCATAAATTTTGTTTGATTTCCCAAAAACATTAGTTATAGTATACTTTATAACACAAAATTTGTTCAACAAAAAAACAATTTTTAGGAATGTTGACGACGAATGATAGAATTTTTAATATTGAAGAATACAAATGTCCAAAATACAATGATTTGGTAAATGTCATAAATTTAAACAAACGTTATGTGTGTAATAATCATATATTTGCAAAAAATAATCACAAAATTTTACATTGTTCTTGTGACGAAGTGTGGGTTTTTTACAAGTGGTTATTGCTTGAAAATAAAATTTTAAATTAATCATAAATTTTGTTTGATTTCCCAAAAACATTAGTTATAGTATACTTTATAACACAAAATTTGTTCAACAGAAAAACAATTTTTAGGAATGTTGACGACGAATGATAGAATTTTTAATATTGAAGAATACAAATGTCCAAAATACAATGATTTGGTAAATGTCATAAATTTAAACAAACGTTATGTGTGTAATAATCATATATTTGCAAAAAATAATCACAAAATTTTACATTGTTCTTGTGACGAAGTGTGGGTTTTTTACAAGTGGTTATTGCTTGAAAATAAAATTTTAAATTAGTCATAAATTTTGTTTGATTTCCCAAAAACATAAGTTATAGTATACTTTATAACACAAAATTTGTTCAACAGAAAAACAATTTTTAGGAATGTTGACGACGAATGATAGAATTTTTAATATTGAAGAATACAAATGTCCAAAATACAATGATTTGGTAAATGTCATAAATTTAAACAAACGTTATGTGTGTAATAATCATATATTTGCAAAAAATAATCACAAAATTTTACATTGTTCTTGTGACGAAGTGTGGGTTTTTTACAAGTGGTTATTGCTTGAAAATAAAATTTTAAATTAATCCAATTTTTTTACGTGGTAGAGCCATGCTGCAGTTATAACTAATGTTTTTGGGAAATCAAACAAAATTTATGATTAATTTAAAATTTTATTTTCAAGCAATAACCACTTGTAAAAAACCCACACTTCGTCACAAGAACAATGTAAAATTTTGTGATTATTTTTTGCAAATATATGATTATTACACACATAACGTTTGTTTAAATTTATGACATTTACCAAATCATTGTATTTTGGACATTTGTATTCTTCAATATTAAAAATTCTATCATTCGTCGTCAACATTCCTAAAAATTGTTTTTCTGTTGAACAAATTTTGTGTTATAAAGTATACTATAACTTATGTTTTTGGGAAATCAAACAAAATTTATGACTAATTTAAAATTTTATTTTCAAGCAATAACCACTTGTAAAAAACCCACACTTCGTCACAAGAACAATGTAAAATTTTGTGATTATTTTTTGCAAATATATGATTATTACACACATAACGTTTGTTTAAATTTATGACATTTACCAAATCATTGTATTTTGGACATTTGTATTCTTCAATATTAAAAATTCTATCATTCGTCGTCAACATTCCTAAAAATTGTTTTTCTGTTGAACAAATTTTGTGTTATAAAGTATACTATAACTAATGTTTTTGGGAAATCAAACAAAATTTATGATTAATTTAAAATTTTATTTTCAAGCAATAACCACTTGTAAAAAACCCACACTTCGTCACAAGAACAATGTAAAATTTTGTGATTATTTTTTGCAAATATATGATTATTACACACATAACGTTTGTTTAAATTTATGACATTTACCAAATCATTGTATTTTGGACATTTGTATTCTTCAATATTAAAAATTCTATCATTCGTCGTCAACATTCCTAAAAATTGTTTTTTTGTTGAACAAATTTTGTGTTATAAAGTATACTATAACTAATGTTTTTGGGAAATCAAACAAAATTTATGACTAATTTAAAATTTTATTTTCAAGCAATAACCACTTGTAAAAAACCCACACTTCGTCACAAGAACAATGTAAAATTTTGTGATTATTTTTTGCAAATATATGATTATTACACACATAACGTTTGTTTAAATTTATGACATTTACCAAATCATTGTATTTTGGACATTTGTATTCTTCAATATTAAAAATTCTATCATTCGTCGTCAACATTTTTAAAAATTGTTTTTCTGTTGAACCAATTTTGTGTTATAAAGTATACTATAACTAATGTTTTTGGGAAATCAAACAAAATTTATGATTAATTTAAAATTTTATTTTCAAGCAATAACCACTTGTAAAAAACCCACACTTCGTCACAAGAACAATGTAAAATTTTGTGATTATTTTTTGCAAATATATGATTATTACACACATAACGTTTGTTTAAATTTATGACATTTACCAAATCATTGTATTTTGGACATTTGTATTCTTCAATATTAAAAATTCTATCATTCGTCGTCAACATTCCTAAAAATTGTTTTTCTGTTGAACAAATTTTGTGTTATAAAGTATACTATAACTAATGTTTTTGGGAAATCAAACAAAATTTATGACTAATTTAAAATTTTATTTTCAAGCAATAACCACTTGTAAAAAACCCACACTTCGTCACAAGAACAATGTAAAATTTTGTGATTATTTTTTGCAAATATATGATTATTACACACATAACGTTTGTTTAAATTTATGACATTTACCAAATCATTGTATTTTGGACATTTGTATTCTTCAATATTAAAAATTCTATCATTCGTCGTCAACATTCCTAAAAATTGTTTTTCTGTTGAACCACCTTTGTATGCGATCACTTAGTCTTTGCACAAATTTCTAATATACCAATTTAATATGGGAATGATGTTCTCTTGTTTGTAGGCACATTTTAATTCTTCGGTCACATCAAAATATGGAATGCCGTGCACGTGTATTTCACAATAACGAACAGTTTTTTTGTCTTTTTGCAACAAATAATTGAAAGGACAACTTGGCCGAAACAAATAATGATCGATAAACGAATAATTTTTATTAGATAGTTTTACGTCTAGAATAGCCATTTCTCTACATTGAAAATGTTTATGAGGATATGTAATGTAAAATCCGTCCATGTCGATGATGTATCTAATATTTTTTAGATTTTGTGTCATTTTGAACCAAAATGTTAAAAGTATTTACACGTGACTAAAATATGTTTGTTCCAACAAACTTCACATAACAATTCATTCTTCATTACTTCCCATCATCCCATTTCTTCCTTCTGCTCTTTTCTTCCTGTAATTTAAGAAAACAGAATCACATTCACTAATGATCAACTAATGACTGTCATTGTTAAAAAAGTATTTTTTAACTTTTTACTTTCTGCTATTGTCTTTATATTTATGGCTAGGAAATGTCCGCGGCGCGGTCTCAATGCGTGTTGGCGAACTTCACATGCCTTCGAAATTTTCTCAGACGTGCAGGTTTCCTCACGATGTTTTCCTTCACCGCCGAGCACGTGGTAAATCAGCACTTAAAATTGCAATTAACAATTTAAGTGGTGTCGGCGGGGTTCGAACCTGGGTCGCGTACTGTGAAATTTACAGCTTGCGCTAACCATCTGAGCTACCACGGCTTAATCATATACACACACAATATTTAAATATAATTTGTTAACACTAAATCATACACACGTAAGAAAATAACAGAAAGAAAAGTAAGTGTGTCAATAGAATAAACACTTAAAATTGCAATTAACAATTTAATTGGTGTCGGCGGGAATCGAACGCGCGTTACGTACTGTAAAATTTACAGCTTGCGCTAACCATCTGAGCTACCACGGCTTAATCATATACACACACAAAATATTTAAATATGTATAATTTGTTAACACTAAATAATAATAATAATAATATTCCACAACTATCACACAACGCCATCTAGTCCCAAGCTAAGCAGAGCTTGTGTTATGGGTACTAGACAACTGATAAACATACTTATATATTTCTAAATACATAAATATTATAGATAAATTACACCCAGACACAGAACAAATGATCGTGCTCATCACACAAACATTTGTCCTGGGTGGGAATCGAACCCACGACCTCCGGCATAACAGTCAGGGTCACTAACCACTAGACCAACAGGCCTGTCGTTCAAAATCATACACACGTAAAAAAATAACAGAAAGAAAAGTAAGTTTGTCAATAGATTAAACACTTACATCTATGGCCTTTGACGCGTTGAAGTAACACAAATGTATTATTGATAGATACACTGCGGTCAAACGACCATACACTAACTCCATGACTGCAGTTGCTTGGTCTTATATAGTACCAGTAAGTAATAATTCTAATCTAAAGAATTTCTACAGTAGAATTGATAACAACTTTATGCGTCAACAACCTTATCTCACATTCTTCGTGTTGCGTCTTATTCAGTGTATTGATGACTCGTATAACAGAAAAAATGCAATTTAATATTTAGAAATCACATAATTGATCATTCCTATGTTAGTCATTGAGTAGATTGTACTGTAGTAATCAACTAATAGCAGTAATATCATGGATACACTAGATGTACAACAACATCTGAAAAAGATTCACCCCAGTCTAGAAAATAATGTTTATGCTGCTAACAGACTCCCCATGTACACCCACGTACCAACGTATATACCTAGTCAGGTCATAAGTATTGTCACACAGTAAAAACTTTTCTTTTAGAATGCTGGCCACAAAAAAGTTTATTGAATTCGAATTGTTCATGAAAATAAAACTGTATACTTTTTAGAATTTTACTCATTTTTACACATGGAGTGGACGCTTAAAAAAGACCGTGTTGCAGTTGCGATTACGCGCCAATTAAATTTTTTGATATACTGAAAAGTTTGAATATAACCAAAAGATTCGTTTATCGTACCATCAAACGATACAATAAAGACTCTAGTGTAGATGACAGGTTAAGAAGTGGTCGCCCTCGATTTGTTAGGACTCCAGCAGTGATAAAAGCTGTAAAGGTGCGAATTCAAAGAAATCCCAAACGTAAGCAGAAACTGTTGGCCCTTCAGATGGGGTTAAGCAGAACCACGGCGTTAAATGAAGACTTAGGGCTTCGGGCATATCGAAGAAAAACAGGACATCGTTTGAATGCTCGTCTAATGGATCTGAGACTGAAGAGATGCCGCGCTTTGTTGAAGCGGTACGCGGGAAAAAAATATCGGGAAATTCTTTTTTCGGATGAAAAAATTTTTACCGTAGAAGAGAGCTACAACAAACAAAATGATAAGGTGTACGCACACAGTAGTGAAGAAGCGAGCAACCGTATTCCGCGTGTCCAACGGGGTCATTTTCCATCCTCGCTCATGGTGTGGTTGGGAGTTTCTTATTGGGGCTTAACAGAGGTACATTTTTGTGAGAAAGGTTAAAAACGAATGCAGTTGTGTATCAAAATACAGTCCTGACGAACCTTGTGTAACCTGTTTCTCATACCATGTTCAATAACAGGCACTGGGTATTCCAACAAGATTCGACGTCAGCTCATAGAGCGAAGAGCACACAAGACTTTTGACAGCTCCGTGGCGTAGTGGCTTAGCAATGAGTGGCTTCGCTTGGGGGTCGCGGGTTCGAATCCCGCACGGAACAAGTATTTGTACGACCTACAAGTAATTGTTCCGAGTTTGGATGTTTGTCCTTGTGAAATTTGTGTTTGTAAACTGCCCCCACGATACAGGAGAAAAACCTAGTGTGGAGGGAACGTTCTTTAAAAACAAAAAAAAAACTGGCTGGCGGCGCGTGAAATCGACTTCATCCGACACAAAGACCAGTCCAGATTTGAATCCGTTAGATTACAAGATATGGTAACACTTGGAGGAAAAGGCGTGCTCAAAGCCTCATCCCAATTTCGAGTCACTCAAGACATCTTTAATTAAGGCAGCCGCCGATATGACATGGACCTCGTTCGTGGTGAGATAGACGACTGGCTGCGCAGATTGAAGACCTGTATTCAAAATTACGGAGGTCATTTTGAATAAACTATAGTGTCATAAGAATCTATGTTTTGTTAAGTTCATTTTGGTATATAAATGGTTACATAATGAATAAACTTGTTTCAATTATTTTATATTAAACATGTGATAGAATTTATGACTGACTAGGTAATATGCAATTTGGGTACAGATGATAAACCAGGGTCACATTGGGTAGCTTTATATATCGATACGAATGACGTCGGTGAATATTTTGATTCATATGGACGGGCACCTGTACGAAATTGTAAAAGATGGAACTGGAATGTTGATAGGACTTCAGTTTGTGGCGAATATTGCTTAATGTATTTGCTATATAAGTTTCAGGGATGTTCAATGCATAGTTTTACGAGTATCTTTACAGAGAACACATTGTACGACGATATGTTAGTGGATGAGATGTTTCGCTCCTATTTTATAGATAATAAGTAATAAGATTTTGTATTATAAATAAAAATTTTAACAAAATTGGGTAATGTGTTTTATTAATGAGTCAGATTAGTGTAGATAGGAACAACGGAGTATAATACAATAGCATAAGCCGACCCACACGCTGAGGAAGAATAGATAATGACGGTAGTCAATCAACAATAGATAAGTAGATAAGGACAATGGAGTGCTAATGACGGTGGAGACTCGCAGCGGATATCAATTAGATAAGAGTTAATTGATCTGCACATCTCCGGAACCGTGCATCCTACGCAAAAATGGACCGCAGATTCGTGATCAGAGCATGCCAAAACCTTTTTTTTTTTTTTTTTTTTTTTTTTTTTTTTTAGGATCGTGAATCGACGAACGTCGTACTTGTACAACTTCTGACTCAGTGCGCCAGAACTGGTAGTACAACCTCTCTACAAGTGAGCCAGAACTGGTACATCGTAACTACTGTGGGTATCCATTATGTTCGTGCTCCAGCAGCTCTCGGCGCTCTGCAACTGCTCCCGGTAGTGGGTACTGTTGTTTCCATGCCAATATCGGCGGCTGCCTTAAGCAAGGATGTCTTGAGTGACTCCAAATTGGGATGAGGCTTTGAGCACGCCTTTTCCTCCAAGTGTTGCCATATCTTGTAATCTAACGGATTCAAATCTTGACTGGAGGAGGGCCAGTCTTCGTGCCGGATGAAGTCTATTTCACGCGCCGCCAGCCAGTCTTGTGTGCTCTTCGCTCTATGAGCTGACGCCGAATCTTGTTGGAATACCCAGTGCCTGTTATTGAACATGGTATGAGAAACAGGTTACACAAGGTTCGTCAGGACTGTATTTTAATACACAACTGCATTCGTTTTTACACCTTTCTCACAAAAATGTACCTCTGTTAAGCCCCAATAAGAAACTCCCAACCATACCATGAGCGAGGATGGAAAATGACCTCGTTGGACACGCGGAATACGGTTGCTCGCTTCTTCACTACTGTGTGCGTACACCTTATCATTTTGTTTGTTGTAGCTCTCTTCTACGGTAAAAATTTTTTCATCCGAAAAAAGAATTTCCCGATATTTTTTTCTCGCGTACCGCTTCAACAAAGCGAGGCATCTCTTCAGTCTCAGGTCCATTAGACGAGCATTCAAAGGATGTCCTGTTTTCTTCGATATGCCCGAAGCCCTAAGTCTTTATTTAACACCCTTTTCCCCGTGGTTCTGCTTAACCCCATCTGTAAGTAAAAGTAAGTAAAACAAATTTTTGGAACAGTTCGATAATTTAAAAACCTTAAATACCGATCATTTTGACTTATTATTAATAAGAAGTTATTCTTCCCAAAGTGATAGTATACGACTACATCACCCCTATCGCGTGGGGAGAGGGCGTAAGAGGTGTCAAGGAGATAAGCCAAATAGATCTTATGTCTTCCGTTAGATGGCGGTTATCTCTTTGAGATCTTAATGGCATTTCCCATTATTGCTTCTTACTAGTCTTATGGTACGAAAATAGGTCATTGATTATCTTACGATGCGGCATATTAAACCAAGTCACTTTATTATTTACAATCTCTCATCTTATAAATCTAGATACTTCACCTAGATCATCACCTCAATTGTGTGATTTAGTTTTTATTATAACTAAAAGGTAAGTAAGTTATTTTAATAGTTAGCCGATCTATTGGTGATTTTATAAAATCCGTGCTACTTATTAATACGCAACTGGCTGTCGTAACAATATTAATATAGTAATGTTAATAATTACACAACAAGGAGGTTCTGTATTCGACGCGTAATTTTTATGTATATTATTATAACCGATTTTCGGAAACAGTATAACGGATTTTTATGATTTTTCTTATATTAAATATGTTACACTAGACCTTTTATTAAATTAATGCGCGATTATATGGCCAGCCACTCACGCTTTATATATTGCCAGTCCTTTAATCGCGCCTAAAAAAAACCGAAAATACAGAGAGCGATGGGCATGCCGAGGAGCATGACGTGCGGCATGACGAGAGTTGTGTCCACACAGCGGCTTTGCCTCCTTTCCTCACTACTTCCCATACCACTCGACGTGTGTGGCCGGGGGGTTACACCTAATTTTCCTGTCATTTTCTTTTATTACGCAGGTATAAACAAATTATTTTTTTTAAATTAACTTTAATATAAGGACTATCTATTGGTCTTTATCACGTGCTGGTTAAAAGCTATAACGACCTTTTCTGACTCCGTATGTGTCAAACCTCTCATCAAATTTAATTTTTGCAAAAATGAAGAAATCGCAAAAATGCGAGGATTGGACTGTGTGCGGTATGGGTCACGAATCGTTTGAGTATTAAAGGAGAGAGAGAGAGAGTCCGACTCATAGCCGTTATATGAAACTAGTTGTTCCGCGTCGTGCATCATTCTTACAGCCCGCGGCCATTCAGGCCCCGGGCCCAAGCCGCATAGGCTAGTTAGCAGCAACAACATCTTTGAAACCAGTCGTGCGCCATTCTGCAAGTGACTCTGCCAGTCAATTGAGCTCCGACAGAAATGCCGAGTCGCAGTGTATTTTCATGCAAAGAACAATAAAAGCATCAAATCTACAAAAAACAACGTGAATATTTGAATATTTTAACATAATATTATCTTTAAAATCTTTTCTGAATATTTTCGTAAAATACCAAGTGTTTTTTTACGAAAATATTCAGAAATTTTTTAAGTTTAAGGAAATGTAAGGAAATTAATATTATTAACTCTGGCCTCTCAATATATTTATGGAAATGTAACGTAATTATACAAAAATGAAGGTAGTTTTGCAAAAATAAGTGATATTCGTTCTGTAAATACTATGAACAGGCAAAGCCAGTACTACCAGTTACTTGACTCCACCTAGTCAGTAATTCATTCTTGGGGCGATGTATACGCTTTAACAACAAAATGCCAGAAATTATACAAAAGTTTTACATACACAAAGTTCAAAAACTTTATTAAATTAAGTTTGTATAAAAAGGGTTATTATATATTAAGGAATTTATGGATGATAATAACCCCTGGGAAGAGCGATCGCTACCAAGCTATTTCTAATTTGTTTTGTGTTGTTAATTGTAATGTATACGATTGTAAACTCTTATTTAAAGAAATTGTCCCGCTGGGTTTCTTGCTTGTTCTTCCCGGGACCAATGAATATATACACGACGCGCTAGAACAGAGGTTTTTTTGCGGACCAGTGGCAAATGAAAAAAGTGACTTTCAATAAGTATTATTTATAATCCATATTGAATAAAAAATTTCTGTTTCTATTTCTGTTGCCATCATAGTTCGTGAAATTAAAAATTAAAAATAGGCTATTTTTAAATAAACATAATTTACTATATAAAATAAATATATTTATTTTCTATTAACTAAGTCAGTTTGTGATGAATAATAATCATTACATGACGATGTGTAGTGGATTTTGTCAAATGATTTAAATATCTAGCTCAAACTCAACACGATTCTGAATATTATAATATAACTTAATGTAATCGATAACCACTAATTTTATAAAAATTATACAAAATAAAAACCAAATAAGTCGAATCAATATTTGCCACTTCGTAGCAAATGTACGCAATTTTTATAAAAAAAAAAACTGGTATCACTGCAATCGAAAGTACTGCAATGTAGAGATGTACTCCACAAATTTAGCTATCGATAATTTAATCAACTATTCGGGTTTGTCTGCTGAACAGTTTCTCATATTTTTAGCAAAGTAAGACAAACTTCAGATTTCAGAGAAATTCTATTAAACCTTTATTGGATCTTGGTGCTATTTCGCCCTGTCGCGGATCGATGGATGACTATGTTTCCAATGCATTTCTAGCTCCGAAATCTAACGGAGAAACAAGATTTATCCTAAATCTTAGAACTTTAAATAGGTTTATATTAATCACCCATTTAAAAATAGAAGACCAAAGGACTGCAGCTAGACTCTTACCTAAATTCGGCTTCATGGCAAATGTCTATATAAAAAGGCTTACCTTTTAGTTCTAATAGCAAAAGAACATCGTAACATTACGTTTTGAATTTAATAGAAAATGCTTCGAATTTAACGCTCTGCCATATGGACTGTCTGTTGCCCCGTGGGTTTTCACTAAGTTAATGAAAGAACCTATCAACTCGGTGGTTATCAACGTCGGTGATATATCTGGATGATATCCTTTGCATAGGCAACACTTACGAAGAGTGCTTCACTAACGTAAATCACTAAGTAAAATTATTAGGATTTGTCACCAATTACGAGAAAAATGTCCTTGAACCAAAACAGATATGTCGATTTCTTGGTTTTACATATAATTCAGTTGATATGTCATTCATTAAGTTTGCCAAATGACAAACGACAAGTAATTATGCAGTACGTCAAGAAATTTGCATTACTCCCCAAATGCTCTATCAGGAAATTGTCACAACTAATAGGAATACTTACTGTTGCCTGTCCAGCCGTTAGATATGATTACACCGAAATTCTCGAACGTCAGAAATATTTAGTCTTACTAAAATACAACGATTTCGAAGCAAAAATCAAACCTTCAGTTATTATTTTACCCAACCTGCAATGGTGAAAACCAAATATATTATCCATTAGCAATTCATTAAGGCCAGACAAAAACTATGCTTTAGTACTGACGCGTCCAATACAGTCTGGGGGGGGCTGTTTATGATGTCAAAAGAGTAAACGGTGGATGTAAGGACAATGAATTATCCTTTCACATTAATTGCCTAGAACTACTAGCCGTTTTCCTAGGCTTGAAATGCTTTGCTATTGCTCACTCTAATTGCTCTATTTTACTCCGCGTGGACAGCACAACTTCCATATGCTACATAAATCGAATAAGCGGAGGCCCACATTTTAATGATTTGACCAAAACTATTTGGCATTGGTACGAGAAGCGAATACATTTTATATTCATCCTACACGACAACCGCGAAGCTGATGAAGAATCACGATAAGTAAACATGGATACGGAGTGGGAACTATAGGAACGGGCGTTCGAAACAATTGTTCAAAGTCTGGGAGAACCTGAAATTGATCATTTCGCTCTAAGGCCTCCGTCTAGCTTTACTAATCTACTTCCCCAGCCATTGGAGGTGACGCTCTCGCCCTTGCATAAACACGTTCGACATCACAGGTAAAGGTTGCTCTACTTCATTAAATATATAACGTATTAATTTTTTTCCCAAAAGTATCCCTTTTACTTTTTTCGTGATAGTATATTTTTTTCATTTATTTCATTGATTTCGTTTTTTTGTAATTTTTATACTGGTTGTAGGTTTAAAAAGGGTGTATATAACCGAACGAAAAAAATACTGCCTCTTCATACAAATTTCGACTCTACCTTGTATATTTTGTACGAAGAGTCAGTCAATTTTTTTCTATTTTGGATTTTTTTGTTTTAAATGTGGTTCAGCTCCATGATTCCTGCTCCTTCCTTGATATCTTTTTTTTATACAAACTGTACATACAAATAACACTTGTACCTGTTTTTTTTTAAAGAAAAATCGTATATAGAAGTAGAATTTAAAAGACAGTTGATAAAAAATCAAACAAAAGAATAACTGAATACACAAATATTTATTACATAAGTATGTGGTTTTAAGTACGACTTTGCTACATTTTTACTTCTAATAGAAAAAAACAGATATTTGCAGTAAAAAAATCTTGAAATTACAACTTTTTAAGCCCTTCAAATAAGAAAATTAAAGCATTTCTATAAAAAGTGACCAGATTAGATTATTGTCGACAATAAGGGAATAAATGTGATATAAATACTTTTCTTGATATTGTTATAAATTTACATAGCGGAGGTTTTAATAAGACCTTATACGCATGTAACCTAATAATAGTTTATTTAAACACCATAATAAAATTAAGAAACTGTTTCGAAAATCTTGAATGCTACACTTTAAACAAATGTAAAATATGTTTCACTTTTTCCTTTTTTAGTCACTATAAAAATATTTGTTTGCTGTAAATTTTGCGAGAACACTAATTTTTACAAGCCTTTCAACAATAGGAACACAGGCCCTTTACTAAGATGCTTACGAAAAATTATTAGTTAGAAAGCCACCGTTATTTTAGTGTTTTCTTACTGGCCTGGTCAAACTTGGTTTCCACTGCTCAAAAGCATGCTCATCTTAGAGATTATTTTCTTTAAGCCCAGTTTACATCATCGACTTCATGTCAGCCTTTCCCTGGCGGCCGCGACGCTCTCAGGACAGCATTTAAGAGATTAAACACTACGAACATAGCACTAGATCTCGTGATAGCATCCATGTCAGATAACACTATGAAATAATATTCTAGTACGTACAGACTGTAGTGGCAATTTTGTATAAACAACCAAGTAAAGACTTTTGAAGCTCCTTTATCCTCCATAATATTATTTTAGTAGATCTGTACAAGAATGGAACATCATATGGGTCTATTAAGTCATAGCTCTACCCTATCTCTACTCCTCGGGAATAATATAGGGTCAGATGAACGAATTAAGCGGTTATCTGACTCCCCCACTCATCTGCTGCACCCCCTCTAGTACATAAAAGTCCTCTATTCACCGCGTCTTAAAGGGTATTTATGGACAAAAACCTTTCCTTCCCAAATATACAACTATCTGGGATCCGAAAACTGTGCTGGATTATGTATCCAAATGGTATCCAAACAGTAATATAAACCTATGCCTAACAAAACTTACAAAGGAAATAACATATACTTTTTGCTTTGTGTACTTTAATATCATAAGATCCCCGTCAGGTGCTAAGATTATCATAACTGATATAATAAGAAGCTTCTTAAGTTTTGACGCTAAAAAGTTATCGCGATAAATGCTTCGATATTTTGCATGAACTATCGTGTAATAATCCAAGATGGCCGAAATCATTTTCAGACGTTCAACTATGGACGACGAACTTCTTTATTTCTACATATGTGCCAACAATTACATAATGTATTTATTAAAATCTAAAGAGAAGAAACCTAAACAGAGAAGATGGTGGATGACAATAATACTCAGAAATAAAAAAGCGACAGCGGAGTCTTCAGAGAATGTCTGTTGAAAAAGAAAATTCAAGAATGTGATCTTGATATTCCTTCGCCATCTCCACTTCCTGGTAGACCACAATAAATTATGTCATACGTATATTAAGCTGATAGTGCGTTTCCCTTCACTATGAATATTATGAAACCATATCCTGGTGACCACTCAGAAGGCACTTCTCAAAGAATGTTTAATCGTAATCTGTCCAGCGCACGCATTGCAGTAGAAAATGCTTTTGGTGTGATGTCAGCCATTTTTCGTGTACTTCGAAATCCTATTTGTTTGGAACCAGCAAAACATCCAAAGTAATATGTGTTTTGCTTCACAAATTCTTACAAAAAAGTAGAACCTCCAGATTTATATACAATCCTCATGGTTATACAGACACATTTGAAAATGGAGAAATAATACGTGGATCCTGGAGAGAAATAAATTTCTAATGGGGCAGTTTTTAATCTTGCTCCAATTGCAAGAAGATCCTCCTTAACTCCATTACAAATAAGAGATAAGTTTGCTGAATATGTCAGTACATTGTAGGATTCAAAGGTATTGACAAATAAATATAATAAAATTATGTTATAGTAACAATGTTTTATTATCGATTAAAAGAAATGCACATTTTTCACATTATATACTATGTGTGTTCACTATTCTTGTGGTGAATCAATGGTATCAATTATATTATAATAAACTTCAGCTAATAAATCTTTACCGGGATCTATGATTTTGCGACACTATATTGATCTTCTTTTGGTTATTTTGTGACATAGACAATGGTTGTTGTGATTGGGTTGAAATTGAGTTGCTTGGCAAAGATTGAATTTGTGGTCATGAATGAACTGGTTGGAAAGATAATTGTTGGGGCTGTAAAAATACCACTTCATGGCCAGATGATAGTAATAAGGCTACCGACTGTGTCGATGGCACGGTCTGTGAGTTTGGTGATAATGGAAGAATTATGAATGGTGATTGTGGTGAACTTAAAACTGTATCGTGGTTTGATTGTGACGATGAACTGTAAGAGGAGGCTACCGATGCCGCTCTTTCTTGGGCTTTAGCTGACATTATTTCCTGATAAACTAAATTATCAATATTTTGCATTAAAGTTATTCTTCATTCTTTTTTTAACTTTTGCTCAAAGCTGTGCATTTAATTCGCATTCGTGCACCCTTACAGTTTTTGTTAAAGTTGCTCGTTCTTTAATTATTGAAAAGGCCTCATTCATTTGTTTTTTTGCTTTCAGAAGGTCTGGCATACCATGTTGCTGTTTGTTCTTAATCGGCGTACTGTCCACACTTTGGTTTCTTCAGCAATATCAGCTTTTTCAATTGGTTCCTGAAATTATAAATAAAATCAAGAGTAAGTTTGTAGAAACAATAGCAAAGGTAATTAATACTGTGTAAGTATTTATTTAAATAAAAGTAATTTTACAATAATACGACAGTGCACAATTATACAGACGATAGAGAGAGAGCACATTCGCTTATAGGCAATAGACATACGCATTACGAACATTACTATTAAACTTAGCGCAGACGTCCACACTCTTAACAAAGTTGTTGAAAGGCCTATCCAACAACATCCCACTCAATGTGGTTGGTAGATTTAATTTTGATTCAAAGATGTATTTTACACGCAAATTCATGCGCAGTCATTGTGTGTTTGATTCTTCGATACTCGTTGAGTTGCCGTAACTCAAATTACTTTTCAAACGACGCCATGCGTCGGCCACCAAATGTTATTTTTTGTGATTCACATTTTTTAAATGTCCCATATAATAGGACCAGCTTCATAATTATTGAGGAATTTCAAAGAAATTCTAGAAAATACATTGAAGTGATGAAATGGTACTCATTTTATCACTCCAATGCACTTTGACACAGCCACCTGCATACGTCTGAACTGATCGAAAACAACGGACGAAATCACAGAACGCTATTACTCCTATCGGAGGCCGAAATGAACAACGCTGTCGCTAGTATGATAACGCAGCGTGATATGTTGGCGCGCTAAAATCCTCTAATGTACCGGAACCCACGTGATATCGCCCGCACACGTACACGCAGCCCGAATATTCGTGACGATAGCCGACAATGGCCGGTCACATCTGCGTGTATCGTGTCACTTTGTGGCGATACACGCAGATGTGACCCTAGCATAAGAAAAACGGTTGGATGGTATACCTCATCTATGACATTCGCTAGGTTCTATAATCACCCAGTAACGGATGAAGGAGAATTTGCTCGATCCGTCTGTGCGATTAGTAACTAAAACTAACAAATAATAAGACAAATTATGTATTTATTTGTTTAAATCATTAAAAAAAGTTGGAAGTATTTTTATATTTTTGTTTACGCAAATTAAGTTTTTTCCTAATACTTTAATCTGTGGTAATCGCTCTCATCTGGCTGTAATTACTATTTCCTGAGATAGTATTTAACCAAATGGTTATGGTATATTGGGAAATCATATGTAAAACACATATTTCTAAAATATATCAATATTCGATATCAGTTCGTGTTGAAAATCTGAGTTGCTAAAATATTAAACGGCAATTGTTAAAACAAATTCCAAAAATAATGAAAAATCTTTTTGAAATTAATCTATAGAAAAATTCAAAAACGTGCTTTGACAATTTTCAGCAAACATAAAATATGGCAAACGTCCACTCGATCGCTTAATGATGACTATATCATTAACTTTTTAATAAATGTTATTATTCTATGAATACTATTTTATTTATTAAACGAAGTACCGCCTCCTTAAGGGGGAATATAACCTCAAATGGCTTAGCAAGATCCTTCGTTATACCGAAAATATTACAGCATTAATTTTGAATTAAATATATGGTAAAGTTGAGGATTAATTTTAAGTACTATGTTAGACGAAAACATGATTCCGTAAAATTTTCTCGATAGAAAAAGAATCCTAAGTTACCTCCAAACTGAACAATAAACCGCTGTTATTGATAAAATACTTTAAATAAGATCATGAAACTTTGCATACTAAGTGAACTAACTACTTACTTTTTTATTTTTTTTAAATTACCATTATTTTCACTGTAAAAAGAAATACCTAAACTATCGGCGTCCTAAAGCTTGTTTTCTGCCGCCCGGTTCCAAGCTTCAGGACGCCGCGCCGATAGTTAAGGTATTTTCTTTTTACAGTGAAAATAATGGTAAATTTAAGTTTCTGAAATGATTTATCGTCAGTTAAAACCTATATTCATGAAAAAATGTCGGAATTTTTAATTTTGTCAGATAACATCATTGACCACTTAGCCCTTATACTATATTTTCACAATTTGCACCAGCGAAACCTGCATAATGTCATCGTGGCTGATATAATGGACGACTGCATCCTGGGCCTAGACTTTATGAGGAATAATTGTTGTGAGATCGACGTTAAGCAAGGTGTTTTTAAAATTGGACAGGAGGAAACTTTGGTGGAAGGGGCGTTACCAGGGAACGTGTATAGCATTAAGAAGATTGTTCTTCCACCGAGAGAGGAAACGATTGTGCCGGTTAGCCTTCCTCGGAACCCTGGGCAAGCTCACCGTTGTGTACTAGTGGAAAGTAGAAAGTGGAAAGGGTGGAGAACTTTTTTAGTACTAACACTTATAAAATGTCAGAATTCTACGGAACATGGAGGTTAGAGAACAGGAGAACGATCGTTACGTACTAAAGCATAGCCCGCCTGTCTTTGAAAATTTGTAGAATTTATAGCGGCGCTGCCGTCGGTGAGTAGTGACTACGGCGATCGTTCTCCTGTTCTCTAACCTACATGCTACGGAACATGGAGGTTAGAGAACAGGAAACCTATCGCTGTAGAAAATAGTGTCCCAGAAATATGGACCAATTAAGTGAGGCGCTCCGATCGCTAATTGATATTTTATTACAAACATTAATTATTATTTATTATTGATTTATTATTTTTCACCATTTTCAATGTTTCTTCTTGTCAATAATTAAAAAATTACTTTGCAGGTACTACTTACCGACGGCAGCGCGGCTATAAATTCTACAAATTTTCAGGGACAGGTGGGCTATGCTTTAGAACGTAGCGATCGTTCTCCTGTTCTATATAACCTTCATGCTACGGAATGAAAAATCAGAGTTTAATGCTTTGTAACTTTGTATACTCTGTGATTTGTGTACATTAGCCAACCAGGCCCGTGACAGCTTAGTTCCATTCTACGCAATTTGGCGCCACCGTCGCAATTTGTACTCTGCTTAAGGACGCCATTTTGAGACGCCATATTGTGTTAATGTCAAATGATCAAATCATTAAATCATAGGGTGCGTTTGGCAGAAAAAAGCGCTAGCAAGCGCTTACTAGCGCTAAAATAGTTTTCGGCCAGGACACGATTGCTACTTCAGTAGCGCTGACACAATCCGCCATTTTGCTTATTTAATTTGTTTGTTTTGAAGTAGAGTTTATAAGTTGTTTTTTTTTTGCAATATTAGTTTTAAGTAATATAATGACATGAATAGACATATATAGTGCCACCAACTTATCTGTTCAGTTTACAGAGTCGCTAGTGGAGTGCTTACTATTGCCATTTAAGAAATTCGCCGAGGAAATAGGTGACTACATATTCATTAGGTACACATAATATAAAATAAAACAAATTTCGTGTTAATATATTAAAATTAGTGAGAATTAGTGTTATTAAATATATTATTTATATTTTATAAAAATGTCATTTACAAAATGGCGGCCTTAGTTCCAATTTTGTCCACCTGAACAGATAAGTTGGTGGCACTATACATATTATTAAAAATTCATGATTGGTAAGTTTTTAATATGAATACTTCACAAACATATATTTAAATTAGGTTAGGTTCCCCGGTTAAAACTAACATCGTGTCCTAGAGGAAAACAGCTACTTACGATTTGACAGCGCTTACCGCTTACGATCGCCATTTTGCTTACAAGCGCTTGCTAGCGCTTTTTTCTGCCAAACGCACCCATATTGTCAAAAATCAAAACTATCGGTGGTATTGGTTGCCGCCATTATTTATCAAAATTTTCCACAATTATTACATTGGGTGCGTTTGGCAGAAAAAAGCGCTAGCAAGCGCTTGCAAGCAAAATGGCGATCGTAAGCGGTAAGCGCTGTCAAATCATAAGTAGCTATTTTCCTCCAGGACACGATGTTAGTTTTAACCGGGGAACCTAACCTGATTACTTAAAACTAATATTGCACAAAACAACTTATAAACTCTACTTCAAAACAAACAAATTAAATAAGCAAAATGGCGGATTGTGTCAGCGCTACTGAAGTAGCAATCGTGTCTTGGCCGAAAACTATTTCAGCGCTTGTAAGCGCTTGCTAGCGCTTTTTTCTGCCAAACGCACCCAATGTTCTGTTTTTGTGCTGCTCGTGTAAATATTGCATATACCATCATAATGTTATACGAAAAGTGTTGTGTTGGTGGTTGCAATACAACACGTGAAACTCACCGGCTTTTCAGATTCCCTAGGAACAATAATTTAAGAAACTTGTGGATGTCTTTCATACTGCCGACAAATCCTCAGCTCATTGTACTTTCCAAAGAACAGTTACTTAACAAACGTGTCTGTGAAAAGCATTTTGATATATTTCAGTTCGGTAATGAAGGCAGAAGACTTCGATACTCTTACGCGTCCTTGCTTACTGACAATGAAATAGCTTATGGTGTGCCTCTGACTGCAACAGGTGAGTCATTTTATTACTTTCAACCATGGTACTTAAAGGAGAAGGAGACGTCTCTATACATTGTTGGGCCCAAGTATTAACAAGATTTTTCAATGTAAGAACTGAGTAATTGTAGAGTAGTATTTTTCACCATAATTACTTAATATTATATATATAAAATTAGGGATTTTTTATATGATAAGGGTGACAAACGAGCACACAGTCTACCTGATGGTAAGTGGTTGCTGTGGCCTATGGACATCTACATCTATCTTCGATTATGAATCAAAATGCAGATGCGTTGTCACCCGTGAGGACTAAGATGGAATGCCTCGTTTCCAGTAAAAAGGGGTCTCCTGTTCTCTACACTCACCATACGAAACACAGCGGCGTTAAGCTGCTATTTTATGCTGGTATTCTCTGAGAGTGTGGTCCCTCCCCGGTCGAGCCGACCCATTCATGCTACAACTATACCAGTAATATATCTGCAGCTTGGCTCTACAACATACAATTGCCAAATAACTTAGTTATATGATAATATAGATCACTTTTCAATTACGATTATACTAAACTGTCATTAACGGTAGCCATACAGCGTTAATACATACAATACAGAAGTATACATTATATATTTATTCCTTAATTTTGGGTTTATGTATAAGAATAAAATTCACAAATATTGTTGGTTTTCAGGAATAGAAATCTAATGCTGATGTAGTGAGACAAATGTTGACAGAAGATACAAAATGTACACATTGGCAAAAAGGTATGATAAATTTGGTTTATTCTTAGACATAATTAGGTAAATTTCAACTATCTATTATATCTATATTCAGCATATCTATCCTCAAATCACAATAAGAGTTCTTTGTTCTTCATCTAATCTAAAGATTACAGTTCCACTACACTTCAATGGTTTTATGAACAACTCCTTTAGTATTGAGGTTACACTTATTTGGAACTCCGTGCCTGAAGACATTGAGAAAGCTCCTGATAATAGATGTGTACCATGTTAATATTTATATGTTTTTTATTTCTTATTTACTGCATCTAGTACTTTATTTTCACCACACCATGGGTTGACTGATAAAAAATGCCAACTGCCGTGAAGCCACCTTTGTTACCTTAATGTAAATAATATAGAGTTTATGATTATCATTAAGTCATAAAATATGAATATTGGACTTTATTTTTATTTATTTCTTTTCAGGTTACGTGGTGTAGAAAATGAAATTAAAGAAGAGAAGATGTTTTTTTAATTTTTGTAAAAGAATGGCCAGGTTTTTAACCCTGATGAAAAATAAATAGCATTGCTTCTAATAAAAAATAACTTGAAAAGTAAAACATTAAGCACTTAAATATGATTCCTGTGGTTTAATTTGCTTTATTTAATGAATTATAAATATGTTTCTCGTCAAATTGTACTTATTTATGTAAAATGTTATGTACAATTTTCTAATTTGTTTATATACCTTAATGTGCCTTTAATTTAATCCTAAAATTACATGTGTATGTATATGATGTTGGTGTGGTTGAATAAAAAATAAATGAGGTAGATGTATTATAATTGTTTCATTATGTAATATTATTCCTGTATAAAGCACTTATGTCGATATCGAGAAAATAAGAACACCACTAAACATCGATATTGATAATTTGAAGGATGTGTGCTTGCAATCCCTAAGCTATACATAGCTATACTAAATTGTATAGTCATTACTCATCTGTCAAACTGGGCGATTGCAGCGCCAAAAGGCGTAGTTGGGAAACTTGACTAAAAGTTACTGTCGTATCTGTAGCTTGCTACATATTTATTTATCTATGCTGCCAACATAGCAGGTACTTGATGGAATTGTCAATCATTTTTGACATTGGTCCTTTTCTTCAATTTGATTGTGTTTCGAAAATGTGTCGAAAATAGTTTTAGAAATTAATATACCTACGTTGTTATGGTCTTTATAACGTGTAGTTCATCATGGCTTTGAAGAAGGTTAAAGGAAATTTTGAAAGGATGTTTGACAAAAATTTAACTGATTTAGTTCGTGGAATCAGAAATAACAAAGATAATGAGGTATTTTTTAATTAAGTGATCTATAATTTGATTAATAAATGAAATTAAGTATTGAAAGCCAATACTTAAGCAAAGAATAATGTTTTTAATATTTTAGGCGAAGTATATAGCCCAATGTATGGAAGAAATTAAAGTAGAACTCCGCCAAGATAATATCGGTGTAAAAGCTAATGCCGTCGCTAAACTAACATACGTAAGTAAATAATTTATAGTTAATACATTATGTACAATGAGTAAATATTAATGTGAAGAAGTTTGCTTGCCGCGACTCAATTAAAATAGATCGCGCACCTAGGTTTCCACCAAATGTTACTCCAAACTTCATGAGATTTTATTCACTTTATATTATACAAACTGTAGCCCTCGCTATAGGATATGGGTGACTAAGTAATAAACAGTTATTTATTGACAATATAAAGGTTTACATTATGATAATTTGTTCAGTTTGTATTTTTACAGTTTATTGACTTACCTACTTTGATTTTATATGAGGTAGAACCACACTGCAGCTCTATTGTGGCTGTAGCACTAATGAGTTGACTCGACCGGGGTAGGACCACACTCTCACAGAATGCCAGCATAAAATAGCAGTTTAATAGTGCTATGTTTCGTATGGTGAATGTAGATATCCAGAGAACCTTTTTTTAATGGAAACGAGGCATTCCATCTTAGTCCTCAGTAGGGCAACACATCTTTGTTTTGATTCTTAATCGAGAATAAATGTAGATGTCTGTGGGCCACAGCATCCACTTACCATCAGGTGGATTGTGTGCTCACTTGTCACCCTTATTCTATAAAAAAACATAGATTTTATTTGATTAAATTGTTAAATACATTTCAAAGTAAGAATAGATAATGTTTGCGAGTAGTCACAAAATTGTTATTTAAGTAATATTTTTTTATTAAATTAATACACAAAGTTTGTACCTAACATTTGTTTACTATTTATGAAATATGTTATTTATAAATAACTTAAATGTCAATTTGGTAGAAGTATGTTGATTCTTATTAATTTTTAAATTAAAAAATTGAGGAGTAATGTTGTAAATGCAACCGACAGGTTATGATTTTGTGTAAAAATGTAAACTTATACTTGTATAAATATTTTGACAATATTGTCTTTGTTGTCTGATAAAACTTTTGTTAAAATATAAGGTATTCAACCTTATTGACTAGATTCAATCTTGTAAACAGATTGAAGTTATATGTCAAATGGAATTGCTGGTATTATTCTAATATATAAAAATTAATGTTTATTAGCTTGCTGGGCAGACGTTGTTCTGCCCTTTTCGACGACCCTTTGGCATGTCCTATTAAAATGCCTTAAATTCGTAAAAAAAGTGGGTCACTCATGGGCAAAAAAATTATCCTATCTTTCAGTTTGGACCAAACTGCACACGGTGTGCAAATTTGATTAAAGTCGGTTAAGTAGTTTAAGAGTCCATTGCGGACAAACAGCATAACATGTAATTTATATATATTAAGATTTGTTTGTATTTTATGAAGTGCCATAATGTTCATTAGATTGCGATGAAACCTTGTCAAGTTATTGCTTACACTTGCGCAAAGGTTATAGGTATAGTATAATTAATTTGCATTTAGTGTCGCAAGTATCCTACCCACAAATTTATTTAAAGATACCTATCATTCAACTTAAATAAATGTATTATAGTTTCCTAAATTTAAAACTCTTCCATACTTAAAACAATATTTCCACATTTATTTCTTCTGCAGCTTTAACACACCAGGTTCCAGCTAGTAATGGATAAAATTTAATGATCCTCACACAAATGTTCTATAATAAACCTCAATATGAATTTTGTGACTGTTAAATATTTATTCAATTTTTTTAAATTGTAAGTTTTACTGAATAATATGGACCCACAGCAGCATTAAATTTTGATTCTTTATGAACATTAAATGACCTCATATAAAGTTTTAAAAGGGCTTTTTAATGAAATTAGTCAAGAGAGCATTTGTATTTGTTAATTTGATCTCTATTTTGTGAATTAATAGTTGAAGTACCTTATTCACTTACTATTTATATTTATCATTTTTCTGATTAATTGTTTATACATAAAAGGTGACAAATAAGCACACAGTCTACCTGTTGGTAAGTGGATGCTGTGGCCTATAGACAACTTCATTTATCCTCAACTAATAATCAAAATGTAGAGATGCATTGTCAGCCTTGAGGAATAAGATGGAATGCCTTGTATTTAAGCCATATAAGTATTTTTATTTCACTAAAAAATTAAATTGTAACATGATTTATTCAAAATGAAAACATATTTTTATTTATTCAGCTTCAGATGTTGGGATATGATATCTCATGGGCAATATTTAATATAATTGAGGTAATGAGCTCAAATAAATTTACTTACAAACGAATTGGGTACTTAGCAGCTAGTCAGTCATTTCATGCAGATTCTGAATTACTAATGCTTACAACTAATATGATCAGAAAGGATCTAAATGCTCAAAATCAGTATGAAGCAGGCCTTGCACTCAGTGGTTTAAGTTGTTTTATTTCACATGACTTGGCAAGAGATTTAGCTAATGATATTATGACATTGGTAAGTAAATTTTGTGTTGTTATTTTTTTTATAATTTCAAAATTTATTATTTTTATTTTGTTCAGTATATTTTTGCTTTTCTAACATAATAAACACATTTATGATATATTAATTTTTAATGCAAACATTGTTTGTCTTTCAAATATTGTAGCAAATATGTAGAGCCATTTATTTTAAACATATTTGTGTCATATTACTATTGTGTCAATAAATGCCTATTATTTGTTAATGGAAAAGCTAGATAAGAAAAGAAATAAATGGTTTATTATCATAAATGAAATAGAAATTAGTAATATATTTTGTTCTTCAAGGAATATGAATACTAAAGAAAGTTTTATTTTGTGCTTGATTATAATATACCATACTATGTTTAAAACTTTCTATATTTTAATGTCCTCCAGCGGCCAGTCCCAATGGAGACTAGAGAATAGTGAGTGAGTGTGTGTGCAAGCATAGGTGCACTCTTTACTCCCTCACTGTTATAATCCAATAGGATGGCAATCTGACACAATCGGAGAGAGATCAGGTGCAGGAGCAATGCCTCTATGTGTTTTTCGAAGCCCAAGTTCCATAGCTCTTGGTTGATACTGAGAATTTCATGACAGAAAAACAATAAATCTTTCTGGTCCCGATTTGGTTTCAAATCCATGACCATAGGATTAGCAGTCTTGTGGCCACTATACCAAGCAATGTCAGCATACAATTTCAGGTTAAATTCTAGTTTTTTAAATTCTAGTACAATTTAAGTCAGAAGACACATAAATATATGAATTGTGAATTAAATTCAAAAAGAGATCTGATAGAAGTTGACCGTTTTGGCGGGAGACCAAATTGCTACTGTCGGTTGGTCTAGCACGGAGCTTTGCGCCATTATATTTGTTGTAATTTCCGTAACACTTTTTTGTAGCACTTAGAGGCCGAGTTGAAAGCTCACAATTTAAAGCGTAAGTAATCCGTTTTTGATGGTAAGATGATAAAAACTTGACATACTGCTTCTTAGTTCTACAATGCATTTTTACCACCCATCCATAAACTGAAAGAGATAAGACTTTTAAAGATGTTGTACCAGGAATTCTCGATTTATTCGTAGCAACAAAAGAATTAGGAATTCCTTGTACTTTTGGTACTGAGATTGACAAGTAGACAAAATGCTAATTAAACTTAATTTATTGATGTCTTGTGAAGTTTTCAGTTTCTTCTTTTTTATATAATGCCTGCCTTTATTATTTTTATTCAAAAAATTTAATAATGTACAATATTTTGTGCTTATTAGTTAGTTTTATATTATATGTGTATATATGATGTACAGGGATAGCAAAATTCTTATTTAATTATATCATTTTCAACATCATCATCATTGTATCAGCCAGGGATACACTGGTTCACACACGCACACGTAAACTCACGGTTCACTACACGTCCACTCTCGCCCGTGGCTCTCGTGATACTGAAGCGGAAACAGTGGACATTTATAATTGTGTCTTAACAGGCAATATTTATGATACTACCTTTATTCAGATGTATGAACCTTATTTTATTACATACTTATTAGCATTTTATAATCACATACACTACAAACATCATTACAGCCCTTCACAAGTCCACTGCTGAACATAGGCTTCCCCCAAGGGATTGCCACAAAGCATGGTCTTGAGCCACTGCATCCATTGACTTCCTGCATGTCTTACCAGGTCTTCACTCCATCTAGTGAAGGGTCGCCCTCGATTGCTGCAACTTGAGAACCCTTTTTCCCCATCAGTTGTCGGTTCTTTGAGCTATATGACCGGCCCATTGCCACTTCATCTTACTAATCCTATGGGCTATGTCGGTCATTCTGGTTCTACTGCGGATATCCTCATTTCTAAGTTTATCATGCAGAGAAACCCCGAGCATAGCCCTCTCCATAGCTTGCTGAGTGACCTTGAGCCTCCTCATATGGCCAGCAGTGAAGGACCACGTCTCAGTTCCATAAGTCATCGCTGCAACACGCGCTGGTTGTACAGTCTCGTTTTCAGGTTTTGAGGTATAGCTGACAAGATGTGTCGTAATTTCTCGAACGCTGCCCAGCCGAGTTGAATCCGTCGATTGACCTCTCGGCCGAAGTTGGTTTTACCTAGTCGGACTATTTGTCCCAGGTAAACATACTCGTCAACAACTTCAGACTTATTGCTCCCAACAACTACCGGCATAGGTGTGACATAGACGTTACACATAATCTTTGTTTTATCCATGTATAGTGCTTAGTGTTTAGGTCCTCCATCGATTCTGCCATAAGGACTATTTCGTCGGCAAATCGAAGGCGCGTGATGAAATCGCCATTGATGTTAATACCGTATCCTTTCCAGTCCAGCAGCTTGAAAGGTCTTCCAGTACAACGGTGAAGAGTTTCAGTAATATAACGTCACCCTGTCTTACACCTTTCTGGCTCTCTGCAGTTGGATAGGTTTCGTATTCTGGATAGCCATCGTAATCCTATTGTATGAATACTTCAGCTCTTCGATGTACCGAAAGTCAACTTGGTATCGCTGAAGAGACTGTAGCACCGCCCAAATTTCGACGGAATCAAAGGTTTTCTCGTAGTCCATATACGCCAGGTAGAATGCAAGATTGTACTCTTCGGTCTTCTGTCCAATTTCCCGAAGGGTATGTATATGATCTATGGTACTAAAGACTTATCGAAAACCGGCTTGTTCGGTGGGGTTGGAAGTCGTCGAGTCTGCGTGCGAGATTCGTATTCGTATTTGACTCTCGAAAACAGCACGTAGACGCAGCTCAGAAAGGAAATCGGTCTATAGTTCTTCAAGATAGCGTTGTCACCATTCTTGAAGAACAAGACCACGGCACTTCTGCTCCACGCCTCCGGAATAGTGCTACCGTGGAGGACGGAATTAAAGAGCTTCTGAAGTACTTCAAGTACCGGTTTTCTACCCGCTTTCAGAAGGTCTACTGTGATTCCATCCTCGCCCGGGGACTTGCTCTTTTTAAGGTGCTGGAGAGCTATTCTAATCTCGCTACAACTGACGTGCGAGATATCATCGGAATAGTGTCGGATAAGACTTGCTCTTGGATCATTACTCACACTTGCATGTAGTTTTAACGATGACGTGTACAGCTGCCCCGAAAAGGTTGGTCCATGGCTCTTTCTGACAGGCAGATCTCTGGTAAAGACTTTGGAGTCCTGGTACCGCTCAATCCTTTCTTCAATACGAGCTGTATAGAAGTTGCGTAAGTCCCGCCGCATGTTTTTGGAGATATGTCTGTTCAGTTGCCTGTATGCTGTCCAATCTGATGAAGACTGCAGCTTCATTTCCCGTCTAACAGCCATGAGATTAAGAGTGTGATCGGAGAGTTTTTGTGTTCTTCTGCGACGGGTTTTGCAGAACTTAGCTGACCGCATGGATAGTAGCGATGACTTCATTAGACGAGACCTCTCCAACTTAAGTTTAGGTTTAGTGTACCTCTTACCATGCGGTGATCGCTGCCAGTTTTCACTCTCGCGATCTTCGATCTTCGATGGCGTCTGATCGTCATAATAAAGTCAATCTCATTTTTTGTCGAACCGTCGGGGCTCGAGAAAAAGAGAACTGGTCCCACAGCAAAGGGACCTGCCCTTTGCTGTGGGACCGGTTCTGGAAGAAAGAGTTCCTCTTTCCTCATGAAGTCGGCCAGCTGCTGGCCCCTTGGGTTCCGTTGTCCTATTCCAAATTTCCCTACCTTCAGCTCACCGCTTTCTCTTGTGCCTAGTTTTGCGGTAAAGTCTCCCATCAACATCGTATAGTGGATTCTGTAGGAATGCATAGCTCTAGAGATATCCTCATACATTTCCTCTACCTCCTCATCGGGATGTGTCGATGACGTTCAACGAATATCGTTTGGTGATTCTGAGTATCAGGTATGCAACCCCTAGTCGACACACTCCCAATCTTTACAATGTTGTTCACGAGAGACTTGTGGACGATAAATCCGACACCTCCTTGGAACAGATGGTCGTCCTCCCCGTGATAGAACAAGTTGCCGGATTCGTGGATTACCGTGTCCTCCCCCTATCTTCGGACATCGGATAATCCTATGATATGCCAGCACAACTTGTCTACCTATTCTTCCAGCTCTAGTATCTTCTCCTCAGTCCTCAGGGTGCGTGCGTTATATGTTGCCAGGTCCGAGTCGTCTTAGGTGGCAACCGAGCCTCAACCGGAGATTTTTAGCACCCCCTGTCCCGCCGTTACCATGGTCGTCACCGTAGCCAGGTATAGCACGGATGCCGGGCACTGGGGGCCGTTTGTTTGTGTCGTTACACATGGAGGGATGTTTTCCATAGTTGCCACGCTTGGCGAGCGGGTTGGTTACCACGGTTGTTATTGTATAATTGCTGTTATCACGAAGATGCTGCCTGTCTCCCTCTATCGCCCCTTTCGACACCTACGGAAAGATATGGGGTAGGGTATATTTTCAACAGCCACTACACGGCTGCAATTATGTATTATGAATCAAATGTTTTTTTTTTAATAGGGACTACTGAGAACAGATAGTGGATTGATTATTAAGTTAAATTACTCATTAAAGGTACCATTTTACTGTTTTTTAAGCTGATTTCACAAAAAATGTATGGGACTCCCCCATTGATGAAAGAACTTATTTATCACAATATCTACAGTAAGCAGATTGATGAATTATCACAATTATAATTATTGCTCGTTACTTAAAATCTCTATCAGTGCATCGAGAAACATTGCATTTATTATATAACTAATAAATGCTATACACATACACATACGAATATTCGGTAAAGCTGCCGAATATGAAACGAATTTTCGGCCCATCTATATTTTTTTACTCAGAAATTCTCAGTAAAACTCGGAGTCTGGAAGTTTTCGGTGTTTCAACCCTGTGCCTCGAAAAGCACGTAAAGCCGTTGGTCCCGCGCCTGATCTTTAGGCGTAGGGTCGTGTCGGATTGCCGTCAAATCGAAATATGAGAGCGAAATAATAGAGTGCTTGCATAATCACTCGTTCGCTATAATCTTGCCCTGCGCATATGTCTAGTCTGCATTAAGACTAGACGCCGTGACCGAAATTTGGTCTGAAGGACTATTTTATACATGTTTTAACTGTAATATTCTTAAACGAGATCTAATATTCTAGATGAGCTCAACAAAGCCATATTTGAGAATGAAAGCTGTTCTGATGATGTACAAAGTATTTCTAAGGTATCCAGAAGCCCTTAGGCCAGCATTTCCTAAATTGAAGGAAAAGTTAGAAGATCCTGATCCAGGTGCACATTAATGAAATTTTTAATATTATTTTAATTATAATTCTTAATCCTTAGTAGCTAGTACCCCCTTGTTTTCCACTTTTCGGTGACATTTTATAAATGTGTACTCAAAAAATGATGCTCATATAAAATTGTTATATGATTATTGAGTTACTGTAGTAAGTTTGCAGGTTTTTTGTAGTGCCACTAGTGTTTGAGGATATCGGCGTATGTTACTGGCGGTAATCATAATAGATCCAGACATGAAGATTATATGTATATTATAAATGCTATTTTAAAATTAATTGTTTTGTATACAATTATTTTTAAATATTTTCCCATTAATAGAAAATTTCCAATTGACCGAATAATAGAACGATATACCGTTCTTAGCGGGTTTTCGCTATTGTATTGGTACAGTGCATGTTGACGGTACGTGCTCGATGAGCCGCCATCCGCCATTTCTAATCCCATTTTTTATCCGTACGTACTATACTACCATTTAATGGGAGCAATATATTTTTTTAATTTCTTATAATTGCCGCTACGAAACCACAGGACGAGAAGACGATGGATTTAGTATAAGGGAATCCATCGCCAAATTAGAGCGCAAATTAAATTCCTAAGTTAGATTTTTTATTTAGTAACTGAATGGCACAAATATATCACTGTTCAGTTAAGAATTAAAATGCAGAATTTGTGACGCTTGAGAACTAAGACGGGATACACTGTTACCAATAAGAAAGATCTTAGTTTGTCCTCACCATATGAAATACAAAAACAGATCACCAGCCACCATCATAAAATAGAAGCAGCCTTATGCTGTATTATGATGCAAATGCACGATGCGAATTAATATGCGAATAATGCTTAGAATTTACTTGATTTAACTACCTGTATTGTTCTTGGTAATCTCACATAAAATTAACATTTTTTTTCAGGTGTACAATCAGCTGCAGTAAATGTGGTCTGTGAATTAGCAAGAAAGAATCCTAAGAATTACTTATCATTAGCACCTGTGTTCTTTAAATTAATGACAACATCTACAAATAACTGGATGCTAATCAAGATTATCAAACTGGTATTTATTTATTTTTAATTTGAAAAGATAATACTATAAAAGCTTTAAGTTTCTACCCTTAATAATTGACTGTTCATACAATATTCAAATGTGGTACATTTATATAACTTTTGGAGAAGATCTCCACACTGCGGCAGATGTCCATTATCCTAATCGAATATCTGCTATCTACTAAAGTGATGATTTTTTCAGTTTGGTTTAATGACACAGTATGAACCTGATATTGGAAGAAAAATTACTCAAAGCCTCATTGACCTAATTTGCAGGTACCACTTGTGAAACTATCAAAACAAGTTTACAAGCTGCTAGAAATGTTCACCAATCTTCACCATCTTATATTCCAAAACAAATCATACGAATATTATTAGGATTCACAATCACACTCAGTTTTAACTAGAGAACAGAGCAGGCTGTGTGCGCAGCACAAGTCCATGTGTTTTTCGGCACAAGTTGTATCATTGTAATTTATCAAACTATATAAGGAGGCGTAAAATCTTCAATACGGTTTCATATAATATTACAATTATGTTATCTGTATAGTGTTAAACAGTCGCTACCCGCGGGATACTAAAGCGGGAGCAGGACGCCGAATATGGCGCGTAGTGGTCTTACAGAAGCCATAATAATGTTTCATGCTCGTATTGATGTATCATACGATGAAGAAAAAAATAGTGCAAAAGAACAAAATTAAAATTACGTTTGTTACTTATAACATATGTACTAAAATATTTAAACCTAATAATAGTAATTAATCTCGCTTTCTTTCGTAGTCGCTGTCGCTATCTCCATCTACATAAAAGTTTTATTATTATTATTATTCAATTTTCTCTTATGCCTTTTTACTTTTATATAATCTCCACTTTCAATTGGTTTTTAAAAAACCGCTATTTTCCTGTCTAATATAGTTCTGTATTTCGCTCTTTCTGGGTGCGGATGTAGGGTCACAATTTATTTACTGTGAACAGAGAACCCATTATGATAACTGAAGCAATCAATTAAACTACTTTGGTGTAACAAAAATAGACAAAAATATGATAAACCTAATTATATTAGTGATTACTAACATGTCGGTATATAGCATACGACGCTCGGGGAAGTGGGGGCGAAATTAGAAATCGAGCTGAGCTATATCCCCTTAATACGGGTTTTCCCCGTAGATCAGTCTATATCGCCACGCCTGGAAAGCTGCGGTATTTTATTGAGTTGTTATCTGAAAACTGCTGCTGATGCTGAATGGCAACCATGCGATGATATGGGCTAGATAAAGGTTTCTCATAAGCATCCACGACACGGTTCATTAATAATTTATCGGATTACATACCAATAACATTAGAGGAAATTGCCTCTCTGAGAACCATTGACGTTATATTACGAAATATGATTTATTGATTATATACAATATGTAACGTAATTAACGCACATCCTCAGACACCCCAATTAGTATATTATGTTATAATCATAATACAAACACTGAATCTTTAGTTAAACATTTTTATGCACTGATTATTTATCAAATTAGTTATACTAATTCTGGAAGAATGTTGTGGTCACAGTACAAATCCACGAACGCAAAGACTTTAACGTGCTTGAAATAAAGTTCAGTTTTCTTTATTTTTATTGAATGACAGAATTAGTAATAATACAAATAAAACTGCACTCTTAAAAGTGTTATTGCCTTAAGTTACGGTCCTTTTCAGTTTGTTTTGACTGTACAGATTTAGTGTGAATGTGATTTACGTAGTTTTAATTATTTTTGGGATAAAAAATTACCTATATTAAAAATGATAGGAATCGATTCAGTAAACGATTCTGAACAAACTCCTTTCTCAAAGTGCGTTAATTGTGCTACGTGTTGTATATTGCCTTAAACTATGGTTTAATAGTAGTCTTTTACGCTAAAGATTTCCCTTAGCCGCGGCGCCACTGTCTCGTGAAAAATGACATTTTGCTGTAAAATTCCATACTGCATTTTAGTTAGCAATTGTTAATGGTACTTTTAAATAGCCTAGTATAAATCTGAGTATAATTACAGTCTACTTTTTGAAATATGATGGATAGTATTTATCTGTAAGCGGCGTTGCGCACACACATATCCCTAGCGTACCGACGTTTTATTACCTCCAGGGCAGCGATTGCTTAACACTATTAAATAGGTTCACTAACTCACGCGAAAGTGCTGCGCGCGTAGCATTCTGCACCGCACTTTATATTTGCAAGACAAATATTTCTGGTGGTACTGAAATTTATAAATTTACATTATATTTGAAAATTTGAATCGCTATTAACTGTAAATTATATTAGACGATGGTACACCCATCGTCTACAACAGACTGTGTTGTTTAGTCATACCTGAATTTATTTTATTATTGATACACAACGATAGTATTTACATATATAACGTGAAAATAAGATAAAGCTCCATTAGCATGATTAACATAAAATTAAAATTTTTAATTTGAAGTAGCGTTAGCGACCGCTATCTTCGTGCTCGTATATATAATAATGTTATATAGAATGTATTATTAGTAATTTAAGTTCTCCCGTGGAAACATTAGAAGAATCAGGAGTACATTGCCCACCATAGTTTTATGATACCAAAAAAATTGCTGTATGTTGATTCTTATATTTAAAATTAAATTTGAACTAATTAACGGAAGGATTGTTGTATAAAATAAATCTTAAAAAATTTCAATAGCATGTTTGCAAAAACATTTCATATTGGGGGAGTCAGCACAAGGGTAGCACCAAAACTATATTTCATATTTTAAGCGTGCCCAAGCCCTTAAAGTTGTAATAGTTTGCTGACATTTTTAAACACTTTTTTATTAAGAGTTTGGCGATCACGCTCATCACATTGATTCACCGCCAAGAAAAGTTAATCCTATAAAATTATTCTTAATACATCATCATTTGTAAAATATTAATAAAACTACTTAAAAATAATATTAATAAAACTGCTATAGAAGACGTGAGTAACGGTTTTTAAGATTTATTATTTTATAAAATCGTCTATATTATTAATTTATTATAATTTGGTTATAGTTTTGATAATTGGAAAGGTCTCTCTTTTCTATATATTTTAAAACTAGGTATTTTAAATTAAATGTAGACGTTAAAATACCTCGTATTAAATCGTCAAAAAACGATCTTATGCATCAAGTGCGGACCTAAAACGCGTCCAAAGCTCCAAGGTTCGCATCGTACGAATACAACGGATTGTGTCACAGATTTTAGAATTATTTATATAGTTATACAACATGTAACAAAAACCCTGTGGTTCCTGTTAAGTCGTTGTCAGAGTCAGTATTCAAACGTTTAAAACAATTTTTTTAACTAAAATAAAATTATATTTGCTGATCGTATGTGGTTTTAATACCTCTAGCTGACACGCGCATCGGTAAAACGGGATCTTTGACAATCCTCTTACTCCCCGGACAATGCAGAGGTAATAAAAAACATACAAGTTGCATATTAAAATTTATTTAAATGAGTTTTAATTTTTTAACGGTCGAGTTATCTGGAAAAAAGTTATTTCTATGCGTTTGAATATTGGTTCTGATAATGCACTTAAAGGGAACCACAGAATTTTTGTTATATGTTGTAAGTCGTATACTGATCACAGCAGACGGATCACAGCCGGCGTACGTAACGTAACGTAGCGCCTTCGATTGAAGAAAAGTAAATTTGGCTTGCAACATACGAATCTACTGGAAGAATTTTAGATTCTTCATGTTGCATACTCTACTTGAATATGTCATCTATCTACATGTCATGTTTCCTTTCTTCTATAAATAAATAAGCAATCACGACATGTTCATCATCACTTTCTACTATAGTTAAAAAATCCGATCGCAAAATGCATCGCACACTATCGCAAATTAACCCATTTCTTCGAATATATACGACGAGAGAATGTGGACGCGTGCCTTTAAGGAGCGAAATTTCATTAACCTTTTTGGAATAAGTACTACATTGTGAATATTTACGAATTGCTTGTAATGGACGCTTTGGAATGATTGATTACTTTAGAAAACAAGGTACAAACATCTAATTAAGTTAAGAACAAAGACTTTGTTTTATCATCAGAAATATTTACTACCTTGCAAATATAAATAATCCTCGATTTTATATCGATTAAAAAGAACAAACACATAATTGGCATGTCTCACTGTTTTATATATTTTGCTGCTGAGTGAAAAATAATTAACAAAATATAAACGTACAAACACAAAAAATTCATAACACGACTTCAAGAAGAGATCTCAATAGAAATACATTTTTGCATTAACACATTCTACATAAACGATCTTATACGGCATCAGATGAACGGCACTTCGCCCGACGGCACAACGATATTTGCAGTTTCTTATTATACTGTAAATAACACGGAAGGAGGCTTCTATGAAATTAACCTCAGTAGTAGTTTTAATATTGCATGTATGTACGTAACCGTCAAGTTATCAAATGAAACAATGGATCATTTAAAAAATTTCATGATCGAAAATAGTAAATTTTATATTCTTTTTCTAGTATGAAAAAATGTTTGTTTGACTCACTACTTAATGAACGTAGTTATTTTTGAACCGGGATCTCGTACTATATGATAATGTGTCAACATTTCACAGTGATTTTTTATCATTCTTTTGCGTACGGGGTTGAAGGATTTTTTTTATAAAATCAAGGGTGAAAAATGAGCACATAGTCCAGGTAAGCGAATGCTGTTGTCTATAAGTGATTGCTGATCATAAGGCCCCTGAATCCTGGGTCGTGTCAAAATCTATTATTGGGTTTTCTGTCATGAAATTCTCAGTAGAAATCCGGAGTCAGGAAGTAGACGGTGTTTCACTCCGTACCTTGGAAAGCACGTAAAGTCGTTGATCCAGCGCCGATCTCTTTCTGGTCGTGTCGAATTACCCTCCCATCGGACTACGAGAGTGAAGAAATAGAGAGTGCACCTGTGCTTGCGTGTACACATGGGCACTTGAGACTGGTCGCCGTGACCGAAATTTGATCTGGAGAACATTTTTTTTATAGGATAGGGTGACAAACGAGCACATAGTCCACCTGGTGGTAAGTGGTTACTGTGGCCCATAGACATCTACATCTATCCTCGATTACAAGTCAAAATGCAGATGCGTTGTCACCCGTGAGGACTAAGATGGAATGCCTCGTTATGTTCGATTAAAAATCAAAATTTGGATGTTTTGGCACCCTTGGGGATTAAAAAAATAACGCCAATTTACCGGTAAAAAGGGCCTCCGCTATTCTAAATTAACATGTAAATGTAATGGAACAAATCACTGGCTTAATGAGATGTTTGACATTTATTGTGAAATGAAATGTGGAAATGCTTATAATATTTTTATACAATACAAATTTTTACATAAATTTATTTACCACTTGTTTGTAAAATACATCTATTCTGTGAAGAACCAGACAGAAACCACGTAGGATTTTATTAAATTTGATGTTTACAGTAACATTGTACAATAATTAACATGAATTATTATATCAAGAATTTAATAGCGATGACTCGCCTCATTCCCAGGAGATATTTTTAATTATGTAATCCTTAATATTTTAATAATGCTATTTAATAAATATATGTGCAGTAAATTTTTTAAACTCGTACATTTATATACTAAAGAGTTACTCTGTGGAGTCAAGTTAATAATAATAATTAAACTTACTTTACAATCCAAATACTTTTCTCATTAAAGCTAATTATGTTTATTGACAGCTTGGAAGTGCAAAACTCTTTAAATCTTTCCTTGAGAGACTTCAATTGAAATAATTAATTGCCCTCACGACCCTCTTTTACAAAACAAATATAGTTTCAACAAAGTCGCGTTTCGCTATAACAAAATATCCATTCTTTATCGTACTTTTATGATTAAAAAAAATATAATTTTTGAATGTCCATTGTTTACTCGTGGTGCACGGCAAGTATCGCCATTGGCACTACTACGTGATTTTTTTTTAATTTTTTTTTGCGCCCGAAGCAAATATGGGCAACCCTCCGGAAAGCGTGGGGGGGTGGGGAATGCTCATAGCATACCACGCAACCGGCTGCGTGGTTATGTGGAGACTTTTACCCACTAAACCCCACCTTTTAGGGACTGGCTTAACGGTCTAACTAGAGATCTCTAAGCCATATACGGACGCGACCCTCCTTGGCAGGAAGGAGTGTGCAACACACTACGTGATGTTGTTTGTAGTTATTTATAGCGTCGGCGGAGTGTCGTTCTTCTGTGCACCGTCTAATATTCTGTTTCACTCTAAAGCTAGTCTAGTGTCATTGTGTTTGTTCCAGTTTGGTGCCTTAACCCCATTAGAGCCTCGACTTGGCAAGAAACTGATAGAACCATTAACTAATTTAATACATAGGTGAGTCAGCATTTTATTGACACTTAATATAAAACTCCGAAATTTTATGTTTATTTGGTCTCTATGGGGTAAAGGGAATGTAGCGCCTAGACTTAAAGAGTTGTTTTCAAAATGATAAGTTTGTGTTTAATTAAGCTATCTTTATAATGTAGGTTGCTTACACTGCTTTTTAAAATTTGTTTTTCTTCAAACATTATAGAATAAGTTTGTATGTATGTATAAGTATGTAAGTAATTATAAACATGTAAGTTTATTTTAAAACGGAAAGTTATTGTCTAGTTAACGAGTAAGCCACTTGCCATTCCCGCTCAGTGTTAGACTTAAACCTTTTCAAAATCACGAACTGTCATAATCATAATACGATAGTGTCAAATTAAAATATATACTTACAACTTCTACACGAATAAACATTTCTCAGCAATAAATTTTAAGATTATATCTCCATAACTGGTACGTTATAGATTAGTTACAATTCTAAAACACAAATGTAAATTATCATTATTATTATAAGCACATAAATGGTCTGGTTTTGGAAATGAGCCTCTTTTTGAGGAAGGGGGTTCCACACTTAAAGCCGTAGTAGTAACACAAGCCCCGCTTCTTAATCGAATTATTAATTTTGTAGTATAATGGCAAAAATGGGGGGCGGGCCAAAAAATGGAGAGGTTAGAGATATCACAAGGTAAATCAATATGGAAGTTAATACTCACTAAGGAAAAAATTACGTTTCGTGCCGCGATTAAGTTCTTCACTAAGTAAGAAAAAACGCCACATATGATTATGAAAGAGATGTCATATGTTAACGAGGTCTCTTACCTCTTGCTTGATAAGTGAAATAGCCTTTTGATGTAAGGCAGAGACTCAATTGAAGACGATCAGCGCTTAGGTCGACCGATTGAAGCAACTTCCTCAGACATTGTCGAAAAAGCTTAAAAACTTGTTCTTGAAGATCCTCGTCTGAAGAACAAACATCGCAAAAATGACTGGAGTATCATCTAAGACCGTTTTAAACAATCTTCATTACCATGTTGGCATGTCTAAGGTCAATGCAAGATGGGTGCTAAGAATGCTCACACTGCTTCAGAAACAGTAGCGGGTCTAGTGTTCGCGCGAGTTTTCTGTTCTATGTAGTCATAACATGGACGAAATTATGAACCGATTTGTGACTGGGGATGAAACTCGGATTCATCACTATTAACCGTGCAGTGGCGTAAAAAGTCGCAACACCGTCTAAGAAGATCAAAGTGTCACAATCGGCTGGAAAAACTTCACTTTTTGGGATTCAGAGAGGATTTTATTGATCGATTATAAAAACAAAGGTGTCAATACCACGGAACAGTATTACGCTACACTACTAGAATAATTAAAAGAGCGGTTAAAAAAAATAAGGGGAAAGTGGTCTCAAGGTGTGCTATTTTTGTACGACATCGCACCCTCCCTATAGTCCAGATTAGGCCCATTCGGATTATTATTTGTTCCCAAATATGAAGAAAGAGCTTCTGGGAAAGAAGTTTACAGGTAAAAAAGAAGTTAAGTCGGTAATTTCTGTCTATGAAGGTATAAATAAGTTATTAGGATCTGAGAGATGTATTAGGGTTAATGGAGAATATCACAAAGGAATATCTGAGGAATTGTTCGGACTGATTCCAGCCGCACAATTTCACCATCGCACATCGCGACAAAACTCGCGATACCATCCATACCATCTGTATGTCTGGTGGTCCACCACTGTGCGATTTAAAAGAAGTATTTTTCCTCGCACAACTTCCTTGTGGCATCGACTACGACCAGATTTTTTTCCGGATCGATACTACTTAGCGACCTTCAAGAAAGGAGTCTACTCCTTTTTAAAAGGCTGGCAACGCATCTGCAATTCCTCTGGTGTTGTAGTTGTTCATGGGCAGCGGTAATCACTTATCATCAGGGGAGCCGTATGCTCGTTAGCCCCCATTTCCTATAAAAAAGGAAATATAATTTCATGTTTAATTTCACCCATTTTCCTTTCATTTAGCGAACTATTTTTGACCTGCCCTCGTATACTACTCGGAACGCTCGGAGCGTTTGGCTATTCAAGGAAATCCCAACTTGCAGTAGAAGCCGATTCTTGTCGAACCACGTCTTAGCCGTTGCCGTCAACCTACGTGATAAAAAGACATTGATTAATTTGCGCTTAATTAAAAGTGTAAAGAAGTTTGAAAAATCGGTACCATGTAAATTTACTTATGGATAAGAGCAAACTCGTGTCGGAGCTTGCCTTAATTTGCTTAATCAATTGGCACATAAGTGGGAGGATACTGAATCGATTTGTTATTTTCCTGAATAAAGTTGTAACGGATTGATCCTAAATGTGATAATTGACGTTCGTCGCAATGACGCCGTACCTAGGGGTGACACTGACAGCCACTAATATCTCAAACTCAAATTGGCCTTAGCTGTTTTAAGATCTGACACAATAATTACTGATCACAATAAAATGGAAATGATGACGAACACGCTCCCTATCAATCATCCAAGACTTATCAATTGTTCTTGTCCATTGTTTCACGGTAACGTCCATCCGTCCACACAGCACAACGGAATTTCGTCTAAATACTCTTCGTAATTCACCGTACTCGCCTAACCTTACCTCTTCTGATTTCCATTTTTTCACAAATTCGATAATATTTAACGTGAAAAAAATCAACTCTGATGGAATGGTAACGTACCTATAAAGAATAATTCATTTCTTCCTTTACCCAGGATTTCTCCATCAGAAGCATTATAGGTAATTCACAGGTGGCTCGATGTTTGATCACAGGATTACCGGCAATTTTTATTCGGTGTTTAGATATTTTCATGAATTCTTTAGGGAGTTACTGTGTGGGATTTTTTTTTAATTTAAAATAGAAACGATTACTTTATTTCGTACGTTTTTATTAAATATTTTAAAGGGAGAATATTTACAGCGTTTTTGCTTGTTTGTATATTCTGTATAACTAATTCAGATTGAATATTATTCTTCTGGTATCGAAAACAAAGGTTTTTATGTCGGTTTGGTTGTTTTTTTTCTGATTAAATTATATGTATAAAAGTGTAAGTTGAAATGTCTCTTAGAAGTTGACATTTACTTATCTTTTTGCTACAAGATTAAATAGTTCGGATATAGATGCTGCTCCACTTTACTGAACTTTTAGGTATTTAGGTTGCTTTATCCTACTATACCTAATATAGGCTACAGAAATTTTAAAGATAACTCAATTGAATTTTTAAGTAAGTACCAGATAAGAAGATGGACGCTAGCATCAAACAAATGAATATAGTTTTTATGGTAGCAGAAAGAATAGGTTGAATATACATAAAAAATCTTAAAAGTTGTTTTTCGCATCCTGAAATGTAGACTCTTTTTAGAAGGCCATACATGACTAATATAAATTTGAAAACTGTCATGATTTTTCGGCAATAAATGTGGCATGCGTTGATGTGTATTAGATTTACAATAGCAATATGAGAGTTTTATTATAGTTCATAATTTTCTTTGTTATAATGCCTATTTTTTACACGTGTTGGCAGCACATCTGCTATGTCATTGCTGTATGAATGCATAAATACTGTGATCGCCGTACTAATAAGTATAAGTAGTGGAATGCCTGGCCATGCGGCTTCCGTGCAACTCTGTGTACAAAAACTGAGGATATTAATAGAGGATAGTGATCAAAATTGTGAGTAATCTTATATCTTTAGTATATTAATGCTTTTTATTAATACTTTGTATATGGTTTGCTTTGTCCTACCAAAAATGCACTCAGTACCCGGCGATAAATATTGCACATCCATCTTTGGAAAGAACAATCAGCTAATTTCGGCTTCGTAGAGCGTTATCTCTGTCGCACACTACCTATGTGACGTTTTGACGTTCGACCTAATAGATACCGGACTATTTGTATTTCGTGCGACAGAGATAACGCTCTACGAAGCCGAAATGAGCCGATTGTCTCTTACCAAAGGTCGATATGCAATATTTATCGCCGGGTACTGTACTACAGTTAACGAAGCAAAATTTTAAGTATATCATTGATTTACCCAATTAGAAACATTATTTTAAAGATTAAATTTTCATTTTAGTGAAATATTTGGGATTGCTAGCGATGTCAAGAATACTCAAGTCACACCCAAAGTCGGTGCAAGCGCATAAGGATCTTGTTTTGTCGTGTCTAGATGATAAGGATGAGTCAATTAGGCTGAGGGCTTTAGGTCTTTTATATGGAATGGTAAGTGGGCAAAGATGGACAAATATTAAAATTAGAAGAATATTTGGTAACAAAATAGTTAATAAAATAATCAAACAGAATAGTGTACTGTAATAAAATATTTTAAACCAATCAAGTGCATAAATTATTTTTAAGGTTTCTAAGAAAAATTTAATGGAAATAGTAAAGAAACTAATGGTTCATATGGAGCGCGCAGAGGGAACACTGTATCGAGACGAACTGCTTATGCGCATTATAGAGATTTGTTCTCAGAATAATTATCAGCATGTCGTGGACTTTGAATGGTATGTCACCGTATTAACTGAGCTCACTGGGATGGAAACGAGTGCTAAACACGGTAAATTTAATGAAAATGCATTATAATCAAATTTTAAAACATTGATTTCAACTTTTCTACGTGTATAATAGTCGGCATGAATCTTGTGCCCTGAACATTCGTTTAAGCGACTTAACTATGTAGATGAATTTTAACTCATTAAATCACTTACTGTCGTCCGAACTAATCAAGGGACGAGACTTGTGAGGGCCACTCCTTTGCTTCATTAAAACAAAAAAAGGCATTAAATGAACCGTCTTCTGCGCAAGTGAAGTAGTGAAGAACAGTGCTCTAGATTCGCGCCGTCTGTTACATTTAAATATTTTTTTAAGTTTCTTCAACTGGCTATTTCATTTATTTACACTAAGGTAGTGTCGGTAAACCCGAAGGCGCACTAATTATTTTGATTTTATTTTATTATTTATACTGTGTTAGTTAAATAAATGGTTTTTCTATTCTCAGAATAAAATAGAATACTATTTTATTCTTATGATTATTGTAATAAAATATGAATATAAATGTAATATAATAACAAGTTAGGTAGCAAAGAATCTTACACTATGACGCTTCATTTTAAAATGCCAAATTCTACTGCGGGTGTACGCCGCAAGCGGCGACTTTATATGGCGTGGCGGCCCCTTTGACAAGATGCGGCAAAGACAAAGGCGGCGCGACACAAAGGCGACCGCATCTAAGCGATCGGACTATATATGTCTTTGTGCAAGATATCTAATTTAATATGTGTTTGTACTCTTCTGTCTATTAATCCCATGTGACATGTGATATATCAGTCACTATAAGAGTAATAGTAAGATAGCCATAAAGAATATATATTGACGTGGTAAATGGTAATATAATATTGGCTAGGCAATTCGTTATGTAAAGAAAATTAAAAGCCATGCTGATTATCAAACCGTTCCGAAATTGTACATTCGTAAATCTCAGTTTGCTTGAATTGATTAGACGTAGAATGGTCGAGAGTAAAATGGCTCTGCAGTACTTTAAAAACGGCAAGTGAGAATAGAATTACAGCGTAACTTCTAAAAGCATATAAAAACCGATACGAATATTAATATGAAAGTTCTTTAGAAGCTGTGAAATTCCGTTCTCCATGTGGGCGTTACTCCAGAAAGTGTGGAATAATAGAAAAGCGACAATGCCCGATGAATAACTACAGACCGTTTTTTTTTCTGAGTTGCATCTATATACGTGCTGTTTTTGAGTCATCGTTACAAATCGCCTCGCAAAAAGACTTGACAATTTCCAGCCTCCCGTTAAATCCGGTTATCGAAAAGACTTTAGTATCATAGACCACACACATACTCTTTAGAAAATTGTTTTGTCTGACGGTATATCGAGGTGCTGACGTGATTGTGCAGTGGTGCTAGGATAGCTTTTTTTTAAACGAATAATAATATATCCTCGATTAAGAATCAAAATGAAGATGCGTTATCATACCTACTAGTATTCTGCGAGAGGATGGTTCTTTCCCATTCGAGCCAAACCATTCGTGCTAGAGCCATAATATTGCTGCAGCATGGCTTTACCACGTAATATCTGTGAGATTTACTAGGAGTTTTCTTCCTCGGTAGATGATTACACAAAGAAGTCTTTTCTTTGTAGAATCATCTACCACCGGCGAAATTTTCGGACTGACACGACTTAGACCTTAAAGAAACGAGATTTCTCCTTTTAAATGGCCAGCAAATCTCCTGAAATTTCCCTGGTGTTGCAGTTGTTTTTGGGCGATTGTCAATACTTAATATTGCTAGTAAAATATAAAAATGTAGTACATATATTCATGGGCTGGACAAGCACAGATAGAACAGGCTGGTGGGAGGGCGCATATTTATAGTCAGCCTAGGGCTGTCGCACATCTAAATCAGTTTCCATCACGAGGATTCTGTTCTTGCTCAAGTGACTGCTGTAGCCAATGGACATCTCCACCCAAACTAAAATAAAAAAGCTACAGAAACTACAGATGGGATCCACTGAGGAAGGGTTTTAAAAAATTCAAACCATTTGAAGGTCAATCTTTATACGAAACTTGATTTGATGGGGCGATATCATATTTGTTTGATGAAAATTTATTATTGTTTTAGGTCTTGGTTGGTAATAAAAGCGATCAAGCGTTTAAGAAATCATAAGATTTTTTAAACGCGATAAAGTGCGTAAATTTGGTTTTATTCAAAGCCTTAGTCTAACTTAAAATCTGTGATTATTATCGCTCCGAAAGTTGAGAAAATTTTCATGTGATAGGTTGAGCTCTCCGTATTATGAGACCTTATAATAAGCATAGGTAGTGACTGACTGGACTGGGACGCGGGTAGCACAATTGCCAGTTTTTTATAAGCGTATATCGTTTACGCTACAAGTTGCAAGCTGTATTTGAGGTGTAGTCAGAAGTGTGGTTGCGGGCAGGTTGCACGCTGGCGGCGCAGCTGACCGAGGTGGGCGCGCGCGTTGCGGACGTGCGCGCGTTCGCAGCGCGCGAGTGTGCGGCATTATGCGCGTGGGCTGCCGCCGCGCTGCCCGCGCCGCCCGGCCCCGCCTCGCGCGAGGTGCTCTACGCCGCCGCCTACGTGCTCGCCGAGTACTGCCAGTAAGATAATACAATCATCCATTAAACTTATATCCTATATACGAAGGGAAGTCAAAAATTCCGCGCGGGATGACTGGGAAGGATAATGAAATGAAACAAACTATTTTTCCTTTTCAATGTATTCTCCCTTAACCCTAATACATTTATTAGATCCGTCAAATAACTTATTAATACCGTATAAAACGAAAAGATTTATCTTGGACGTCAAAATAGGCCAAAATTGCCGACTTCATCAGCGTCGCCAAGTTTTCCTACGCAGTTCTTTCTTCATTTTTGGAAACAACAGTTGCTTGGGGCCTTTTTTATGCCACTGCATCGACCCTTGCTTTGACTCAGGTTCAAAATGGCGAACCGAAGTTTCATCTCCAGTTACAATTCGAGCCATAACTTCCTCCCTTCCCTCTCCAGAGCGGTCCAAAAACTCGCTAGAACTTTCGATGCGCTCGTGTTTTTTAATGCGCAGAAAGCATTCTCGGAATCCATGTTGCACAGACTTCAGTCATGCAAAGGCGTTGATGTAAGATGTTTAAAATGGTTGCTTCTGATACTGCAACTAATTCTGCAAGCTGTATTTTCTTTACCTGGGCATCTTCCGATACAAGTTTATCAACTTTTTCAATTATTTCTGGCGTGGTAACCTCAATCAGCCGTTCAGGTCTGGGGTCGTCTTTAATGGAGTTCCTCCCTTATTTGAAAAGGGCTTGCCATTTTTAAATCATGGTTTTTTCAGGAGCGGGGTCCACATAAACAGCTGACATCTCTTGAAAAATGGTTTGAGGTGTCTTTCATTGTTTGGTAAAAAACTTAATGACGGCGTAATATAATGATTTCTTATATTTACGCGAACACTACACATGATTAAAAGTCCCCCGTGACCATGGGTGCTGGAAAGCGCCCGAAACGTCGGGAATTAAAAATAAAAGTAATTAAAAGCAAAAATAAACGCGATAAAATCCGTAAAAGTAGTTTTAATTATGTGGCGGTGTAATATTACATTTTCGCCTAGTTTTTTCCCGATTGACTTGTTTACTCGTTAATAACTCAAAAACTAATGACACGATTAGGCTGAAACTTGGTATATATATATTAACAATGAGTCACTCAACTAACATCTACCTGGATTAGTAAAATCACCCACGCCAATTCCGCGAAATTTTTGACCTCTCGTCGTACAGTCCGTACGGATAATTTGTTTTGTGTATATTTATATAAACTAGAAACAGAAAATCTTGCTGTCTGACAAATAAGTTCACTTTAGTTCCACCTAGCAAAATCTGGTTAACGGTAGATTACTATTTCTAATTGTAGTTGGTATATAAAAACAAAATACCTGTCTGCCGTTACTTACACGCTTTTGTCATCTTAATATAAAAATAATTGTTTATTCATATTTTATGCGCTGCCATACCATTTATTAGAATGTAATGAAACTGGCCAAGATTATAAGCATAGTACAAATTACAGCAGGTGGCGCGCGTATCGTACCGACAAATTTATTTGAAAGTTATATATCATTAAACTTCAATGAATGTATTATCATTCCTAATCAAACAATATAACTTTCAAATTTAAAGCGATATTTCCACAATTATTTCTTCTGTGGCAGCAGCTAGTGTATTATCAATCCATTGTAGCCAAAGATTTAAATAGTTAGATGCGCCTTCACCCTGAAAACTGTGGCATTATTTTTGGATGTGTTCGTTTGCAAGACGCTGACGCGCGCACACTAATGCAATAGTGTCATCTCTTATTATCTTACAGAAATTGTGTATACTACTTTCTCTGTCGCACAAATGAGCACTGATTGAATGAGTGAGCTCACTCATTTGAAAATGGACACATTTCGGAGTAGTCATACTATGGTAAGGGCGCATCTATCTATTTAAATCTTTGATTGTAGCCTATAAAAGTCCACTGCTGAACATAGGCCTCCCTCATAGATTTCCGTATGGGATTTTGCCATAGTTGACTCACTTGGTGAGTGGGTTGTCAACCGCAGTTTTTATTGTTTTGACTTGTTATCGGGGAGATGCTGCTGCCCTTCACCTGTTTCGGTTACCATGTCGGCTCTTACGACACCCATGGGACGATATGCAGTGGATGTTCTTACACCGCCAATGCACGGCAAAGCTAGTATATTATTAAAAACTTCAAACATCCTACCAGGGAGGTAAGAACCGCGGTAGCTCGCATGGTTAACGCTCGCTGTAAATATAACAGAACGCGAGTAACCCGGGTGCGATCCCCGCCGGCACCAATGAAATTGTTAATTGCAATTTTAAGTGCTGATAATGAGTCTGAGAAATAAGAAAAAAATATTACGAAGGCATGTGAAGTTCGCCAACACGCATTGGGGCAGCGCGGCGAACACTTCCTTGCCCTAAAACCCTCTCAGAAATGAGGGGAGGCCTGTGCGCAACAGTGGGACGTATATAGGCTGTAACTTTACTTTACTTTTTATCAGGGAGGAGAGTGTAATGCGCGAGTGCATATCGTCGCTGCTGTCGTGCGCGGGCGTGGGCGGCGCTCAGATGCGCGCGCGCGCTGTGTGCGTGCACGCCGCGCTCAAGCTCTGCGCGCGCCTGCTGCTGGCCTACGAGCGCAGACGCGACCTCGACGCCGCGCTCGCCGTACGTTCGTAACACACACTCGACCATCACACAACTCGATATTGAGCACTTGTCGTCATAATATTGAAAGTTATTTATTACTATGTCGACCAAAATTAAAATAAAAACAACATGCATTGATCGTGGGCTGTGATGATCCTGATAATTATTTTATTTTATCCTGGTGATCCTAATTACGATACTAGGATAAAGATATTAAATTATTGTGTTGTCATTGGTCCTTATTACAAGTGCAAATTTTAAAGTCATTGGCCGTCGAAAACTTGGTGAAAATTACATTAAAAGATTCCGTTAGATAGGTAAATAAATATTAAATGCACGCAAAACTTTATACTACATTTATACTAAACCTTTACCTCGCATTAAGATGTCAATCTTACCGAAATTTTAATGAACAAATAATCGCTTCTTTAGAGCTGCCAGAGATTTTGACTAGTAATCGATTCTACGTAACATTTTTTGATCTGTGGTAATTGTAACCGCGCAATATGCGTGTTCGCATCTCTAGTTTTAGCTATTGCCCACCCTCCCACACCTCTTGTTACCGTTTTGTTCCTAAAAATATAGCTGCGCAGCCTCGTGCTACTTACTTCAGCCCGGCCAAGTTAGATTGCGCGAGCAATAACGGGCTTTTACAATAAGGTTTCTAATTACAATTAGGTTTCTTTAAAAAAATCCTTAATTTAACTAATACATCAATAGTCTTGCAAGTGTTATAGGTACCATTTTGGAATCCTGCTTAAATGCGCCAACTTTTAAAGTTACTTGCCAAACTCGAGTAATACACGAGTTTTTTTTCAGTACAGTCATTTAAAACTGGTCAAAATATAAATTTTAAATACTTGGTTGGGAAAAAAAATTACATTTTCTCGTTAATTTTTATATTTTTCTGTTAACTGTTATGACTTGACCCATTCCGGCTTTACGTACTCATTCGACTTACGGGACACACACACACACACACACACACACACACACACACACACACACACACACACATATATATATATATATATATATATATATATATATTTATACATGTAACATATCGCGCTGATCGAGTATTTCATTTCTTTATGGTTAATATAAAATACATTTAGAATTCTATATTTTTTGGTTTTTCATTTGATAACTGATTCATTAAGATTGCTATGAATATATAATTTCACACATTTATTTTAATAAACACGAATGATATTGTCCTCAAAATTTTCTTGTTCTAAATTTTAATTTAAAATCACTTTGAAATAATACTAGTTTTTACGGAATTTATCGCGTATATTTAACTTTTTAAATACCCGACGTTTCGAGAGCTTTACAGCACCCATGGTCACGGGAAGGACTGAGATGTTCAACGTCCAGGTGTCACAGTTTACCGCGGTTACCATAGATTAAAATTTAACTTTTGTTCCGATCTACACAGTATGAACTTATGGTATCATGGAGTCTTGCAGTTGTATGCTTGGGTTGGGATTTAATTTTATTTATTATAGGATCCCAAGCAGATGGTAGCACCCAGCCATCTTCTCTATTGAAATTAGGATGTTTTTGATATCAATAGCCTCGCGAATCATCCTTGGAAGGAATCGGTGTTCTTTAGCGAGGATTTGTGGTCTATCAAATTTGATGTAGTGACGGGGGCGATCCTGTACATGTTCACAGACTGCAGACTTCCCGGAGCGTCCATTCTTCACATCAGCTATATGTTCTTTGACGCGGGTTTTAATTGATCTTTTAGTTTGTCCTATGTAGGAGAGACCACATTCACAATCAAGCTTGTACACTCCTGCATCTTGCAGAGGGACGTTACACTTGACTGATGGTAAAAACTGACCAATCTTCTTCGGCGGCTTGAAGTATGTTTTGATGGAAGCGCGCTTCAAGATGTAGCCAATCTTGTCAGTGACTCCCCTAACATATGGCAGTACAGCAGGTACACGCTCGACTGTGGCCGGCTTCACTCGTTCTCTGTGACGTAGGCGTGGGACCCGAAGCTTGTTGTCATGCAAAACTTGCTTGACGTGTTGGAGCTCGGCAGCTAGGTGTTTACTCCCTCGTGCTCTCTGAAACAAAGATTTACCCACGGTAGCTAACTGTGAAGGATGGTGGTGAGAATCACCGTTTAAATATCTATATGTATGGGTCTTTTTTCTATACACAGTATGGCTCAAGGTGTTATCAGGATTCCGAATTACTAACACATCTAGAAAAGCTAAGGAATTGTTTGCCTCTAACTCCATTGTGAACTGAATTTTAGAATTTATAGAGTTAAGATGGTCTAAAAATGCAGTTACTTTATCTAAAGGTAGAATTGTGAAAGTGTCGTCTACGTACCGCTTGTAGAATCTTGGATTTATGGGAGAAGTAAGCAGGGCTTTCTCCTCAAAAGCTTCCATGAATATGTCGGCGACAATGGGAGATACAGGTGAGCCCATCGCCACACCATCTACTTGCTTGTAGAACTCCTCCTTCCACAATAGGTAGCCAGATGTAAGGCAGTGTCTGAGTAATACTGCATATTCTACAGGCATGTTGTTTTCTTCCAGCCTTCTAGTTACAATTGAGATGCAGTCTTCAACAGGTAAGCATGTAAACAATGACTGCACATCAAAACTGACCATAGTTTCATTGTCTGCCAGACGTAGGTCTTTAATCTCGCTGACAAAATGGTAGGAATCCTTTATGTGTGCTCTTGTATGTCCCCTGAGCGGTGAGAGTATTTTCGCTAAGTGTTGAGCCAATCTGTAAGTTGGTGAATCGATTTGGCTCACTATGGGGCGTAATTACGCCAAATAAAGAACACCGATTCCTTCCAAGGATGATTCGATATCGAGGCTATTGAAATCAAAAAAACATCCGAATTTCAATAGAGAAGATGGCTGGGTGCTACCATCTGCTTGGGATCCTATAATAAATAAAATTAAATCCCAACCCAAGCATACAACTGCAAGACTCCATGATACCATAAGTTCATACTGTGTAGATCGGAACAAAAGTAAAATTTTAATCTATAGTAACCGCGGTTAACTATGACAGCTGGACGTTGAACATCTCAGTCCTTCCCGTGACCATGGGTGCTGTAAAGCTCTCGAAACGTCGGGTATTTAAAAAGTTAAATATACGCGATAAATTCCGTAAAAACTAGTATTATTTCAATGTGTTGTGTTCGCGTAAATATAAGAAATCATTATAAAAATCACTTGCGGTCGTATTTTGATATGATAAGCAACCTACCAAAATAGTAATCATATTAGCCGTTATTAATGAACATTGTATTTCCATACCAAAAAAACAGTTGGGCGTAGTTATCACACGATAACTACGCCCAACTTGGACTCTCCCATTGTAATAATTTATTTATACTACTTGTGTCGATTTTAATGTTTGCTATAAACGTTGTTACTGGAATTATCATTTCAGCTGTGATATTCATGTATAACACATAATAAGCTATGTGTGTATGTGACAAGCTATTTAAAAAGCATTAAAGTTGCAACGCAAACTTACAATTAAAAAAAAATTCCAGGCTACAAATGCATTGTCACCTCTGAGGACTAAAATGGAATGCCTCACAGTATTTAATTATACTGGCTCCCTAACCTTCAGATCGGACACAACACATCAGTGCACGCACTGCTGTTTGGCTGCAGAAATAGTCAAATCCAGGTGGATCTGATAGCATAAGAGAAATTATATCGTTATACTGAAGAACCCACATTGTTCAATGTACCATAAAATGAGGTGAATAGGAATCGTGGGGTGGATAGAAACAAATCTGGTTATTTGATAAAGTTGTTTCAAGGTTTTTCAAGATTACCAAAATGAATGAAAAATGTTAGCATATAATAAACAGTGGAAATAACCAGACATGTTTCTATTCACCCTATTTTACTCTGCAGTCAAAAGTAACTCTGACTGCAGAGTAAAATAGGGTGAATAGGGACTAAAATATATAGTACAAAATTTAATTTGCAGATAATACGAGAAACATTAAGCGGTATACGACCACTGTTGTGCAGTGAAGATATGGAGGTTCAAGAGCGAGCTCATAACTCGTTTGCGCTTTTGGTTATCGTGTTGCATCGTTTGAACCCCGATGACCCGGCGTTGCAAGTAGATGGTTTTGTAATGCCCGTGCCGGTTACAATATCTCTCAGTAATCAAACTGCCACGCTAGTGGAACATGAGCAAAGGTAAGCTTAAAATTAAAAAAAAAGAACTAATGGCATTTTTGGTAGCAAAAGTTTCCTTCATAAGGAAAGATATTCTAATTTGCTATAATAAAAATATTGTTACGAGCTTGCGGTTCGTGACAATAAAAATTGCCGATAAAATTTACCTAAATTAACACTTTAATTTTCTTTACACGAATTAAAACTTAAAACGCTAATAATTAAACACACTAATTCACTTTATTCCGCTCCGTAGCTTCGCTTGTCTCGTCAAATCCAATACTGCCCCGATCGCATCTTGCAGCGCCTATTTATATAAATTAGCAATGAAGCATCCGGAATATTCAAGTAAATGCGCGCAAAGCGACGAGTGTTCGAGTGTAGATTTTCTAGAAACTTAGTTCTTCGGATGGCGCTGTCGGTTGAAAGATTTGTGATGTCATTTTCTGCAAAGCTCCCCTCGCATCCCACTTCTGACACTAGATGGCGCTAGTTGGCTTATTTACGCAACACTGCCCCTCCTAAGACATGCTCGTCCCGAGCATTATCGGTCCCATAATAACGCGCCAAGCGATCCACATGGACGATCTTAGGAGTCCCTCTTGCGCCTTTCTGTATCCGGTAGGTCACATCGTTGATCCTGGTTACAATCCGGTACGGGCCGTCCCATTTAGCTTGAAGCTTAGGAGATTTCCCTTTGCTGCGGACTGGATTATGCAACCACACTAATGAACCTTCGTTGAACCCTTTATTGTTCATTTTGCGGTCGTACCGGGTTTTCATTTTCTCAGACATTTGCTGGCCCGATTGTCTGACGTGCTCATAAATGTCATTCATTTTGTTCCGCAAGTCATTTGTTATACTGCGTGGGGCATCAGGTGGTATCCCGGTGATCAGGTCTGCAGGCAGCCGTAATTCTCTTCCAAAGTTTGCGAAAGCTGGTGTCACTGCTGTACTTTCGTGAACAGCGCTTCGATATGACAACAAAAACGGTTGTATTTGCTTGTCCCAATCTCTTTGCCGGTTGTCTACAACTTTTGCTAGGTACCTCTCCAATGTCTGATTAAATCGTTCCACCATTCCATCAGATTGTCGAAGTCGTTCTTGTTTTATGAGTATCGCTGTGAATCTCTAAAGGTACTCCAAAACGACAGAAGACTTCATGAACTAGTTTATCTGCAACTGTTGAAGCTTCTTGATTTGGAATGGCGAAAACTTCTGGCCACTTTGTGAAGTAATCCATCACAACCATGAAATACTTGTTACCGCTTTCACTCTCCGGAAACGGCCCCGCCACGTCAATAGCTATTCTCTCCCATGGTGCACCAACATTGTACAACTTCAATGCACCTCTACTACGAGTCTGAGGTCCCTTTACAGCCGCACAACTTGTACATTTGCGACACCAGTCCTCGACATCGTTTCGACAGTGGACCCAATAAAACCGTTCTCGGATCTTCAGTGGAGTTCGTTTAACTCCCAGATGGCCTCCGGAACAATCATTATGGTACAGCTGTAGAACATCCGGTACTTTAGCTTTAGGGACAACCATTTGCAAATGACAGCTGTCTCCCCTAACATTTTCCCATTTACGGCACAGAACTCCATCCTGAAGCAGCAAGCTGTCCCACTGGGCCCAATAGCTTTTAGTGGTTGAACTCATTGCTGAGACGTCGCTCCACTTAGGCTTGGGAGCACTGGCCTTTATCCTTTCCAGAATCGGCTTGATGTCCGGATCTTCCTGCTGTGCATGTTGTAAGCTGTCCTTCTATTCGTTGTTGAGGTGGTCCGTCATGAGCATCCTCACGGATACCTCTTCCTTACTCTCTTGCCTAGTACAATGGTTGCAATCTTCAGGACAAGGTCTTCTTGACAATGCATCTGCGTTGCCATGAGATTTCCCGCTCCGATGTTCGATCTCAAAGTCATATTCCTGCAGTAGTTCAATCCACCTCGCAACTTGTCCTTCTGGATTTTTAAACTGCAATAGCCATTTTAGTGCAGCGTGGTCAGTTCGTAAGTGAAATTTTTGCCCCAGAAGATAATTGCTAAAATGCTGCAATGACTTAACTACTGCTAGCAATTCGCGTCTTGTGACACAATAGTTCCTTTCCGGTTTTGACAATGACTTGCTGAAGTACGCTATCACGACCTCTTGGTCACCATTCCGTTGAGACAACACACCGCCAAGTCCTATATCACTTGCGTCTGTGTCAACTATAAATTCTTTGTTTATATCAGGGTATCCCAAAATAGGTCCTTGAGCTCCTGGAATGCGATATTGCAATTTTCATCCCAGCAGAAATGTCGCTTCTCCTCGGTTAGCTTGTGCAGAGGTTTGGCTATATCTGCAAAGTTCTTCACAAATCGCCGGTAATAGGAGCACAAACCCAAAAATGCTCTAACCTGCGTCTTGTCTTTTGGAACCGGCCAATCTTTGACAGCGGCGATTTTCTCCGGATCCGTACGGATACCTTCTTCCGACAATACGTACCCCAAAAAGTTGACTTGCCCTTTCAATAGTGAACATTTCTGCGGACTCAACTTTTTTTTTTTTTTTTTTTTATAGAATAGGGTGACAAACGAGCACACAGTCCACCTGATGGTAAGTGGGTGCTGCGGCCCATAGACATCTACATCTATCTTCCATTACAAATCAAAATGCAGATGCGTTGTCACCCGTGAGGACTGAGATGGAATGCCTCATTTCCAGTACAAAGGGTCTCCGGTTCTCTACACTCACCATACGAAATACAGCAGCATTAAGCTACTATTTCACGCTGGTATTCTGTGAGAGCGTGGTCCTTCCCCGGTCGAGCCGACCCATTCGTGCTACAACTATATTACTAATATAACTGTAGCATGGCTCTACCACGTAAAAAACTTGAGGTTGGCACTCTGAATCTTCATGAGCACGCGTTCCAAGTTTTGAAGGTGTTCCTCAAACGTACGGCCCACGATGATGATGTCATCCAAGGGATCGCCAATTAGCCCAGTAAGTACAAGCTCCATCAGCCTTTCAAACGTTGCTGGAGCATTGCACAACCCAAACGGCATTACTTTGAATTGCCACAGACCCTTTCCCGTCGAGAACGCAATTTTCTCCTTGTCCTTAGGGTCAATTTCAACTTGCCAGTAGCCACTTTTTAGATCCAGCGTGCTAAACCATTTTACTCCTGTAAGCATGTCCAGCGTGTCATCAATTCTTGGCAAGGGATAGCTGTCCTTCTTTGTAACGTCGTTCAGATGGCGGTAGTCAACACAAAACCGCATGCTGCCATCCTTCTTCTTTACCAGTACCACGGGTGAACACCATGGACTAGATGAAGGTTCAATAACACCATCCTTCACCATTCCCTCAATCATGGTTTCCACTTCCTTTTCACGTGCTACCGGCAATCTTCTTGGCCGCTGACGGATAGGCAATTCTTCACCTGTGTTTATTTTGTGTTGAACTAAGCCAGTCTTTCCTATGTCAGCATCGTTTGATGAGAATACATCGGCATACTTGAGTAACAACTTCTTCGCTTTGACCATTTCATTCGGGGAGAGAACGCTGCGACAGTCTTCTAAAAGTGTGCTCACTCTCGTTTGTGCATCCTTGCTGGGGGTCCCAGTCGATAGATATTGGCACCGACGTAACCAATCCACTTCCTCACAAGTAGCAACCAGTGTGCCTTTTTCTATAATCTGTTCCTGGCCACAAAGGTTCAGCACACGTACTCTTGAGATGTTAGTGGTTCTGACCAAGGTTCGAGCCACTTTCCATGGAAGGTCATTTTCTAACCTTTCCACGAGTACACGACGATGAGGTTGCCCAGGATTCCGAGGAAGACTAACCGGCACAATCGTTTCCGATCTCGGCGGAAGAACAATCTTCTCAAGGCTGTACACGTTCCCTGGTAACGCTCCTTCCACAAAAAGTTCCTCTTGTCCACATTTCAAGACACCTTGCTTAACGTCAATCGCACAACAATTCTTCCTAATGAAGTCTAGGCCCAGGATGCAGTCGTCCATTATATCAGCCACGATGACATTATGCAGGTAGATCATGTTGCCTAGCTTCAACTCCATCTCTTTCTCTCCACGGACGGGTATACGCTGACCGGTGGCTGTTACCAAATTAATGCGTTCTCGGTTGTATGCGGAGTCCCCAAGGAACTGACTTATTAGTTGGGAACTAACAACCGTACGAGAGGCTCCAGTGTCTATGGTCAGTTTACACGGCATTCCGTTGACCTCGCCCTTGATGATTAGACTGTTCCCATCGTGGGTTTGTGAGATCGAGATCCTTGGGGCACTTTTAACATCAGCCAGCACCCGCCCCGCAGTTGTGGCTTTTATTCGTTTCCCTGCTGCTGCTGGGCGGTGCTGTTGGCCGCACTACCCTCCTGAGATCGTTCACCTTCCCTTTCTAGGGTTCGCTTAGGGCAGCTGGATCGAAGATGGCCCTTTTCCCCACAGCCATAGCACCTAGGGCTGAATCCTTTGTTGCGGTCGCGAACTGTAGCTGCTGCAACCTCCCTGACACGATGGGAACGATGATCCTGCCGCACGGCTTCTACCTCCAGTGCATGGGCCAAGGCGTCCTTAAGCGTCTCGTGATGCCCGAGCCTCACAGCAGCTCTGACTTCCAGGTCACGGATGCCGTCGATGAATGTCTGCACCAGTTCCCTTCAATGAGCGCAGGTACAGACCGGTATGCTTTTCGCACCAGCTTCTCCACTTCTAGAGCCCACTGCTGCAGGTTTTCGTTGATGCGCTGCACGCGATCTTTAAGCTGCTCACGAAAGACGTGTTCCAGGTGAGCGTCGCCATATCTCGCCTCCAATGCCTCAAGGAGTTGCTCATAAGTCACTTCCTCACCGAGAGCTTCCAGAACTGTTAAGGCCTGGTCGCGCAGGCCTAGTGTGAGAGCAGTCATGGCCTGACTTTTATTCCAGCCGTTCGCCTTCATAACAGCCTCGAACTGGATTTTGTAGGCTGACCAGGAAGAGGTACCGTCGAACGGTGGCACCTTGAACCCACGTAGCGAAGGTGTTGTAGCTACTACAGGAGCTGTAGCTCCATCTCCAAGTTTGAGGTCGTTCAGCGTTTTCTTCACGTCAGCCATCACGTTGTCAACCCGATTGTTCACATGGTTGATTCGGGTTTCATGTTCTTCGATTCGGGTTTCAGCTTCCACCAGGCGGTTGTCATGTTGAGCAACCCTATCCTTCACCTCCCTTATCTCTTTCCCAAAGGTAGCATGAAGGTCCTTCATGAGGAGCATCTGCTCTTCCGACCGACGAGCCTGTTCCGCCTGCTGATCTTCCAACCGACGGGCCTGTTCCTCCTGTCGGCGGGCCTGTTCCTCTTGCCGGCGGGCCTGTTCCTCTTGTCGGCGGGCCTGTTCATCCTGTCCGCCCCGCAGCTGCTCTTCCAACCGACGGACCTGTTCCTCCTGTCGACGAGCCTGTTCCTCCTGTCGACGAGCCTGTTCCTTCTGTCGGCGAGCCTGCTCCTGCAGCATCACCATCAGAGCACCTAACTCAGGTGCTGCAGATGTAGGAGCTACTGACGGGCCTGCAGCCGGCGGCTGTCCCTCCGAAGTCTGCGACGTTGCTCCACCAAATTTTCTTTGGTCCGTCTCCTGCTGGCGTTGACTTCGGGTACGGACACCCTCCGTTTCCTTCTTAGGGAAAATCGGCATGATTTTATCCCACTTCTGACACCAATTGTTACGAGTTTGCGGTTCGTGACAATAAAAATTGCCGATAAAATTTACCTAAATTAACACTTTAATTTTCTTTACACAAATTAAAACTTAAAACGCTAATAATTAAACACACTAATTCACTTTATTCCGCTCCGTAGCTTCGCTTGTCTCGTCAAATCCAATACTGCCCCGATCGCATCTTGCAGCGCCTATTTATATAAATTAGCAATGAAGCATCCGGAATATTCAAGTAAATGCGCGCAAAGCGACGAGTGTTCAAGTGTAGATTTTCTAGAAACTTAGTTCTTCGGATGGCGCTGTCGGTTGAAAGATTTGTGATGTCATTTTCTGCAAAGCTGCATCCCACTTCTGACACTAGATGGCGCTAGTTGGCTTATTCACGCAACAATATTATTAGATCGTCATTTGGTGGCCTCATAAACGAATTAATCGCCTCTTCATTCTAAAAATATCGTATTAATTATATCATATCATAATAAAAAGTGCCCGGAATATTTTGACGGTCTCCGATGAACGATGGTACAATCATCATGTAAATAATCTTCAACAGGTTTTTGTTTATAGGATAGGGTGACAAACGAGCACACAGTCCACCTAATGGTGTGGCCCATAGACATCTACATCTATCCTCGATCACAAATCAAAATTCATATATGTTGTCACCCATGGGGAATAAGATGGAATGTCTCGTTTCCAGTAACAAGAGTCTCCGGTTCTTTACACACACCATACGAAACACAGCAGCATTAAGCTACTATTTTACGCTGGTATTCTGTGAGAGCGTGGAGCTTCCCCGCTCGAGCCGACCCATTTGTGCTATAACTATACTAACTAATATAACTGCACCATGGCTCTACCACGTAAGGTGCTATTAATTCACTACTTTATATAGACCTTTTTAAGAGTGCGTCAACTGGATTGCATTACTTTAAAATATTTATCCAATACTTTCATATTGATGATGCCGCACCCTATCACCAAGAATTTCAGTTCGGCATTTTGCGTGGATATACTGCAAGTTGTCGGACGGCACGGCTTCTTTCGTTCTTAAGCTGGGATAAGTTGTTATATCTCTTATGCTATAGCACCATCAAAAGTGTGACGATGAAGACATCCTTCCTACATCGGGGGAGTCCCAATGTCCAGCATTGAACTTTTACAAGCTGATAAAGAAGAAGTAATAGGAGATACATTTTTACTTGTAATAATTTCAGCAACGGGTTGGAGAAAGAAGAGAGTGAGGAACTAACTAACGGCGAGGAAACGCCGCAGGGATTTAGCGGTGGATTAATAGAAGAGCTCGCTAGTCTTTTCGAGGGTGAACTTAAACCGGTCGCACCAAAAGCTCAAAAGAAAGTACCCATGCCATCTGAGTAAGTTTTTACTATCTTTAATACATATTATAAATAAAATTGATATGTCTGTCTGGGGTGGTTGTTTGCATGCTATTAAGCCATGAAAAAAAAGTTGCCCGTCTGTTTGGCTTAATCTTCTAAAATTTTGACTGAATTGTTTGTGATTGAACTTCATAAACTGAGAGCAATGCTAAGAGTGTGTTCCAGGCTATATTTTATGATAAAATATATTAGGTCGGGGGTTATTAAGCTTTGAAAAAAAAATGTCTTGAATTTGTATATAAAATACGAATAAACTTTTTTTCTTCGTATTTTCAATTACAAATTCAAGACATTTTTTTCAAAGCTTAATAACATTTTATTATAATATATATGTGTCATTTTATTCGATAACTTGTTGCCATCTTGTAGGTAGTGACATAATCCCGTTGCTGTAGAAATATTGGGATTTTTGATTTAAAAAATGCGACAATTAGTTTTCACAGTCCTCCCTCGATGTTAACCTAACTCTACCTAAAAAATGCATTAACACTTCTCAACCAAGCTCTCTCAATTTTTGCTGAGTGGCCAAAGATGTGTGTGGTCCGGCGTTATCATGATGAAAGACCACTCCTTTTCTGTTGATCAATTCCGGCCGTTTTTTGAGTATCGTTAGTTGTCGGCAGTAGAGATCCAAATGTATGGTTTTGCCCGGCGGTACCCTTTCAAACTCACTATAAAAACAGCTTCACTCACAGCTATTGCATGTTAATCCAGGTTTCGCTACGGTCTGTAGAGCTGGACTACCCTTTGACCATGATCTTTTTCGCACGTTCTTGTTTTAGGTGAACCACTTTTCATCACCATCAATCTTTTTAAAAAAGGCAGTTTCATTACGAATATTGAAATAGAGAATCACAAAAATGAGTACAAGATTCATTAGGTTTCTTTCAGTGATCTCGTATAGTACAGGAATATCGAGGTTTTTGTATAGCCAACACTCTATGACGGTGCCATAACAAAGAATAAAAACTAAAAAAGTAGTTTAAATATTAAAAAACATAAATTTATTATGTATTGTGATGACTTAGGAAAAATTTTGGGCATGATGTTAAATAACAATTTAAAAGGACAACTGATTAGTAATTATTGTATGCCTGGAGCATCCTTTAGTCATATAATGAATAAAGTTTTAACTAGTAAGTATTTTTCTAATAGCACATTAATAATTTTTGTTGGGAGAAGAGGCAATGTAAACAAAAATCAATTATTAAAATATTTTGATTACCTCAATACTATAAATGTACACAAAATAATCTGGTTTACATTGCCTTACATACAGGGTTGGCCACAGGAGAATAAAATAAGATATAATTTAAATTTATTAATGAATAATTTATCATGTAATAATAATTTAAATTTGACATTTAATTGTAACAATTATACGAATAGAATTAATTTAATAGACATTAATAATTTAATTAAGAAATTTTGACTACAGATAGGTATTACCTATCCAAATATAATTTAAGACAGATAGCAAATGTGCTATCTTATTATTTATATATTAACTCAGCCAAGGACTTGGCTACCCAGACATCTGCTCCTATTGAGCAGCATAATGATTTGGACATGTAATTTGGAATCCGTTCCAAGTAATTTAAATTAGAAAATGGGACAATAGAGGTAATCTCTAGCAGTTATAATAATTTAAATAATTTAGAAGTACCCGGTTGACCGAGCTTTGCTCGGTATTTTTCGCTCGGTTTTTTTTTATTCGTGTGTTTTGGAAATTATATTTAGATACAAATTACATACTGATGAAATACGAATAATATTTTTTGATCTTAGCGCCATAATAGAAAAAACTGAACTGGTTATTTGAATAAAAAATCATGAGTGCAATTAGTTTAATTTAAATTTTCGTGTTTTTAAAAAATACTAAAAAAGCTCTCTAAAAATAGATTTTCTCAAAAAAGAAAGGAACTTGAAAAAAAAGTTAAAAAAGTCAGTCGGTCGGTCTGGGCTCGAACCATGATATTACGATTTTGTGACCGCCCAATATACCAATTAAGCTATTTGTAATCATTAATAAACTGTCAAAATTTACCTTCTTATTCTAACGATATTGTAGCAGTTTTTCATTGCCTAAAAACACGGACAAAAAGACATTTTCTAAAAATAAATCCTAGCTAGATCGATTTATTGCCCCCGAAACTCCCTGCACACAAAATTTTATGAAAATCGTTGGAGCCGTTTCCGAGATTCCGATTATATATATATATATATATATATATATATATATATATATATATATATATATATATACAAGAATTGCTCGTTCAAAGGTATAGGATGTAGCTTATAAATCCTGAATAGTTGCGATTGTATAACTCCACAAAATGATAATAAAAATTGTTTACACCTGTTGCATCAGAATATACAAGTCATGATAGGCAAAGAACTAGAAATTGAATTGTTCTTAAATAGCAACAATATTCATATTATTTGTATTACTGAACATTGGTTAAAAAGCTCATAATTTAATTTAATTGCAATACCGGCTACTTCTTTAAACAGTAAGTTTTCGTTGTTCTATTTTTAAGCTTGAATTTGGACAAATGGTTATCCCGTGATCGGTGGTCCTCTGAGAGTTCGAGTTCAGAGGGAGAGGGCGAAGAAGGCGCCGTTTTCACAATTCAACAAGAAGATGCAAGACCTCTTTCGCAGTTTACACCTGAAGAACTTCACATGGTGAGTTTAACATAACTCATAGGGTGAATTTGCCATAGCTGCCACGCCAGGCAGGCAACTGTAACTTTTACATTGTTTTTGGTTGTTACAAGGAAGATGCTGCTACCCATTTTTCCCTCTGTAGCGTCTGAACGATACTTATTGGATGATATGGGGGTAGTAGGGATTTTTACGCCGCCACTAGACAGCGAACAGTAAGACAAATATTATTCAATAACAATACACGTGAATTCGGTATGCAAGCTTTTTTAGGTGTCTGGTTGTTTGTACACAAAGTTACATTATAAAAACCGTGTCGGTGCGGTGTAAGAATATCCACTGCCGCATAACATGCCGTGGACGTCGTAGGAGGCGACAGAGAGAAACTGGAACAGGTGACGGCCAGCAGCATCTTCCTGATAACAACTAAAATAATAGAAAAACTGCGGTTGCCAACCCGCCTGCCAAGCGTGCCAACTATGGCAATATTCTATGAGGCAGACTATGTTAAACAGTGGACAGTATATCCTGTACATTACAAACACCTAATTTAATTATTTCCGTTTGTTAAAAATTCATTACTTTTAACAGCTTTTTAAACTTTTAATAATGATGTCATAGTGTAGACTAAAAAGTGCCCATGCCTGTGTTCCGAAATAGAACCCATTATACCGCCAAATGCAAATGACGCCATAAATCGACGCCATGCTAGTGATTCATTTCAAACGTTGGCCAGTATATGAAGTCATACATTTGCGCCATATTGCAAACGTGCGCCGTAATTTGGCTCTGTCAAACATTAATTGAAATAAAAATTAACATCATTTAGTACAAATAATTTAGTTTTAGGTTAAGTGCAATAATTCTATAAATTACGTGAAATCTGGCATGCTTCATTCAGCATACACATAATTAAAAATTGTTATAATATGGTGGGATATGCGACACAATATGGCGGCGGCACGCCAGCACAATATGGCTTCAATTAATGACGTCATTTACATTCGCCAGTATACTGAGCTCTATTTCGCAACACAGCCCATATCGAGCATAGAAAAAGTAATAATACCCAAAGAGTAGATAATCACTACGTTTTTTTCATAGGCGGGACGTCCATAGTAAAAATATTTGTATGAAAAGGGTGCAGAGCTATCCTACCAATATCAAAACATGATATTTAACTTTTGACGAACAATGCTGATTGCTGACACAACCTATGTGAATTATAAATGCTGTAAATATATAAATTTGATTAATTTTATCGGTATGGTATTTAACGATATTTTAATGTATAAAAGTTAAGTATCCTTATTGCATGATTTTTGCTAAATTAAAAAAAAACTTTAAAGTTTAAATAGATTGAATTGAGTAAAAGTGCCGGTCAGGATAATAAATCAATTTGTTTTTTGAATACTACTATTTTATTCTTATGGTTATTTTTCTAAACATACAGTTATTAGGTACAGATATCACGTAGAAAGATCTAAAAAATAACAATGTACAATTGTATTATTACTTAGTTATATATAGCGTACTAAGCGTTTGGCTGCGGTATTGTATGAGAGCTAGCAACGTCGGTATAATGAGAAATTAAGGTAGGCTAGATTTTAGATATGCTTTCCCTTTCACTCTCCAGCATACGGGCTAAGGCCGGTTTTAGAGCTCGACCGACCGTCGGTGGGTACCATCGGTCTTGACGATGCGCATAACCGATCGTCAGTTTGTAACGTTCAGTGCTCTCTTGAGTAACTAAACTGGTCGGACTGGTACAGTCAAACAAACACGTACACGAAATGGACGCGTTTACAAATAATTTAGTTGCTGCTTACTATGTACGTAAACGTATAAAGAACAGAAGACGTAGATATCACGTACACCCATAGAAATTCGGAAACAAAGCTGTACAAACTTCTTTCCAGGCCTTTAACTTTACATCACGGTCTTTGATCATGTGGTCTTTGTCCCACAGAAGTTCACGAAGACGGACTTCGGTAATTAGGCGTTCGGTGTCGACATATGTCATGTTTGATAAAAATTTCTTAAATCACTAACACTAATTAGTACCTTATAGGTAATCATACAATAATATTGAAGTTTAGGTTCGATTTTCTTGACGATAATACACGCATCCATACGGTCGGTCCACCGATCAGTATAGCATTGAACGCGTTAATATGTTTCCATAGCGCGTCGGTCGACCGACCGGCAGTGCGTAGTAAATGTACAGTCCTCGCGGCGTAAGCTGAACTTTGCATTTGTGTGAGTGATCGCCAAAAGTACAGTTAGTAAAAAATCAATGTTTTATTAAAAGTTAATGCTGATATTTTGATTATCCTAAATTATAGTAATAACAGTAATAAACTACATAACAATATTATAACTCTTCTTCTCCGCTCATTACATCTTCATCTTCACTCTCGTCTGATGACTCATCAGAGCCTGTGTTAATAATGAATCGCTCCGATAAACCGTCGATAGCGGCGTCTCGACCATCAAATGCTTTTTCTTCTTTAACTGCATGGTCACAAATATTTTTCCACTCTTGTACGGTGATCGCGTCAACTTTCTCCTTTGTTAATCTCATTATAGTGTCCATATTCATTGACACGTTTTTTTTAGCTACGTATCCTTTTACCATTGCCCATATATTTTCAATAGGATTGAACTCAGGGTGGTAGGGTGGTAGACGTAGATCGCTGTGTCCATGTTCTTCGAGCAAATTATCAATTTTATATTCAACAAATCTTGCTTTGTTTTGTAGTATCAACTGATAAAGTTGTGGTTTAAACATCGATCCAGAGTGATCGATATTTCGATATTTGAGCCAATCAATCATAGCTTGTTTACGATGGTTTGAATTGGGCGTGGGATTTTGATACGAATTGTGGTATGATGCATTGTCAACCACCACAACACTATTCGGTTTTAAATTTGGAATTAGCTGCGTTTGCAACCATTTTGTGTAATTCTCAGTGTTCATATTATAATGATAGTCACCATTTTTTTGGTTTGCCTTGAACATGAGTAGGGCGTTGGGTGTGAAACCGTCCTCTCCGCCGGCATGAACTATTATTAACCGATTTCCCTTAGAAATTGGTTTCTTTAAACCAGAGGTGCTTCCATCTGAATAAGATTTCGACGAAGTGTGAGACGTGTCTATATATGTTTCGTCAGTATAAACGATTGGGCGGCCCTGAGCGCGATATTCGGCAATTTTAATGAGAAACATTATTCGAAGATATCGTATTTCATGTTTCTCCATAAGGATTCCGCGATTATCTTCTGTCCTTTTCTTGCTTACTTTTTTGGACAAGGTGGTTGTAAAAGATGCTTACTTCAATATGCACTGGTAGTCCAGCACTAGGAATTAATAGGCTTTAAAGCCTCATAGAGTTCTTTACACAAATACAAAACAATCTTTAAGCATCCGAAACCGGCGTAGAAATTCGTTGTCGGAGAATTCCAATAGATTAAGTATTCTGATCACGTATCGATCGCTGATGTAATTCTCTTTCTTGTTTTTCAATTTCTGACACGAAAATGTAGTTGCAATAGGCTCGAGACATCTTTTTTGTGTTAAAATGGTTTGAAGATAAACTTAAACCCACGTCCGTGAAAGAGGATAATATTGTCCCTTTCAAATGTCAAAAAGGGATAATTTTTTCTCTTTCCCTTGGCCTCATGCTATGGACGGGGAGATATATGTCCACTCGTTATGTCAAACGGGGATATACTATAGAGATCAGATAATTTTATCTCTTGTCAGTGGATATAATCGGGGGATATAATTTTTGTCTCTTGCCCATGCTCGCAGGGTGGATAAAACTAAGCAAGGGATAAAAATTATATCCTCTCTCCGGGGATATATTCTCTCCGGCTCATGCTAGCCCGGCTGGAGATAAATTATTACTTGCTTTTTGCTATAAGTACCAACTAACAAAAAATTAAATAAATTCACCTTCCATAACTTCCTACTAAAATCTTTCAGTAACCTAAAGAATGATATATCTGAAACCTTTCGGTGGTCATTTAGTATCCATCCACGCAACAATTATGGTAGAAACGATGTTTTGCCATTTTTATCAAATAAGTAATATACATAATACATATAATTTTTAAATTACACTAAAACTTTTTGGACTATTTTTTATCCTATAATTAAATATATTAAACATTAAACAAAAATTACAACGAGTATTTATAAAAAACTATTTACGTAAACAGCATTATAAATTAATCAATGGCCTAGAACGCGCTAGCCCCGACTGCGTGTGTATCCCTGGGTGCCTCGCGAGTGTAAGTAATTATTTCACGCATGTAGCAAGAGTGACACAGGCCTGCAATGGCATTGAAACAGAAACAAACTTTTTTTATTCAATATATATTATAAATATTACTTATTGAAAGACATTTTCTGTTAATTTACTACTGGTTCGGGAAAAAAAACTTCTGTCCTGGGAAGAACCAGCAAGAAATCCAACGGGACTTTAAAAAAAATAACGGCTTATAATCATGTATGTTACAATTAACAACACATAACAAATTAAAAATAGCTCGATAATTATCACCCATCCCAGAATTATTATCATACAAACTTAGTTTATTAAAGTTTATGAACTTTGTGCAGGTCTAATTTTGTAAATTTTCTGGGATTTTGCTTTAAAAGCGTATACATTGCCCCAAGAATGAATTACTGACTCGGTGGAGTCGAGTAACTGGTACTACTAGCTTGTGTCTGTTCCTAGTATTTATAGAATTAATATTACTTATTTATCTAAAACTACTTTTATTTTTGTGTACGTAAACAGTGAAAACAACGCTAAATAATGAAATATGCAACTCTTAACTGTTTCTGTTGATTTCAAATGACCCAAAACTACCCCTAAATTGCAAATTCAAACTTTGTAACTCACTCTGTATTTGAGTGACTGTATAATATTAATAACTACGCCGAATTTCAGTTTTCTACATAAACCATTAGGAAAACTTCTCTGACGGACAGACAGACAGACTGACCACAATTCTTTATGAGCATAAAACAATGGAGGTATGGTAGCTCAGATGGTTAACGCTCGCTCTAAATATAACATAACATGAGTAACCCGGGTTCGATTCCCGCCGGCACCAATGAAATTGCTAATTGCAATTTTAAGTGCTGATTCACCACGTGCTCGGCGGTGAGTGAAAACATCGTGAAGAAACTTGCATGTCTGAGGAATGAGAAAAAAATATTTCGTAGACATGTGAAGTTCACCGACACGCATTGGGGCTGCGCGGCGGACACTTCCATTCCCTAAAACCCTCTCAGAAATGAGGGGAAGCCTGTGCCCAGCAGTGGGACGTATATAGACTGTAACTTTTATAAAACAATGGAATGGGTAATTAGTATAAACATTTTTAACAATTTACAGTTGAAAGAGGCGCGAAGGCAAGAGCAAGCTAATAACCCTCATTATCTGAAGGATGGCTCACCGCGCTCTTACCAACAAGATGACATTCCAATCGCAGAACTTGCCCTTGAAGTTCCATTACAAGTCCACTGTAAGTAATGATGCTGATTTTTTGTACAATCTGCCACTACTAGAACTTAGACATATTATGTATTGTATCCCGCACAACTCAAATAGTGTAAAATAATATATATTTTATTCTAATATTATTGTGGACCATATTAATTTATTGCTAACAATTTTTTTTAATTTGCAGCAAAAAGATCTGATAAGTACTTAAAAGAGACCACTAAAAAGACAAAGAAGGAAAAGCGACATACAAAGAAGAGAAAAAATAAGCCCGAAAAGTATTCTACTGAATCGGACAGTGAAGGTAATAATATAATTAATTACTGTTTATTATAATATTTAAAAACTAGTTTAATTTATTCATAAAATGTAAAAAAAGATGATTACAGGGTCTTCTAGTCGGCTACTTACGACAAATAAATAAGAATAATTATTTACTTATAGTAAATTGACATTGTAAGAAAATCCAGCACTCGTCCACAGAGGAGGTCGTAACCGTATGATAGTTAAAAAAATTTTATTATATAATTAATGTCCTACAAACCGAATTTAAGTTATGGGCGGCGGTCAATTCAACGGAGACTAGCCATTTACGCGGGACAGGATTAGAGTGCACGAGTGTGTGCGCAAAGATAGGAGCTCTATTTACTCAGTTTCCTAGTTCGATGGGACGGCAATCCAACGCCACTTTAGGAATATTAGGCGCAGGACCAACGACTTTAAGTGCTTTCCGAGACATGAGGGTAAAACATGGCCAACTTTCTAATTTCGCTAAGCTACTGACTTGTCAGAACAAAATAACTGATTTTGGCTTGATCCAGTATACGAACCGACGATATGATCTCAGCAGTCTTGCTTGCAACTACTAGATCAATGCGGCAAGTCTAGATTGTTGTTACAAATATTACGATAAAAATAATCAAACCAAGATAGAACCAGATGTTGCGATTACTTGGGTATGTTCCAAAATAGAACCCTGTGTACTGTCCAATGCAAATGGCGTCATAAATCGAAGCCATACTGGTGATTCGTTTCAAAACATTTGACAGTATATGACACCATACATTTGCGTCATATTGGAAAAGTGTTGGCGATTATTTTGTCATTTTATGCTCCAAACGTCATTATATCCTCCTAATGGAGATACCAGCAATTATTCTATAATTTTTTTGTAGTTGAATAAATAAAAACAAATTCTGGGGTGCTTCATTCAGCGTAAATACAATTAAAAATTGTTTTAATATGGCCGGATATCCGACACAATATGGCGGCGGGCCGCTAGTTCAATATGGCGTCAATTAATGACTTCATTTGTATTCCGCAGTATACTGGAAACGTTTCGGAACATACCCCTTATCGACACCTCGAGTGCAATGATTGTGACAGTAAGTCTTGCAGTCAGCTTACTATCGATCCATGTTTATTATAAAAACAAAAAATTTCATACGCGAATAAGTAACTCGCGTATCTAGTTAGGGCGTTTTTACATCTTCCATACCGATAACGATATGTCTTCACCGACACCTATATTTTCTAGAAGCTTCTTCATTCAACAATTTGTACCGATATATATCTAAGTAATAATACAGAACTTTCATGCCTTAACTAGATCGCCATACTGTAATTATTCAATATGACAGACAACGATACATATTTATCGCCGACTTCGTTCGCATAGAACTTGAACAAAAAAAGAATTCTTATGTATACGCGAACACTATACATTGAATAAAACTACTTTTACGGATTTTATCCAATGATTTCAAAAGGAAGAATACGCCCATCTAAATATTTTACTCATAACTCTTCATACAAGAAAATGAAGCGCATTTTTTATAATACAAACGTCATAACACGACGTAACCAAGGTCGGATTTGGTAATATATTTATCCTGTTTGTGCCATAATTAATGCCACTAGCGCCATCTAGTACCGAGTAGCAGAACTAGAAGAAAACTTTCTAAACTTAGTCGCTTGGGACCGGTATGTGTCGAGCACATTTTAGATGTATCAGTGGAAAAGACTTATATAAGGCCAGTAAAGACCGCAACTGAGTCAGTATTAAATTGGCGATGCAAGCGAATACTCCTAAGCGATATAACTGCGAACTAAAGTGTTAAGTGTGATTAATTATTAGTGTGTTTTAAGTTGTAGTTGGTGTTCTGTAATTAAAGTGTCAATTTTGGTAATTCAATCGGCAGTTTTTACTGTCACGAACCCTAAGCTCGTAACAATTGGTGTCAAAAGTGGAATAAAACCATGCCAATTTTACCTAAGGATGACACGGAGGGTATCCGAACCCGAAGACAACGCCGGCAGGAGACGGACTAGAGACGATTCGGTGGTGCAACGCCGCAGACATTGGAGGGCCAGCTGCCGGCCATGGAGGCCGGCCCGTTGGCAGCTCCTACATCTGCAGTACCTGACTTACGTGCTCTGATGTTGATGCTGCAGGAACAGGCCCGCCGACAGAATGAACATACCCGTCGGTGGGAAGAGCAGCTGCAGCGTGGACAGGAGGAATAGGCCCATCGGCTGGAAGATAAGCAGATGGAACAGGCCCGTTGGTTGGAAAATCAGCAGATGGAACAGGCTCGCCGACAGGAGGAACAGGTCCGTCGGTTGGAAGAGCGGCTGCGGGGCGGACAGGAGGAACGGGCCCGTCGGTTGGAAGAGCAGATGCTCCTCATGAAGGACCTTCACGCTAACTTCGAAAACCAAAAGAGATAAGGAAGGTGAAGGATAGGGTTGCTCAAATTGATAACCGCCTGTCGGAAGCTGAAACCCGAATTGAGTAAAATGAACAATCGGGTTGACAACCTGAAGGCTGACATGAAGAAAACGCTGGACGACCTCAAACTTAGGGATGGAATAACAGCTCCCGTGATAGCTACAACACCTACGCTACGTGGATTCAAAGTGCCACCGTTCGACGGGTCTTCTGCCTGGTCGGCCTACAAAATCCAGTTCGAAGCTGTCATGAATGGCTGGAATAAAAGTCGGGCCATGACTGCTCTTACACTAGGCCTGCGTGACTAGGCCTTAAGTGTTCTGGAAGTTCTCAGTAAGGAAGTGACTTACGAGCAGCTCCTTGAGGCATTGGAGGCGAGATATGGCGTCGCTCACCCGAAACACGTCTTTCGTGCGCAGCTTAAAGATCGCGTGCAGCGCATCAACGAAAAACTGCAGCAGTGGGCCTTTGAGGTGGAGAAGCTTGTTCGATAAGCATACTGGTCTGTACCTGCGCTCATTGAAGGGAACCTGGTGCAGACATTCATCGACGGCATCTGCGACCTTGAAGTCAGAGCTGCTGTGAGGCTCTGGCACCACGACAAGCTTAAGGACGCCTTGGCCCATGTATTAGAGGTGGAAGCCGTGCGGCAGGATCATCGTTCCCATCGCATCAGGGAGGTCGCAGCAGCTACAGTTCGTGGCCGCAATAAAGGATACAGCCCTAGGTGCTACCGCTCTAGGGAAAGGGGCCATCATCGATCGCTGCCCTAAGCGAACTGTAAAAAGGGAAAGTGATCGATCTCGAGAGGGTAGTGCAGTTGACAGCACCGCTCAGCAGCAGTGGAAATACGACTTTGTGATCGAACACCGCAGCAGGACAATTCATGACAACGCAGATGCATTGTCTGTGTGAAGACCTTGTCCTGCTGATTGCAAGCATTGTACTAGGCAAGAGGGTAAGGAAGTGGTATCTATGAGGACGCTCAGGACAGACCACCTCAGCAATGAGTGGAAGGACAGACTACAACATGCGCAACAGGAAGATTCGGACATCAAACCGATTCTAGAATTAATGAAAGCTAGTGCTCCCAATCCCGAGTGGAGCAACGTCTGAACGGTGAGTTCGACCACTAAAAGCTATTGGGCCCAGTGGGACAGCTTACTGATTCAGGATGGAGTTCTGTGCCGTAAATGGGAAAATGTTCGGGGAGACAGCTGTCATTTGCAAATGGTTGTCCATAAAACTAAAGTACCGGATGTTCCACAGCTGTACCATAATGATTGTTCAGGAGGCCATCTGGGAGTTAAACGAACTCTACTGAAGATCCGAGAATGTTTTTACTGGGTCCACTGTCGTGACGATGTCGAGGATTAATGTCGCAAATGTACAAGTTGTGCGGCTGTGAAGGGACCTCAGACTCGTAGTAGAGGTGGATTGAAATTGTACAACGTTGGTGTACCATGGGAGAGAATAATAATAATAATAATAATAAGGCGTAGGGAAGTGACGACCCCATCGCCCGCTGACGAAACAGTTAAGTGACAAAACTGCTACGTCGGTGCAGTCAGTCAGCGCCTTGCCAAGAGGTGTGAGCGCCGTGCCTCGGCAGTACTCAGGGTGCAAAGGCCCGTTTGTGCTTACGGCCGTACAATGATACAATGAAACGGTGCCGGGCCTGGGCGTCTCCCGTTAATTGACGCCCAATAATGGATGATGGATTTGAGTAGAAAGCGTATAGGGCCGCTGCCTGGGGGTCGCCGGGGCGCGTCTGGAGCTGGCGCTGGACGCGGCAGCATGCGGGCCGCCAGCCGAGCGCGAGGAGCTGCAAGATCACCTAACAGCCCCCCGCATCCATCATCCCCACCAGACGGCTTGATGTCGGCAGGGTCCTCTCGGACTCGGCAAGCGGCATCCGCCGCTGGTGGAGTGCGCCGCATGCGTTGGACAAGGGATATGAACGCAAACGCATTGCGGGCGTACTATAGGGCGCAAGGGGAAGAAACTGCGGGGATAGCGTATCGGGCTCGGATGCATTGCTTTTTTGCTGAGCTGGAGCCGTCTATTCCCGTCACGGTACAAAACCTGGCAGACCGAGTTCGGTACATCATGCGCTCGAAAATATTTGATGATGCCGAGCTCGAACGACTACGACGTGAGGCTATTCCCTCATCGAATGAATTGGCTACGGCTGGGGATGCGGCTCCTCAGGCGACAGACCAGCTGCCACGCGTAGAAGCCGCCATGGATCTTCCAGTTGTGGTTGATTCAGACGATGATGAAATGGTCTCCCACGAACTAGAGCAAATGAGGAGTATATTGGAAGAGGCGATTTTGGAAACGCGCAGCATGCCTCTCGAAAATCGACCGCGACTGCCCCGCATACCCCTTAGCAAGCGAAATCGGGCTGTCGTGAGGGCTCTTAACCCAATGCTGGTAACCTATTTGGAAGCCAGCCGGGACCTTTGCGAGACGGACTCAGTTCTTTTTGGCGCCGCAGTGGCAGCTTGCCGTATTATTGGCGCCAAACTTCCCATGGCTGGACGCGCTACTAAACAAAGTAGCGCCATCCCAGCCTGGAGAAAAAGAATTGAGGACCGTATCGCAAAGGCAAGGGCCCTTATCGGCAGACTGATAAGCTTCAGGTCGGGTAATAATAGACCGAGGGTTGTGCGCACCGTTAGAATGGCGTTTGCTGGGACAAATATCAGTTTGTCCCAGCCGGATATCACGCAGAAACTAACGGAGCGCATAAACGACCTGAAGCAAAAGATTGCTGCTTGGGGGAAGCGGATTCGCCGATTTACCGAGAGGTCAAGGCGGTTCAACCAGAATCGTCTCTTCCAGAGTGATCAGAAGAGGCTCTACAAATCATTGGAGCGACCAGAGGTATGTGGAGCGAGCCCAGGACCGGATCAGGCTAACACTGTCGCATTTTGGCGTGGCCTGTGGTCAGAGCCCGTAAACCACAGCGAGGGCCCTTGGACGGAAGTTGTGGCGAGTCAGTGTGCGAGTATTACGCCCATGGACCCCGTCATCATAACGCCGGATGACGTAGCTGAGGCGGTCCGTAGAGCCCCGAACTGGAAAAGCCCGGGACTCGACGGACTGCATCACTACTGGCTGAAGGGGTTCATGGTGTGTCACGCTGTGCTCGCCCGTCAGTTTCAAGAGGCTCTCAACCAGAAGTCGCTCCCTAGCCTCTTCACTACTGGGATCACTCATTTGGTTCCTAAAGACCAGGTTACCACAGACCCGAGCAAATACCGCCTCATTACGTGTCTACCCACCATATATAAGACACTGACATCCATTTTGAGCGCGAGAATCACTCGTCACCTGGAGCTAAATCAGGTGATGTCACGCGCTCAAAATGGATGCCGGGGCGGTGGTCGTGGAACTAAGGAACCACTCCTCATTGACGCGGTCATTGGCAAAGTGGTGAAACGCAACCGTCGGAATTTCTCCGCCGCCTGGATAGACTACAGAAAGGCATTCGACTCGGTGCCCCATACATGGCTAAAAAGAGTCCTCGAGCTGTACAAGATAGACTGTACAGTGAGAGACTTCCTCGAGCAGTGTATGGGGCAGTGGAGTACGATCCTTTGTCATCTGGGTGAGCGGATGATGGCTGCGGAGAACCACATAAGGATAAGAAGGGGTATCTTCCAGGGCGATTGTCTGAGTCCAATCTGGTTCTGCCTCTCCCTGAACCCTCTCAGTACTTTACTGGAGGGCTCCGGGAGGGGATTTCAGCTTCGGAAAGGAGGTACAAAAGTGACCCACCTTTTCTATATGGATGACCTCAAGTTATTCGCCTCCAATCGCTCCCATCTTATGGAATTGCTAAACATCACTTGTGAATTTAGCAATTCTATTGGAATGGAGCTGGGAACGAATAAGTGTGCGGTCCTCCATGTTGAAAAGGGAAGGGTTGCTAACTCTGAGGGCATAGACTTATCTATGCCCGTCAACTTAAGGACCCTTTCCGAGGCTGAAACATACCGATACCTGGGTATGTCACAGAACATCGGTATCGATGAGGCTGGTATGAAACAGTCAGTTTGCGACGTGTTTTATGCACGCTTGACCAAAGTGCTTAACAGCCTTTTGTCCGGTGTGAATAAGACACACGCATATAACGGCTGGGTCATGCCTGTCCTCATGTATACCTTTGGCATACTCAGGTGGACTCAGACTGAACTTAACGCCCTGGATAGAAAAGTCCGCACTACCATGACGTCCCACAGGATGCATCATCCGAGATCGTCGGTAATGAGGCTGTACTTGCCGCGAAAGCATGGTGGGCGTGGCTTCTTGAGCGCGCTCACCATGCATAATCGCGAAGTGTGCAGCCTCCGTAATTACTTCCTGGCGAGATCGGATGATCCATTCTATAAGGACGTCATTTCTTGTGATAAAGGACTTACCCCTCTATCCTTAGCCAACGAGCAATGGCAAGACCCGGCAGTGCAGTCAATTTCCGACCGGGAGACCGTGTGGAAGGAGAAGGAGCTCCACGGGAGGTTCTACAAGGCTCTACATGAGCCTTTCGTAGACACAGTAGCCTCCCTCCACTGGCTACGCTTTGGTGATCTCTTCGGGGAAACCGAGGGTTTTGTCTGTGCAATACAGGATCAGGTTATTAAGACTAACAACTATCGGAGATACATCCTAAAGGATGGCACCGTGGACATCTGTCGAGCTTGTCGCCATCCCGGTGAGTCACTTAGGCATATCATCTCCGGTTGTTCGGCGCTTTCTAACTCTGAGTACTTGCACAGGCACAACCTAGTAGCCAGAATTCTTCACCAGGAGCTCGCTCTGAAATACGGTCTCGTGGATCGGAAATTGCCGTATTACAAGTACTTGCCGGAAGCCGTGCTCGAAAATGATCGCGCCAGGCTCTATTGGGACCGAGCCATCATCACAGACAGGACTATTCTTGCGAATAAGCCTGATATTGTGCTGATGGACCGGGCACAGTCAAGGATATTTTTGGTCGACATTACCATTCCGTATGACGAGAACCTCGTGAAAGCCGAAACAGACAAGCAAACAAAATATATGGACCTGGCTCACGAGGTGACCGACATGTGGGGTGGTCTGCCGACCGAAATTATTCCTGTAGTCGTCTCTGCAAACGGGCTAATCCCAGTCAGCCTCTCGGGTCATCTGAGGCGACTGGGACTACGTGGCGGACCGCTCCGGGCTCAAATGCAGAAGGCGGTGCTCATCGATACCGCCCGCATCGTCCGCCGGTTTCTTTCCCTTTCCCCCTAACCCTCGGCCGTTGGTCTCCCCTGCCGAGGGCTTCCATCTGGTTGGGCTTTTATTTATTTATGTATTTTTTGTATTTATTTTATTTTTTGATATTTGTGTATATTTATGTTTTCTTTTTAATTTATAAATATATATTTATATGTAGAACCCAACCAGATGAGAAACTATACAGATACCCCATGATGATAATAATAATAATAACCTTTATTTGCAAGAATATGGTTGTACAACGCTGTTCGAGGAGTATAATTTGTTCTACATATTCTACGTCAGTGGTGTGCAAATATTAATAGTCCAGTACTCGTAACTTATACAACAATACTTAACGAATTCTTAACAACACAAATTTTTTTAACATTACTCAGTTGATTTGATTTTTTGAGAAATTCGGCAATATTATCCCATATTTTGTTTGTGATCCTAATGCTTTTGTAATCACGGTGTGAAGACAAGAAGTATAAAGTGGTGGATAATTTTGTACAGTTACTATTAAAATCTCCGTATAGCTAGCGCCATTTTTGTCGCGGTACATACGGACTGTAAACGTTTGCAAGTGACCGCGTTCCAGCGGCCGATAGGGGGCGTGCTCACTCACACACACGCGGTGGTAGAGGGGGCGAGTCGTACTCCTTCAGCAGCCCCTCGCAAGACCCAACATTACCGCACGTATTTTGTAGATGTAAGAGTAGGGTCTGACAAAATAATAGTCCATTTACAGTTATATTTTTTTATTGCGCTGGTTACACAGTAATGACAGTCTAACAACAGGACAATACAGAAGGTACAAATGAGAAGATAGGAACACAGTAATATACGGAGAGAAGAATTTTACGATGAAAACCGCGTAAGCGTGGGTCTTAGGCTAACGACACGTATAGCACACAAGCGACGTGCTACGCGGAAGCGGACGAACTGGCGATCTCGTAGTCCCGAAGCCGCGGGCCCAGCGACCGAACCAGTTTTACATTCTTCATTATGCAACTACATAAAAATGCATGGCGCGTGTGTCCGCTTGTACATAAATTAAGTTTATAAATAGGTAATATTATACAAAATTTAGACATTTTTACTAACTTTCGTATCAATATAAAACTCGCCACATAGACTTTAATTGCAAGCGAATAAACCTGATTGCCAGTCCAAGCCGCTTGTGTGTAGGAGACGCTTTCAATGAGCATGTATTTGCAGAGGAGGGCGAGGAGTTGTGCTCGCGGCCGGCGGTGGAGGCGGGCGGCGAGCTGCCGGAGGGCGCGGCGTCGAGCGACGACGAGCAGCCGCCGCACGACGACCCGCACCGAGCGCTCGACCTCGACCTCGACCTGTAATATTTTGCTTTTTTCTTCAAGCGACGATCGACGATCTTTAACGTATGGTAGTGAAAGTTGGGTGTGGCAGAAGAAGCACGAGAATAGAATAAACGCAGTAGAAATGCGGTCGTTAAGGAGTATCTTAGGGTTGAATTTGAATGACATGATGAGAAACTTGCTCGATCAAATTGATCAAGCAAGTAGATGAGTTTGTATATTTGGGTTGCGTATTTAGCAGGGATGGGAGATGGCAATTCACAATGTTGTGTTGGTCCCTACTTTAACGTATACGTAGTAAAAGTTGGGTGTGGCAGAAGAAGCACGAGAGTAGAATAAACGCAGTAGAAATGCGGTCGTAGAGGAGTATGTTAGGGCTGAATTAGAATGACAGGGTGAGAAATTGTGTGATAAGAGAAGAGTGTGGTTTGCACGAGGATGTTGTGACCAAGATTAAGAAAGGAATGCCTCGGTGGTTTAGTCTAGGTGGTTTAGTTTAGGTAGTAGTTAGAGGAAAGAGTGACAAAGAACATTTATGTTGCAGAAGTGAATGGCAGAGTCGGAAAGGGAAGGGATGCGTAGGTATATGGACGTGAAGGAGGCGAGAGAGGTGTGTCAGTATCGTGCTAAATGGAAGTCTGTAGTCTCTGCCTACCCCTCTGGGTGACAGGCGTGTGTGTTTATGTAATGTTATGTAATGTAAATACGATCTATATGTTAACACTCTACGCGACCATAGTTGTGGCGGCACTGTCGTCGCGTATAGTGTTAAACAGTCGCTGCCCGAGGGGGAACTAAAACGTGGAAGTAGGACGCCGAATGGCACCATGTGTCGCGCTTACTGGTCTTATAGAAACCATAATAATTTCAGTTTCACGCTCGTACACATGACTATCATACAAGAAACTAGGGAAAGGTGCATAATAACAAAATTAAAATTATATTTGTTATAACCGTTACCATTACAGCCTATTACATTCCACTACTGAACATAGGCCTCCCACATAGATTACCTCCCCTCATACGGGGAAAATTTAATTACACCATTCGATAGCTAAAAGATCAAAGAATTCGTTATGTTAAGTAAAAAATATGGCGCATAGCTCACAGCGGACCGCCACCATTTTGAATCCGTTTCCTTACGTATACATATTCACTTAAAGCCGACGGGTGGAAGCGGCTCCACGACACACCCACACACCGATTTGGAATGGAAGATGAAGTGGAACCGGGCTGATCACGCTTGTAGCAGACATACTACGGTGACTACGCGGCTGGCCTTGGTGAAAATGTGGAATAACCTTGATCAGTTCTTAATGGAATGACCCAAACACACGATGGAATTTATAGAGAGCAAACAGGATGGTTTTGCTAAAATACGCCAGATGAAAGAAAGTATAAAAAGAATATAGTAGGAGAGAATATAGATAGGAAGAATTGATGGACCGCATTTAATGATGAATGAATGTGTATTCTTTTGCTTTTTTTAAGCTTCCCTTGTAAGTCGATTGTTGCAGATTTTATCTTATCGATTCACTCACACGCTGAATAGTCTAGCGTGCGTGTTGACTTCAGGCAAACTTTTTTAATTATTTGTACTGTAGGCCCGATTGCCTCAAATGTTTTAATCAATATGAGAATTTGACTTTATGCTAGGTGCTTCACTAATGTTTCGTGAATAAACTAAATGAGAACGGTAAATTAAAAGGAATTATTATTTGCATACTGCATTGCAATAATCACCTCCAGCAGGAATAGCGATCTGAAATCGATTAATCGAAGAATCGATGTTTTGGGGAAAAAACATAATATATGCAGTGGCATTCCTCGGGGAAGGCCTATATGCAGCAGTGGATTTGTGAAGGGCTATGATGATGATGATTCGATATTTTAATCGATCTTGAACAATGGATCAATATTGTGATTAAATCGAAACACTCAAAATTGAGATTGATTGATTGATGACATTTTTTTCTATTTTAGTGAGAATGCAATATATGAATACTAACAATTTGTTGAATGCACCCAAAGAGTTTTTGGTTTTTATTATTGTTATATCTGTTTATTCAAATTAAATCTCGAAAAGAAAAGAAAAATCGGTTTTTAAATCGATTAGAATGTTTATTTTTTAAACTTTAAATTAGAAAAACATAGCTTTTTATAACTTTAAATTAGAAAATCATTAGTAGATTTCTCAAAAATCGGTCCTTTTATTAATTTTTAATAAATATCGGCAACCCTATTCGCATTTACAAACCGCACACACCCATACTACGAAACAAACCGTAAACACAACCTATATTTCTATATTTCTAACCTATATTAGTAACGTATGTACTTAATGTAGGTACTAAATATGACAACTTTTATTGCAGGCCTCTTCGCGAGGAAGAACTACTTACATCAAGAATACACCAGTATCCATCACCAGAGAGTGGATTATTAGGCAAGAAGAAAGAGTCTAAGAAGAATAAAACATCCGCCAAAATTTCGACAGAAAAAGTTTCTAATAAAAAGAAAGAGAAGAAGACTAAACGTAATAAAGACATAAACTTAATGTTGCCAGAGGTAGACAAAAATGATGTAGTGGAGAATTTATTAATAGACAATATAGAAAAAAATAAAAGCGACGAGCATACGAAGCCAAACGTGACAAATGATAAAAACGATGAATATGTAAAAAATAAGACTGAAAAACACAGAAAATCGAAGAAAGAATTAAAGAAAGACAGGGAATCTAAGAAAAATAAATTATCTAAAAAAGGTATTATGTTGATAATTTCGTTATGCTCTAAAGCATTTCAGTTTCATTTATTTATTACTAAGTTAATTTCATGCTAATATAATACATAACATGTTTTGTTATAATAATAAAAAATATAAACCTATTTCAGATAAACACGAAACAAAGCGTGGATATGAAGAAGCACTAGGTATTTCAACCCCTAGTAAGGAAGTTATATAGTCTATAACAGAATGTTCCTTCCACCTTTTCACATGGAGTCTCAGTGCAATCGTTTCTTTGAACAACTATATTATTTTATTAGTTTCATAAATACATAGGCAATGCTTTCATTTGTCTTTCTAAGTAAAATATGTCCATTTAAATGTTAGATATATTAAATACTTCTATCAGTTTAGAGTAAATTATATTATGTATAATCATGTACAGCTTTATTAAGATGGAGATTTATGTAATAAATAAATACCCTTCGTTTAATATTATATCGACCAATTGATTTTATTATTATTATACTTTAGTCAAGAAGCTAGGTGATTTTTTGTTAATATATTACACACATGTATATTGCATGGTCTTTAAAATTTTAAAGTTGCTACTATGCATCAGTTATATATATATTTTTTAAACTTTAGGAATTTTGTCACATTAATAAGTAAACATGTATATACATTTAAAAATATCTAATTAAAATGCTTTCTAATATGCAAAGCTACTTCCAAAAGGTTTTATTTCTTAACCTTGTTTAACTCGTGGTTAGGATTAACATTGCACATAAATCATACATCAAAGGACTATTGAGAACGGGGTCGCGTAAAAATATACTTTAAAATTGGATATTTAAAAAAAGAATCTTGATTTTTTTTTTGACGAAACATTAATTATCTTTATCTAAAATGCCTAATTTCTCCCGTCAAATTATATCTTAACGTATAAAAACTTAAACCTTTTGTCCTTACTTAATACAATGTTTTAATAAACTTTTCATTAATATTTAACACCTATTATTTACCTACAGAAGCATTCGATAAATTTAATTCCAAGCTGAAGTTATAAGTTTGTTAAATAATTTTAAGTTTTATTGTTAACATAATTGCCTGTTGGTAGAGCTGCTTGTCTGTCTAGGAATCCGTATTTGTGATACCGACATCTTTCCTATTTGCATTTCTTAGAAGAAAAGAAACAATGCAATTATTGGGTTATTACGTTTATTCACCCTAGGGTGCATAAACGTAATAACCCCAATTATTGCTGTGCGGCATTGAGGGGATAGCCAATATAGTGGAAGCCACAGTTATAGGCTGTGTATATACTATACTACTCGGCTGCTTAGCCTGGTGAGTAATAATATTGCGTATCTTTCAAGTAAGGCTTCTCAGGTAGCAAATTCTTGAAATGGCCTATTATGTCATGACATGAAAGGGCTCAAGAAAAACATTGAATTTTTATGTTTAATCAAATATTATGTTTAATTTATTTTAAATTAAAATATTACATATATGGTTGGAAAAGTTTATATATAAATCGTACAGTACAATATTACAAAATATAAACATATAAAAGTAAAAATATGCATCATACAGGAGGACAAACCCCTCTGCCCCCTTTCTTGTTATCTTGTTTGTAGGTGATATCAATCTATAAAATAAAGAAATAATTCAATTAATGTTAACAGTTCTTCACCTAAGCAGCAAATCTATTCAACTGATACGTTGATATTGCGATGAAACCTTGTCACAATAACAGCTGCGTGACGTCATCCACCGCAAAAAGTACAGACATCAAAAACTTTAATCTTCTTTTCGTGTGAGGTGTTCCCACCTCTGGTGAAAAATGTTAATAACCTTGGGTTATAGGTATTTATATTATACTAGCTTGCCAGGCAGACGTTGTTCTGCCCTTTTCAAAAAAGATTGTGGGTCACTCATGCGAAAAAAAACAATCCTATCTCTCAGGTGTGACCAAATTGCACACGGTGTGCAAATTTTTTTAAAATCGGTTGAGTAGTTTAGGGAGTCCATCGCGGACAAACAACGTGACATGTAAATTATATATATACACTAGCTTGCCGATGCTTATATCACTATAATGTAACCGCTTTTATTATTTATAATAATAATAATTGTTTATTTCCATTTCCCTTACAAATCAGAGTAACATATGAACTTACAGGTCAATATATTGGCTAAAATAACAGTACCCGGTTGACCGAGCTTTGCTCGGTATTTTTCGCTCGGTTTTTTTTTTAATTCGTGTGTTTTGGAAATTATATTTAGATACAAATTACATATTGATAAAATACGAATAATATTTTTTGATCTTAGC